>OY282391.1:11435000-12035000 GCA_958295455.1 Coleophora deauratella | reverse complement strand
AAGTTGACAAACGTGAAAATCATTTGATTCCTGATCAGAAAATGTTTAAAGTTTGTTATATTTTTATTACGAAAGAAATCTTTCGGCAAGATCACGCCGAGGTTCAAGAAGAGGCCGGCGCCCACGCCGCCGGACAGCGTGTCCACCGCCTCGGTCTCGGGCTCCATGGAGCGAGGGCTGGACTCCACCATGCGCACCAACATCTCTGACCGTAAGCTGTATCTGTAGTCTTCTACGATCCCAACATTATATCTTACAGCTTTAAAATTTGCATTCTTATATTAGATATAATAGGTAAATAAAATACAGTCATTGACTAACTTGGACAATTTGGACATTCCAATTTATCGATATCATCACTAATCGCAATCCACACTGATATAGGGGGTTTCCTTCCTTATCTAATGTATACTTGTACCAAAGAAACCGCACAAGTAACACCAGTACATTGCTTATCAGAAGGTACCTACCTATGTATCTTTTGTTTTATCTAGAGAGCGGTCGCAAAGCCAAGGGGCCAGCGCCCGGGCTGCCGCTACCCGATCGGCGCGAGGTGAAACTGCAGATGTCGCCCGAAGAGCTGCAAGTGCAGATGGACCTGCTCGAGACGCAGCAGCTGGGCCTGGAGCGGCAAGGCGTGCTCATCGAGCAAATGATACGCGACAAGTGTGAGGGTAAATTCAGTAAATGCACCTACTTTTCTAGCTTTAGCACCTGTGAATGCCTGTGCTATTATAATGGATCACCTGCAAATGCAGCCGCTGCAGGTATAGGCAAGATATGTGGCAAGATTCTTATGAAGAAAATTATTTGCGACAAATTTGCGGACGCCTCAACTTTTAGCACATTTGTCTATGGTGGTACAGGTGCTGAAGGGTTATATACTTGGTTGTTCGTGGTGTTGATGGAGAAACAACAGCTGGGTCTTGGGGTGGTTTGAAGGTTTGTCTAGCTAGTTACACGTATTGGTTCCTTGAAGAAAATTTATCAATTACATATGAAGAGAATGGTGTCGATTCGGTTTTCACGATTAAACTTATTTGACAGAACTAAATTTAAGTGCTTTGTCTTTTTCTCTCTTTATCGAAAAGAAAGGATAAATTAAGTTTAGTCCTGTCAAATAAGTTTAATCCGAATCGACACCAATATCTACTATATTATGCACTTGGCGAATGAAAAGTCACTCTGTATATGATGCACATGCTTTTCTATAAGAATCTCAAGTCAAGAACTCTTGCATATCTCTATGCCTTATCTTTGTCCATGAACGAAAAGATAAGAATAATTTGTGAGATTTTACGCATTGTAATAACATTGGTTACTCAAATACGATTTATCATATCAAAATCAAAATGTGTTTATTTAAATAGATGTTTTGCACATACTTTTGAATCGTCGTTTTTTTTTCTACCTAGTACATATTATTGTATAAGGTGTTAAGAAATTAGCAGTCGTCATTACTTAAACTGGGGCTTTTACTAGTGAAACTGAACAACTTTTGCTAAGGAACCCGTAGTCAATTCGCAAAAAAAAAATTGTACTTTTCTAACAAGTCGGTTCAATGATCGGCCCAATTAGTATGGGAAGTCCAATTTTTTTTTTGCGAATTCACTATGGGCACAAAACAGACATAACAGAAGGTCCGCTCATGTATGTACCGGCATATAGATACCTACTGCTGACCTCATCGCAAGGGTTGTCACAACATTCACATTAAAAAAAAAACAAAATCACGTAGACTGAACTCGTAGAGATAACATAGGCATTGTGCGAGAATAAGCGCAACCGGGTAAGGAGCGGGGTGCGGGGGGTGACGCATGGCGTGCGGGGGGATGAGGCGCGGGGTGCGGGGGTGGCGAGGTGCATAGTGCGGGGCTGAGACATGGCATGCGGAGGTTAGGACCGAGGTGCGGGGGATGAGGCACGGAGTGCGGGAGGGTGAGGAGCGGGGTGCGGGTGGGTGAGGCGCGGGGTGCGGGGGCTGAGGCGCGGGGTGCGGGGGGAAAAGGCGCGAGGTGCAGGAGGGTGAGGAGCGGGGTGCGGGGGAAGAGGCGCGGGGTGCCGGAGGGTGAGGTGCGGGTGGGAGCGCGTGGAGCCTCCTGCTTTTATCACGGTCAGCTATATGTAGTTTGCTCTCGCTCGAGGAGGGAATACGATTTTTTTTTATACAGGTACCATGAAAACGAAAATTATTGTTTCAATAAAAAAAAGATTTAAAATTTTATCCTTTTATTCCAACTACCAGACGTCAACTCCCTGAGCGAAGCCGGGCACTCCAGCTACTTAGGTATATAGAAGGGTGTTAAAAAAAGGGCGTTTGAAATTTTACGGGTTACTCGGAAACAAGTATAGAATACAGGAAAAATATTTAAAAATTCCGATCTACAACTTTTTTTCAGTTTTCCTCACTAAATCTGAATAACTAATCAAGAATTTGTATGGGAAACTGAAAAATTTGGAATTCGGATTTATTCAATATTTTTCCTGTATTCTCTATTTAATTCTGAGTAACCCCTTAAAATCTCAAACGCACTTTTTTAACACCCTGTATAAAGTCTACTGCTTATAAATGAGAATCGAACCCACGACCATCGGATCACTTATCAGGAGCGCTAACAACTGACATATCGATTCAGTCACGTTTGTGACAATCGCGACTGTGCGATCGTGACCTTGCCTTGAACGAGCGTAGAAGTCTATAAGCATGTATATGCTTAGGATTTTAGTGGTTTGTATTGAGCGGTCTCTCTGTTACTCTGTGCTATGGGTTTCTTTGGGAAAGTTGTTCAGTTTCATGAGTAGAAGCCCCAATTTAAGTAATGACAGCTAATTTGTTAACACCTTATATTGATTTTATATGCATATTTACGAGGAGCGGATAATGCGTAATGTACGTAATTAGAAACGAAATAGCTTCAACAGTTTACACTTTTTCTGCTTAGTGTCCTGTGATAGTTAAAAGTTAGATGGTTTTCAAATTATATTTTATTTTATTATTTATAGCAAATTTACAGCATAACATAATTTTATAAAATTTTGTGATATTACAATTTATAAAGCCAATTATGCAATTCGACACATTAAAATATAATTGGACGGTTAATAGTATCAAAACTAAATAATACATATTATCTGTAGCAATAAAAACTACTAAACGAAAATCGGTTCACCCGTTTGGGAGCTACGATACCACAGACAGATACACAGACAGACATGTTAAACTTATAACACCCCTCTTTTTGCGTTGGGGGTTAAAAATGAAAATCAAGGAAGGTAGGTATAAATAATTGAAGTTGAGTGACGGACAGCACGCTGTGTGTTGGTGTTTGTGATGTGTATGTTTGTGATGAGTATGTTTGTGATGAGTATGTTTGTGGTGTGTGACTGCTTCGTGTACTTGTGTATATTACGTGTTAAAATGAACTTTAAAAATTGGTTACGTTTGAGGAAGAATATATCGGCATCATTAAAAATATTGTCATAGGTCTCGACAAGTCTATGTTAAGTATATAGGGTGTAACATTCAAGGTGTGCAATATTTACGGAGGTGATTAAACTTCTCAAACTGATTACAAATCACTAAAAGCATCTTAAAATAATTAAATTTTCGAATGATTTTCAGAATAGGTAACTTTTTTCTATCGACTTTCGATAATAATCCCCCAACGGTGCGGCGCGGCTTCGACAAGGTCACGCGACTGCGCAGTGGCCCGTGGCGTCACAGAGCAGACACGTTCAGTATTCTAATGCCACAGAATAGTTAAACTGGTACAGAAAAAATATGTTAATTAATTCAATTTATTTTAATTATGAATTTGATAAATTATTCGTAATAAATAAATGCTCATACATCTTCTCAACAAATATTGCACACCTTGAATGTATACTCATGGACAAAAAAATCGACTCAAGGTTTTTTGCACGTCTTTTGGAAAATTAAGTCAATGTAGCAAAAAAAGTAAACCAAAAAAAGTAAACTAATCCAAAAGTTCAAAAACTGTGTGTCATAGGTCAAACTGCTTATGATTTTAGTTTGGTGGTTTTCTAGTTTTTTGTTTTTAGTGTTTAGCAGTTATGTAGACCGAGTTAATTTTTCAAAAGTCGAGCAAGCAATCTTGACTCGATTTTTTTGTCCACCAGTCTAGTAATTGATACGTACAAACTACGTACCAATAGTTTCTTAAGAATGAACTAAATAATGTATACAAAAAATAGGATAGTATTTAATCGCGTATCAAAAAAATACTAGTTGCACACCAAAGTAACTAAATTGCAAATGTAACCTAACCTACAGATGGTGAAAAAGATTTTTTTGTGGTGCGATTCAGTATTTTTGATGGGCGATTAAATATTTCCCAAAAAAAATGTTGTAGTCTAAAAATCTGGATAAACGTAGTAAATAATTTAGGTATTTATCATACTTGGATTTCTTTAGCAGCCTCCCCTTGTAGGTAAATACGTTTTAAAATTCAGCATTTAATTCAGTCCTTTGTTTTGTTCAGAGATAACGATCGAGTTTGCTTACTTTCTATGTCATTTTTAATTGTACACTAGTTGTATACTCAATTACCTCCTCAGTCACACAGTCACACGATATTATACACAGTGTTAAAAAAAAGTGCGTTTGAAATTTTAAGGGGTGCAACAGAATTAAGAAAAATATTGAAAATATTCGCTCTTCAATTTTTGATTCCCATACTAAATCTTAGTAGTGAATCAAGAATTTGTTTAGAAAACTGAAAAAAAAGTTGAAGATTGGACTTTCAAAAATTTTCCTGTATTCTTTACTTGATTCTAAGTAACCCCTTAAAATCTCAAACGCACTTTTTTAACACCCTGTATTTAAAATAAAAATACTGCTTGTTTAAAATAAAAATACCTATATAAATTGATCCGACTGTGGTCCCTTTCACGCAATCCAAAGTTCGTCATGTCAAAAGTCTTTAGATTAGATTGATCTGTTTACAGGCGACGAGGAGTGCACGGCGCCGCCAGAGGAAGTGGAAGATTTAGTAATACAGCTCTGTGAGCTGGTCAATGAGAAGAACGACCTCTTCAGGAAGCAGACCGAATTGATGTACATGTGAGTCACACGAGTTCTAAATTTTACTAAGTACTAATTGAATTATTTATGACAATTTCTGACTATCTTTCGTCCTCGATAATTTTAATGACTGACTTAGAAGATTTGCGATTTTTCAGTTCCTCTGGAACTGTAAATTTTTGGGAAAAAATGTTTCATATGTTGGTCAGTTTACTTGGCGAATCACAAAGAAATCTTTTAAGTCATTTTTGCGTAAATCGTTATTAATACATCTTCGTGTTAGAACTTTCCTTTTTAAATCTTATACAATCAATCTCACTTATGTAATATTATAAATACGAATTTATGGATCATTGTTCCGCTTTCGTTTCAAAACCGCTAAACGGATTTGGATGTTTGGTAGGTATGAAAATGAAAATGAAAATATTTTATTCGAAGTAGGTAGCAGTGTACACTTTTCGAACGTTATTCTTTTATCTACCTAACACGAGGTTCCTACCACTCGGAACTCGTATACCCACCGTTTCGGGAAGTGTTTGCGGAGTGAGAAGAAACGGCGGGCCCTAAAGAAACTCCCTCCAACACATTTTTTTTTAAGTCTTATATTCTATTACATCTTAATGCTAGATCAATAAATGAATTATACAATGTCATGTCTGTAAATAAAATATGCAAAATTAAGAATAAAGTAAGAAGAATAAAGAAAGAAAGGATTCAAAAGAGATAAAAGTAAAAAGTAAAAGTAAAACTAGCTAAATCAAATACATACTGGATTACCCCATAGGCTTAATTATTTTTATCATGAATCCCGAAAATACTTCCCGTGGGATACCTATTTCAAGACGGCCGAAGCGATAGCGATGTATTATCAGTTCTGAATAGTGCTCAGCTCATTCAAAACTTGATTTTAATTTTTGACGTACAACTGATATTTTAATTACATTATAATAGTGATAAAACTGAACAAATATACAAATCACAAATAAATCAAATATACCAATCATTGTGTCTTGAACACAATATTTAGGACCATTTTATTAAGTTTTTTTTTTATTGCCATTTTACTCGTTTGTATAATTTGCGCGGAAGCATACAGCGAATCGCATTTGGATACACATAGAATGATATGATTGCGTTCGTTAGAATTTAATTAATCGTATATTGTTTTATGATTTATCAAGATAATTATCAACAATAATTATCACTTCGAACCCTGGAAAAAACACTTTCTTAAGGACAGTCGTAAGAATGATATTCACAGTAAACGCTAACCCACGTGCACGTAAAAGCTAGTATGATTAAAATAATTTCTAATCATCTACATATCTCTGTGCAAAATTATCGCGTCGTCGATAGGTCGCTCCGTTGCGACGACGCAACGATCTAAAGAAACTACAAACAAACAAATCGCATTTATAATACTAGCTGGGAGACCGAGCGTCGCTCGTTCAATCGGAGCGTTTATAAACTAACTTGTTTAGTAGTACCTACCTGGTAGTACCTTACCTACTTATAAGATTTATTTTCTATGAAACATTTTGCAGGGTGTTGTTTTAGTCGATAGTGGCCTTAGGGACGAAAGGACAAAAAATATTTGTTCTGAAAATATCTACTTATAATCTCTTTTTTATAATTTGATTCTTTTGAAAAAATACATGCAAATTACCCTTTTATATAAAAATATAAAAAAATACGTACATACTTACATAAAAAAAAAACAATAATAGGGAATTTTCAGGTGACGTATTTCACACCATAAAATGGCACAAAAATATAGATTTTATTAATTGAATTAACATGTCCAAGACAAAAATTATGACCAACGATACCATTCCGGGACATGGCTGTTCACATGACTGAACGTCCAAATGGTTTGATTACCTATGTGCTAAATAATAAGAGAGTCAAAATGTATTACAGACATACAACCAACCTACCTAACATCTTTATAGGTGACTCTTGCATAGAGTTGGTGAATGAGTACATATATCTTGGGCATAGTTTATCCTTTGATGGAGAGTCCCAGGCAAAGGAAATCGCTAGGCGAATTCAATTAGGGTGGGCCGCGTTCAAAAAACTTCAAGACGTCCTTAAATCGAAAATCCCACAATGCCTGAAGACCAAGGTATTCAACCAATGCATACTGCCTATGCTGACCTACGGTGCTGAAACATGGACGCTCACTAAGGTTAACATGCATAAAATAAAGGTAGCACAAAGAGCCATGGAGCGTGCCATGCTAGGTATATCTCTTGTGGATCGCATACCAAATGTCGAGATTCGACTAAAAACCAAAGTTGCAGATGTTTGACAGCGCATCACGAAACTCAAATGGAGTTGGGCAGGGCATTTGGCTAGAAGGGAAGATGGGAGGTGGACTAGAGTTTTAACAGAGTGGCAACAAAGACCAGGGCGAAGATCAATAGGTAGACCGGCTGCCAGATGGTCGGATGACATAGTTAGCGTTGCTGGACGTTGCTGGGCGAGACTAGCGAGGGACCGAGACAAATGGCGTGCAAAAGAAGAGGCCTATACCCAGCAGTTGGCTTATGTGGGCTGATTAGATAGATAGATAGAATTGAATTAACAGAAACAATACTTTTTCAACTTAATCAAGTATGGATGAGCTGGGTGCGTTCTGGTTTCTCTGTTATATGTAATTTCTTCTTCCTAACTAAAAATAAATTGACTTTAAGACATTTTTATAATTAAAATGTAATTAATAACTTAGTATCATGTTAGAATTATTTTAGGAAATGCAAAAACAATACTGATAAGCAAGCGTTGTGCATCAAAAATTATGAAAAGTATTTTTTGGATAAAAATACAGAAAAATATTCAATGATACGTAATATTAGAAAGTTATCATTATTTATTATGATATTAGTCAGCAGTATTAATCAGTTTTGGCGACTTTTTAGAGATTTCCTTTTTTCAATTGTTGATCAGCGCCATCTCGTTGAGTTTAGAGAAAGCCATGGAAAATTCCCTATCACCAATTACATAAACAAAAATTGGTTCAAATGCTCCAAAAATATTTCTTTATCACTCCTAAGTCTTTTTATTTACATAAATTCCTACAAAATAAAAAGTAAAAAAAAAAAACAATAAAGTCTCATGGCATACGAATCTGGACCTAAAAGCACCAAAACGTAAGCGGCTCGCACCAAAACCACTGAGCTATTAAGGACTTACAGGCATTGTTTATAAGCATCATATGCGTTGATATTTTATGTATATTTCGCTCCAATCTCCCTAAAATGAATGTTTTCGAAAATAATTCTCTCATAGATCGATTTCTGGTGATTTTTAACCCCTAATCCTAGATTTTCGTCGAAAGGTTTCAAGCCGTTTTCGAAACCGTTGGGACACCTAACTCGTTTAATAGTAATAGGATTAATAAGGTTAATCGGTTTGTGCTTTTTCTCGAGACAATCTCTAAATTTTTGTGTGTCAAAAGGTATGATAACACTAAGGTTACCTTGGCAATCGTGAAACTGAACAACTTCACTGAAAGGGGCGAAAAAATATTTTGAATTTCAACGTTTCATACAAATCGATCACCACACAGGGTGTCCACTTTCTGGAAAAGTCAGGAAAGCTTTTGGTGGTCAGGGAAAGTCGGGGAAATTACCTGGAAAAGTCACGTATATTTGAGTATTTCCCAATGATCGTTAGTGAGGGTAACATCCATGCTCTACTCTGATATCTTCTTGTCTTTGCTGGTAGGTATTTAACCCATACTTTTGCATTTTTTTAAGTTATCAATGCTCTACCAGGTTGGCTTTAGCTCTTGCCCAGAGCTTTGAGCAGTACTCCATATGCGGCCTCGCTTGAGTTTTGTATTTGTATAACTGTCTTGCTGTCGGCTGGGCAGAGTTCGGGAAGCTCCGCAATATCTTCGCGTCCAAAATACCACAGTGTCTCAAGACTAAGGTCTTTAACCAGTGTGTGTTGCCAGTGATGACATATGGAACCGATACATGGTCGCTTACCCAAAGGGCGATGGAACGTGCTATGCTTGGAGTTTCCCTACGTGATCAAAGCAAAAATGAGGAGATTGCGGGAAACCACTGGATGCGGTGCGGTGCGGAGCGCAGGACCGGTCGATGTGGAAATCCTTGGGGCAAGCCTTTGTCCAGCAGTGAACGTCTTTTGGCTGATGATGATGATAGCTGTCTGGCTCTGAAATATTGCTTTGCTCTATTAAGCACTCCAGAGACTCCACTCCACTCCAACTGAGGCGCTACAGTAAAAGGAACTTTTTGGCGGCGAAGGCGCAGACTTGCGTCTGCGTGGGGTTAAAACGGACTAAGTATAGTCTACCCCCATTCGAAGACTTGGACTTCAGACAGAATCCTGGCACGACTCTCCTCCACCTCAGTCCGTAAGATGTTGCTCGGCCTGTGTACTGCGAATCATCCGTACTGTCATTTGCATAGCAATGAATACCGCACATTTCCTGGAGATCTTTGATATGAGGAAAAGAGTTGGCGAGAATACAGAAACTTACGGGTCACCAGCATTAATGTTTAGTGTCAGAGGACCAGTTGTCGCAAAGGACTTTAATGCTCCTGTCACACAGAAAGCTGGCGATCGAATTTCACAATCCCAAGGCTGAATGCTGGTAATTTCGATAGAAGTGCCTTATTCCAGACCCTATCGAACGAATTAGATATATTCAGGCAAACTACCAATGTCTCCCCTCGACTTTCAATGGCTGTGGCCCAGCGGTGTGTTAGGCATACTAGAAGATCACTAGCTGACTGGCTATGACGAAACCCGTATTGGCGTTTAGTGATAAAGTCTTGGTATTCTATGCCTTGCTTGTTCCAATCAAGAAAAAGCAAAAGGCAAACAAACTATGAAATTGACACATGTCAACGTCAGTTGCCTGCTAAGTTTGTTTACCTTTTGCTTTTTTTATTGAAATGAACTATAGATATTAGAGATGCCACGAATATTCGGTTATTATTCGGTATTCGGCTACTTTTTTTCACTATTCGGTATTCGGCCGAATATTGCAAACTATTCGGCCGAATACCGTATACCAAATCTAGAAAAATCTAGGAAAATATTTTAACAAAAAACAGCATATTTAATACTTAAATTAAAATCTAACAGTGGTAAGTTATGAATGATGGATGAAAACATTTTTTTCAGCATTAGTTGATAGCAAACGATTGCGGTTCTCCTCATAAATTATACCTGCTTCCGAAAATAACCGCTCATTTCATACACTGCTACCATGAGATAATAAAAAAAAATTAGCAAATTCTGCTAGGCTTGGATACTGTTTATCGTTTGCTGACCATCGCTTGTAGGGTCTGCTGTCCGATCTAGGCGAACAGTTTTCAATGATGCAGGTTGGAACCTGTCACCCGCGAAATTTAATAAGTGTCACCGAATATTCGGCGGTTCGGCCAATAGCCTAGCTGAATATTCGGTATTCGGCCAATAGTCTTGCCGAATATTCGGTATTCGGCAAAATCACTATTCGTGTCATCTCTAATAGATATGCTAGGATAGGAGCTGTGTAGGTATTAATTACACGCTCCACCCACTTTTGATAGGAGGGAGATAATAGCTATTGGCCTGTAATTCGACGGGTAAGTTCTATCCCCCTTTTTGGGAACTGGTTGCACATTTGCAACTTTAAGGGATGTTGGCACATGGCCTGTGGAATAGGAGAGTGCAAAAACTCTACTTGACACTGCAGTCTGTGGTTTACATACTATATATCGTCCCTCGCACCACTAACCCACGTATCTCATTTTTGCAAGTTCTTCAAAACAACCGTTTTTCAGTTAGGGAATTTCAAACTTTAATTATATTTTAATTCCAAAGACATGCTGAAATAAAACTAATATACCTATATATAGAGGAAAGTTTCTGCTTTCATTTGATATATTACCTACTCAGTTAATTGTATTAGTAATATTTTTTTTTGATTTTTGAAAACAGATACGTGACTTTGTGATAACTTTGTTTTTCAATATCCGAATCATTTTCCACTTACGATCCTACAGTTACACTAGTTAATGAAAATAAACACTCCAAACTGATCATAGTTTTATTATGAAAATATGAAAATTTCCCACATAAAAGATCTGTTACATAATATTAGTTTGTACTTTGTTTGTACGCATCATCAAACCTTATGTGGTAGGAGCAACAGTATTGTTTTCAACCTATATGTAATAAAATATAACTAATCATTAAAGAACTTCAGAACTTCCCTGCGCCACCGTCGTTCACCCCCGCAAACATCCTAAAGGCGCGGGCGCACTCATCCAATCCGATCAGATCCGACAGATCGTCGTATCCTACGAATAAAGCCACAATGGTTTATTTTTATTGCATAATTAAAATCTATTACCCATTTTACATCATATTTAATCAAAAAATCACAGAAAAGCGATCTCCATCGACTACAAAATAAGCATTTAAAAAATTTCCTGAAATACCCGCCGAAAACAGCCACAACAGCCACAGTGGCTATTTTCTTCCCTGCTGCGCGGGGGCGGGGCGGGGCAGAAGCGCCACTCAGCCCTTTTTCCGCGGACAGTTTTAAACAGTTATAGTTCACATCCTCGTAGAAAAAAGACACTATTGCCTTTGTGGCTGTATTCCACGAAATTTTTTCATTTTCTATGAACGTGCTGCACTCATCCGACACAGTCGGACACTGACATCCTTACAGGACGAGACGAAGTGTTGTACGTAATTCATCGACATGTAGAGTTTAGTTATCTGCAGAAATCAATATAAAGGAGACGTTTCACGGGACTATGGAGCTTGGACCTGGTCTGTGTACTAAACATCATAAATAAGTCAACAGAAACATCGTCTTTTCTAATTGTACATTTCCTTCGATTTACCTTCGTTGCGAGGTTCATCTAGTTTCTCAGATTTAACAATCGCAACACATAAATCACCCAACATGGCGAAGCGAGCGCAATTTTGAGCATTTTACGTTCAGGAACTAGATTTTGTACATACCATTGAAATTAATAATTTAGTTGTCCGACAAGTAACTCGAAAACCAGCTGTTATGCCTGTGAAAGAGGCAAGGCATATCCGCAAATTTTAAAAATCGTACACCAATGTCAGAAGTCAGAACAGAAGGGTGTTCAGTCAATCAGAGTCAGAGAAAGCATCTGAGGAATATGTGGACGAAGCCGTAATTCCTGAACGTGACCTACTATTGCAAGCTTCAGTGTTACCATTTATATTGTAAAAAGTGCTGACAAAACATTAATCTTGAACCACGCAACCCTGCTTCTAATATTTTTTTAATTATTTTTCCTAGAAAGCCTATATTTTTCTATATTTTTCGTACTACGTACATGTCCAGGCACAAAATGAAACGTGTCCTTTATGGAATATTCAAATGCATATATGTGTGTATGTATATTATGGTATTTTAGCATTAATAGAAAAAAAATACGGTTTAAGAAAATGTGCAAAGCATCTCCTTAGATAAAAAAATTCTTTGATTTTCAATAATATTTACATATTTAGGTTCTGTACTGTAGCCACCCAAGCCTCTTCTTGTTTTAATGTAATGTGTTTTTGGTAAAAAAATACAAGGTTCGTTTTTATTTTTGGACCTATAGAAATTAACATACACTTTTAGAATATGCAGTTTCATATAATGATATGGTATTTTTAATATGAAACGTTGTATGATATAACCACAATTTTAGATGTATTAAACACTTGGTTACCTAGGTAGGTAACCAAGTGTTTTAATACATCATAAATCAAGCATAGGTATGCTTATACTTCTACACTGTATTAATAACAATAACGTCACTAATTGGCGTTGGCTAAAAGCCGGGCACACATGTACTGCGCACAACACTATTCAATAACAACGACGCGACGACGCTTACTTTATGGCTAAAAAGGTGGCATGACTGTTTCCGTCCGACAATTTACCGGACCAGTGCACCCGCGTACATCCGACAGTTTTAAGAGGACCGACAGGTGGGCGGGGCTAAGCTATCGGATCTGACCGGATCAGATGAGTGCACCCGCGGCCTAACAGCATATTAACTGTCTATCTCCCGCCAAATTAATGAACAGTATAATAATATCGTATCGTATCTCATTACCTATGTAAATAATATTTCACTAAAAATCCTATATGATATAGGATATAATATTTTATCAAAGTCTTAAAACAGGTTTTGACTAAAAACCCTAAGTGAGTTACGTCACTTAGTTGAATTTTTTCCTGGATTTTTATGAGATACGTTAACTATGTAAATACCAATATCATGAGAACCACTATTCATACAGAAGCGTGAGTTAAAGGAAAACATAGAGAACGACACAAGGAAGTCAGCGGCAGTCCTAAATCAAATCATCAAAAAACTGAGATACGTGACTTAGTGGTGCGAGGGACGATATATAGGGCTGTGAGACAGTCATCAGCATAATAGTTGGGACATATCGTCCCCTTAAAGGGAAAATTCACTAACCTGCAAAAACCAAATTTTACAGGACAAGTTCAAAGTTTCAAATTAAAAAAACTTATCTAATTTGTGAATGTTACTTTGTATGTTTTTAGAAATATATGAAATTGTAAAAAAAATTGCTCTTTCGGATGCTTTTACTTTCAGAACTCTAGCTTTCATGGAACAAATGTTATAATGCAATAATTACTTTTACCAAAAACGAAATCGTTAAAAAACACAAGTTAGTGAATTTTACAACACACTCAATGAATTTTATTAAGACACTACTACTTTAAAGTGACCGCCATTTTAACTAATTACATACATTGTATTAAAGTTTTTTATGAAATTGAGGAAAATAACTTCCAGTGTTTAAGAATTATAATCAAAATCAACTTTATTGTTTCATAAAAATTGCACTTTCGGTAATCTGTTGCTTAGTGCAATGCTTATTCACTATCGTAATTAACTTATAGGTACTTGTTATTTGCACATTACACATAATTATAGTTTTAATCTCTCATTTAAAAATTACTAGTAAACAGGTTACAACCACACTTATGTACTAAATTATAACAGTTGTGTAATCATGACCTATATTATAATATAATCAGTATTAGAATATTATAGCATAGAAAAACAAACTTAAGTACTTAATAAATCAGTAACATCTTATAATAACCGATTAATTTTAATCATCGTCTTCTCCCTTCTCCTCAATATCAGGTTACGCAAACGGTCTGCCCTATCACCAATAGGGATATTTTTGTACCAACCATGAAATTCTGCAGGAATTATGCCCTTTCTGCACAGCTCCATGAGATCCCCTTTCTTTAATTTTTAAATAGGTATAGCACTCGAATAGACATTTTCCAGGATGATTTCTTGGGTAATTCTGTTGTCATCCGATGTGCTAGCGCCATCATTTTGTGATTTACGCTTACCTTTTTGGAGACTCCTTTGCGGCTTTTTCCTTTTTGATTTGTTTGGTTTACTCGTACCTCAATCCACATGTTTTTGTGATTTACACTTACCTTTTTTGGAGACTCCTTTGCGGATTTTTCCTTTTTGATTTGTTTGGTTTACCTTCACACGTAGGGCCCTTCGTGGTCGTATCGAAATTTCATTAAACCGGGATTTGCCTTTTCGAACCGGAAGTTTTTAATTTCAACCAATTTACTTTATTCCCGTAGTTGTCAATGGATTTATTTTAACCGACTTCAAAAAAGGAGGAGGTTCTCAATTCGACTGTATGTTTTTTTTTGTATGTTTGTTACGCGATTACTCCGCCAATTATGAATCGATTTTGATGATTCTTTTTTTGTTTGATAGGTAATACTTCAGAAGTGGTCCCATATAAATTTTATCTAAATTGATTCAGTGGTTTTTGAAAAAAACATCAAAATAAAATAGCTAAATTGTAGCTGTTACGATTGAAGTCGGTTTTTTAATATGTTCAGCGTTGTTGATTTTTGATTATTTGCTCGATTAATTTTCATGTATCGATCATTTCATGGAACATTAATTCCTTGACCACATAAGGTGGTGCATCTTTTCTATGACTTTTCGAACGCACTTTTACCATAACGTTTCTCTAATCAATCATACTGTATACTAGGGAGTACAAAAATCTTTTGTACGGAATATAATTATTCATTTTTCAAGCCACGTAAAGACCAATGCATGACCTGTACAAAGTATCTACAAAATAAAGATGAAACCTTAAGGGAAGGGTATGAAAAACATATACGAAGAAAAGAAGCTAAAGAAAATGATACAGAAGGATCAGCTATAGAGTAGATAAGACATTTGTTTGTGCGACAGTTGCCATGCAAAGCATATTACAGATACCGTCAAGTGATGTTGGCCTGCTTTATTATTCTAGAAAGTTAAATGTGTAAACTTCACAATATAATATGAGTTCAAACCTCTAAACAATACATATTGCGAAGTGTGGACTGAAGGTAATGGCAAAAGAGGAAGCGTCGAAATTGCCACGACAAAACATATCAAGGAAGTTGTTTTATATTCTGACACATGTGCTGGTCAGAATAGGAACCAGTACATAGCAGCCTTCTTTTTGTATATGGTGGAGACTGTTCATCTAGAAATCATTGAGCAAAAATATCTTGAGTCTGGCCATTCATAGCATAGTATGCATAGTGCTATTGAAAAAGAAAAAAGTACTCCCCAGCATACCGCATGATTGACTGGAGAAACATTATGGTAAAAGCGCATTCGAAAAGTCATTGAAAAGATGCACCACTGTATGTGGTCAAGGAATTAATGTTCCATGATGTGATCGATACAAGAAAATTAAATGAGCAAATAATCAAGAATAAATCCATTGAAAACAACGGGTATAAAGTAAATTGGTTGAAAATTAAAAACTTCCTATTCGAAAAGGCAAATCCAAGTATAATCAAATTTTGATACGACCACGAAGGGCCTTACATGTGGATCGACGTGTGTGGATTGAGGTACGAGTAAACCAAACAAATCAAAAAAGAAAAAGTCGCAAAGGAGTATCCAAAAAAGGTAAGCGTAAATAACAAAACGATGAAGCTAGCATATCGGATGACAACAGAATTACCTAAGAAATCATCTTGGAACATGTCTATTCGAGTGCTCTACCTATTTCAAAATTAAAGAAACGGGATCTCGAGAAATCCCGTTCTGCAGAATTACATGGTTGATACAAAGATCACCCTAGTGGTGATATGGCAGACCGCTTGCCTGAACCTGATATTGAGGAGGAGGGAGAGGACGATGATTAAAATTAATCGGTTATTATAAGATGTTACTGGTTTATTAAGTACTTAAGTTTGTTTTTCTATGATATCTCTTTTTGGATATTCTAATACTGATTATATTATAATATGGATCATAATTACACAACTGTTATAATGTAGTACATAAGTGTGCTTGCAACCTGTTTCCTAGTAATTTTCAAATGAGATATTAAGATTATAATTATGTTTAATGTGCAAATAACAAGTATAAGTTAATTATGATAGTAAATAAGCAACGTATTACTGAAAGTGCAATTTTTATGAAACAATAAAGTTGATTTTTATAAATGATTGCTTTTTATTTTAATTCTTAAACACTGGAAGTTCTTTTCCTCAGTTTCATAGAAAGTTTAATACAATGTATGTAATTACTAATTAGTTAAAATTACCATCACTTTAAAGTAATAGTTTTTTAATAAATTCATTAAGTGTGTTGTAAAATTTAATAACTTGTGTTTTTTAACGATTTCGTTTTTGGTAAAAGTAATTATTACATTATAACATTTGTTCAATGTAAGCTAGAGCTCTGAAAGTAAAATCATCTGAAAGATCATTTTTTTTTACAATTTTACCATATCTTTCTAAAAACATACAAACTAACATTCACAAATTAGACTAGTTTTTTTTATATTGGAAACTTAGAACGGTTGTACTGTAAAATTTGGTTTTTGTAGGTTAGTGAATTTTCCCTCTAAGGGCACTATTTTTACTTATTAAATGGCAAAGATAAGGCAATTTCAAAACTTAGTTATCTTGGCAAATAATATAAATTATATTTTTTAAAACTCTCTTAGTGTTATTAAGTAAATTGGAATATGCTTAGCTCGTATAATGTGTTTTGAAAAAAATCACATAGTTTATTTACATGAACTGAAATTTATTTCAGATCTGAAAGTGTGTTTCGGCAAAAGCCACTTAGTCAACAAAGTGAGTTTTACATAATTATTTTCAGGTTTGACGCAGTATGACAAATAGTCACTAAACACTTATAGTGACTATTTGGTAATAAAAAAAAAAGAAAAAGCCACGATGGTAATATTCACTAATGATATTTGATGATTTATTAGGATTAAAATGAAACTGAAAATTGTTACGAAAATTCATTAAGATCTATTAGTGAACTGGAAGCAAAACTAAAGATCGTTACTTACCTTTTCCGAAACGATAATTTTGAAAGTTTGCAATTAGTGAGAATTCCCATTTTATATGTTAAGAACTACGTACCTAGGGTTTGCAATCCGGATATCCGGATATCCGTTTTATCCGAATATCCGTCAATTTTACTATCCGGATTATTTGTAGCAAATTATCCGAATATCCGGATATCCGGATAATATAAAACCTGTTTAGAATGCGATTACAGAAGCATATTTTTAATCGAATTACGTCTACTAAGGTCTCGAATCTCGATCAAATAAATTTTCGGAATAGTTCAAAATGCCAAGGATAGTGACTGGCACTCTTCAGTCATCTTTTATGTTATCTGCCACAGCATATACAGGCTGTTAAAAAAATGCATTTGAAGGGGTTACTCAGAATCAAGTATTGAACTTTTTTCCCTATATATAAACGATACTAAAACCTTTTTGGAAACCGGCTTTTTTGGGTGGATGGAAGTCGGTATACGTACTTGCGAAAGGGTTCGCAATTACTCTTCAAGACAGCTTATAAAAAACAGATCTTCTATCTTGATCAGTTCACTCTTGACAGAGTGTTCGTCGTCAACATTGCGTTGCTTTAGTGGCCCGTCGGAAAACACGTCGCCATTCCTCTCGCACCGCAGCAGCTGTCTGCTCGCATTCTAAACAGGTTTTTTATTATCCGGATATCCGGATAATATAAAACCTGTTTAGAATGCGATTACAGAAGCATATTTTTAATCGAATTACGTCTACTAACGCTCGTTCGGGGGTCTTGATAGAAGATACTTTAGAATTTTTGTGAAAATGTTATACTCTTAGCTAAATTCTAGGCCAGCACGATTTAGTTAGGATTGTTATCGACTCGATAAGAAGAAGAAGACTTTTAGTAAAAAAGATATATAAGGTGCTTCCAAAATATATGCCACGGCTGAAATGGGAGTAAGAGTCATGAATATAGATTACAATAGTAAAAACAAATCGTACCCCGGAGTCTTTAAATTGATTTGGGAGAGTAAACAAATTTTGTTTACCTTGATTTAATTTAGCATAACACGGTCCGTCAAGTACGTACGCTCCGCCATGAAATCATGAATGAACTCGATGTCATTTCGCTAAATGAAAGCAACGCACGCTCGTGTCGCTTTCGACAGGTTATTTTAGTGATCAGCTGATTGTCTTTAAATGGAATGTAACAAACTTACCAATTATTAAAACGGCTTATTCACGTAACAAGGTGATAAACTTACTATCACACTTTGACAGGCTTTGGACTGTCAAATTACGTACTGTAAAGTATCACTGGTGGCTGACTCACACCAAACCTGCTCATACGGGTTTACGGCATAGGCAGGGATGTTATTGCACTCGCGGTAGCAGATTATCATCACGTTATTTACAAGATTAACACAACACTGCTGGTGGCTGACTCTTACACCAAACCTTTGCTCATGCAGGTTTACGGCATGCGCAGGGATGTTATTCGGCACTCGCGGTAGCAGAGTATCATCACCTTATTTACAATCTTTTACACAACATAACACTGGTGGCTGACTCTTACACCATACCTTTGTTTACGGCATGCGCAGGGATGTTATTGCACTCGCGGTAGCAAAGTACCATTTCACCACCTCTTGATTTGTATGTACCTACGTCTGGGTGACATGGTTATTTCACTCGCGGGCGGGGGTGGTCATGGGTGGTGCAAAACATTCGCGTCGCGACTGCGCGTCACTGCTGCGCATAGCGAACTGACCTTTGAACTGTACGAAGGGCGCGAGCGCCGCTTGCCCCCGCCGGGTCGCGCCCCGCCCCCGCGCGAGTGATGCGAAAGGGGTGCGGACGACAGAAATCAAAGCCTTGTGCGGCATGACACAAGGACCGACTTTGTTTGATGTCTAGCCGCAACGTCGGAGCGTTTACGCAGTTTCCGCGCGCCTAGTTTTCATTCAACACACTACGGGATGGCTTAATAAAGTAAAGCAATTTATTTTTATGATTGTTATTTTTTTGTATGGGAAAAAAAATAACAATTTCCGGACATGAATTTCTCATTTTCGTGATCAGTATACTTGATACTTTCTCCCATTTCAGCCGTGGCATATATTTTAGAAGCACCCTATATAATTATATGTATAGATAAACATAATATTGTTTACCTAAACCACTTATCAGTTCTGTGTATAGCAAATACAAAATACACCAATGAAAAAACGTATCAGTGATTTTCTTCAACAACAACAAGACAAATGTTGCCGTGTATTTGTTAATTTTATATATTATATTGTTTAAATCTTTTGCTTTTTGTGGTAGTGTGTACCGATAATTGTGTAATTTGTTATGCTTTATTTTTGTTTTTAATATTTGCTCAAATGTGTCTGCATCGTCCATGGGTCCTTGGGTCCTTCCCTTTCCCTAAAGGTTCAAGCAGAATACCAGCGCTGTGGATTTAAACCCACAGTATATGCTGAGCTTGCACCTTTTTGGTATTACTTTTTTATTCTGTAATTTTTGCCTTGTAATTTGTTTGTAAGTATGCCAAATAAAGATTTATTCTATTCTATTCTATTCTATTCTTCAGGATTTAGAAAACAACATAGATTAACTCCCAATTTCATCATTTTATTTATCTCTTCTGAGTGATTGAAATAATTTAAGAAGTTCTTAGGACAGTCATAGGCCACCATAAGTCTCTCCATCAACAATGTGGCTGCTTGTAAAAGTTGTAATCTCGTAAAAACCCATGAGACTGTACTGAAGCCGTCTTTCCCGGGCGTCAAATTGTACGAGGATTGAAGTGGCTCTTAAACAGCTCAAGAACAACAATGCGCTAGCTGATGATGGATCACGACTGAGCTTTTAAAAGCAGGTAGAAAACCGATACTACAAAATCTTCAGAAATTGTTGAATTCTGTTATGATTGAGGGACGAACGCTTACGTTATGGCACAAAATGGTGATGAGCTTCTTTAATAAAATGCAATAAGAACCTGCTGGCAAACTATAACACCATCATATTTCTACAGTCATGTCAACATGAGTAAACGTTACTCTATTAATTCTTGCTATGCATGCAAGAGATGCATCCATCGAGCATTTGTTATGGTTAGGTCAAAGTCGAAGCCACCAGAGCACACAGCTGGTCTCCCATGCAACGGACAGATCAGTTGAAGACTGTGCTGGGAATTCTCCTTAATAAATGTCTGAGGACAGCTGCTGCGGTGCGAGAGGAATGGCGACGTGTTTTCCGACGGGCCACTAAAGCAACGCAATGTTGACGACGAACACTCTGTCAAGAGTGAACTGATCAAGATAGAAGATCTGTTTTTTATAAGCTGTCTTGAAGAGTAATTGCGAACCCTTTCGCAAGTACGTATAACGACTTCCATCCACCCAAAAAAGCCGGTTTCCAAAAAGGTTTTAGTATCGTTTATATATAGGGAAAAAAGTTCAATACTTGATTCTGAGTAACCCCTTCAAATGCATTTTTTTAACAGCCTGTATATGCTGTGGCAGATAACATAAAAGATGACTGAAGAGTGCCAGTCACTATCCTTGGCATTTTGAACTATTCCGAAAATTTATTTGATCGAGATTCGAGACCTGTGCCGTTTTGCAGTGTTTCCGATGGCGCCAAAACGCCACCATGTCTGTCAGCCTCCAGAATCAGAATCAAAATCCACCAATATCTTCACGTTCAAAATACCGCAGTTTCTCAAATTTATGATCTTGGACCAGTACGTGTTGTCAGTAATACGGACGAAACTAAGACATGATATGGGTATCATCAGAGGGCTCAAAGCTCAAGGTCAAAATTTATCGATTTAAAATACTAGTCACATGAGAAAATCTATTGAATTATGTAGTGCTCATACTCACTCAGATGAAGACTTCTAGAACAGAATCTCATGTATACGTACGCTCTGAGTCATGAATTGCGATATAAATAAATAAATTAATAATTCATTATTTTATTTTTGGGCGGTGTTAGAAATAGTATAAGCTGAGTAGCAGTGTGTTTATTCATTTTAATCACATTTTTACATAAACACCTTATAAAAAAATACATTTAACGAAGAAAGCTAGAGCATTTTCAAAATTATCCGAATTATCCGCTTTATCCGGATATCCGGATAATTTAAATTTTAATATCCGTTTTATCCGGATAGTAAATTTGAACGGATAATGCAAACCCTATACGTACCTTAGAAATACCACAGTAAGATGGGAATGTAGAGAATGATTTGCCTAGTACGCTGGTGCAAAAAAGTGATTTTGGCCAAAAGTGCCATTTAGTGACTTTTCCCTCTAAGGGGACAATATGTATATGATGTATTGAAATCTCTGTACGAGCTATTCAAAGGCAGTCCAGCACGTTGAGTTCTTTACACTGCTAATACTGAAATTCACCTTAGTAAGGTGGTTGAAAAATTAAACTTGTCTTGAAAGAGCACAAAAAAATATTTAAAGCTGAGCCGATTCGTTAAAGATGACACGGTCCCAGAAAACCACAGTCAAAAAATTTAAAACATTCAATGAAAATCCCTTTGTTAAAAGCACGTTTAGCTGAAATTGCGAATCATTTTTGCGCCGGCTCCAGATGAAAATCAAAAACAAACCAGCAATAAAACAAAATCCTCCAAAAACATCCAAAAACGGTTTCTAAAATGGACTATTAGGGTCAGGGAAGTTTTGCAGACATACCATCAACCCTTCAACCATACAAAATTCAAAATATTTTTTATTTAAGTAGATGCTGTACGCATACTTTTAAATCGTTTTTTTTTTCTACCTAGTACAAAGTTTCTACCACTCGGAACTTGTACACTCAACGTTTCGGGAATTGTTAGCCTTGAATAACTACTCAAATGGTTACCGTTTTTAAAACGCCTTTTATTTAAATTAAAACATTGATTTAGACGCCGGCAACAGCGCTTGGAGCAAGAACAGGCCGACATCGAACATGAAATCCGCGTGATACAATCTCGCCCGGCTGTCAATCGCATCGACGCCGATAAAGTAAGTAGATATACACTCATTAGCCAACAATTACAAAAATGTTTTACGCGATAAAGTAGATATTTCATATAATTCATGACGATGTTTAATTTTTACCTACTAATTAAATGAAATATTAGCTGATATGATTGGTAAATTAAACACTTCACGAATTTTCAGGTTCGTGAAGTGTTCTACAGACGTAATTCTTGCTCAAAAATCTAAGTTTTATTCATACCATTTTAGATCGTTTCGAAGCAGTCAACGATATAACGAACTATATCGACGCTTGAAAGGAAAAATTGACTAAGCGACATATCGTCTCTCGCACGATTAACTGTCCTAATTTAAAATTTTTGATAATATGAGTTTGGACTTTTTCTAATTGAAATACGGTTGTTTTTAAGAACTTGAGAAAAATGAGATAGGAGTGTTAGTCGTGCGAGGGACGATATGGCGCTTAGTCAACTTTTCCTTTCAAGCGTCGATATGCACTTCACACTGAATGATTTCTCGAGAGATGTAACGTAATTTTAGGTACAATATTAACAAATCGTCATCGCTACTCATTTGGCGTTGACGTGTGATCGATCACTCGGGTTAAACTACTGCGAAACTGCCAATACCCAAATGGACTTTACGTTTTCTGTGCTTACTAGATATAGGTTCTGCACCACAGTGTATTAAAAACCCTAATTTTGTAACATGCCGTTTTTATTGCAAAAATCAATAGTTTGGATCATTTTAAGGTCTACAGTAAAACTCCGGCATTGATACGACATGTAGTTAATTTTTTTAAAAATCTCAAAGTTGACGTATATCCGGGTCACAAAAATAATAAAAAAATATATTAAAAAAGAACTAAGCTGCTTAGTTAATTTTTGATTATTATATGTTATTACATATATAATACCAGATTTTTAAACAAAATTTTGTCTTCATACTTTAAAAAACTAATGAAATATAAATATTTTTGTAATTGTGTTATTGTGGATCATTTATAGACTAAAATATAGGCAAAATCTGCCTTTATATACACTATTAAAAACACAATCTAATTCCGCGTTATCTAGAAGTTATGCGGTATTTCTCAATTTTAGTCAGGGTTGCCACTTTCTTAAATCCGGATATCATTTAATATTACCCGGATCTTAAAAAATATTTATAAAAATATAATTAACTGCCATCCTCGTGGTAATTCTCAAGGACCAAATTTCCATCATACTCATGGTCCTGGGACGACGCATGCATAGTCACTTATATTGTTTTCCTCGATAGGTTTCAGCCAGGGTTCGGAAACCGGTTTTTTGAAAAACCCGGTTTCGGTCATTGACCCCGATATCGAAATAATTATGGTTAAGGTTTCGTTCAGGTTTTGGTTACCGGTATATATAACCGGTTTAACCAGAACCGATATTTTTCGTTCGAACGGAATTAACCGGTTAATTTGAAGAATATGCGACGTTGTAGGTATGTTTGCCGCGTGCGATCAGTTGAAAGCGTGCGAGAAAGTGAGCAGAAAACTCGGGCAGTGGCACCCGAGCGACGCGCCTGAACTTGACTAAGTTTGGTTTAAATTTTAACCGGTTAATTTCGTTCTTATTTCGGTTACAAAACCGCTCCCTGATTAACCGATATTTTATTCAAATTTACCGGTTAAGCTGGAAACCGGGTTTAACCTGAACGGAATCGTTAACCGAAATTCGAACGAAATTAACCGGTATTTGTTATAGTGGGGAATTTAGTGCAACGTCTAGTATGGGAACCGTTTTAATTTGGATCCGGCGCTCAAACTTGGCATAGTTGTTCCCTGGGCCATTCTGAGTAGATTAAGCCCGGGAGCCACCGGGAGCCATCCCTCGTTTGGCAGGGGGAGGGGGGGAAAGTTTGTTTCTGCCGCGCTCCATTTTTGGGCTTATATCTCCAAAAATATTGGTACTAGGGCAAGTGAGATATCATTTTCGTATGATTAAAGGATAAGGAATTAATTTCTATAACAAAAAAAATGACTTTCCATGTATAAAAAAAGAAATATTTGATAAAACGTATAAAAGATGGCTACCTTTTTTCCACATATGGGTCGATTAATTTTTAATCGTTTTTGATATTAGCATGAAAAAAATATATTCTGAAAGCCACACTTCTTAGGATTATAAAAATATAAATTTCATTAGAATAGCATAATAAATACTTAGTGAAAAAAATATATAATTTGATGCTCGGCAGAGTAGCATAAAACGCGCGGTTTTAGTATCTGTCTATCTATTCGTAAGTAAATAAAATAGAATGAATCATCTAGCGCCCAAATGACTGTTAAGTAACAAAGTATAAACAGGTACCTACATAATATTATTATTTAAATATTTCTCGCACGCACAAAATATTTGTCACGTAAAACAAATAATATTTTTTTCTCTTAAAAACGTATTTGAGAAAATCCGCAAAAGGTGACTATTTCTCATACGAATTATGGTGGTTTACTATTTAACTTGCATTGTATTATGGTGGTCTACTATGTAACTTGCGTGGTCATGTTGATCACCCAGGTTAACTGACTTCAGAAAAGGTCATACATAAGCATAATGAGTTTGGCTCTCATTGGCGAGTTAATCTCGTAACCGTTTCCGTGCTTCCCAAGCCACATCAAATTATGTTCTTGACAACTGATGACGCTGCGACCACCGCCTATACAACTCCAAAACCCCGAAAGATAGATAGATAGATAAAGCATTTATTGTTATTGCTGTGATCACACACACAAAACAAACTTGAACACAAAAATGATAAACACAGGAAAAATAAATAAGAATAATAGCATACAAACTTATAACATATTAACAAAATATAAATAAGGAAAAACAAAAAAATAATAAGTAAAAAAAGAAAAAACAAGCAAACTTAAATATCTATGATGTGCTTAGTGTGTGTGCCGCAGCGATCACCAATGGGCCACGGCTCAGTGTTGTTACCCCGCCCAAGGACGGGACACTGATTTTCAGCCACCACCCAATGAGATGTGCTTTGGCAAGGAATCTGTCTGCTGGCAAAGCTGAAGATCGAGGATGGCAGAGTCGTGTCGTCCAAGTCCGAGCTGTTGGAAGAGGTTGAGAAGTTCTACGGACAATTATACACGACTACATCCTTGCCTGTCAGTAATCTGGCTTAAGATCCGAGAGCCGGATTGAGCCGACATTATACCGAAGATATCCCAGACGTCAGCCTGTGCGAGATTAGAATGGCTCTCAAAAAGCTTAAGAACAAGAAGGCACCGGGTGATGACGGAATTACTGCTGAGCTTCTGAAAGAAGGTGGAAAACCGATACTTATAGCTCTTCAGAAGTTATTCATTTCCGTCATTCTCGAGGGAAAAACGTCTACAGCATGGGACTGAAATCTAGTGGTGCTCTTCTTCAAGAAGGGTGATAAGACTCTGCTGAAGAATTACAGACCCATCTCACTCCTGAGCCATGTCTACAAGCCATGTCGAGAGTCATTACAAATCGTCTCGCACTCAGGTTTCACGACTTCCAGCCTCCCGAACAAGCTGGTTTCCGAAAAGACTTTTGTACCATAGACTACACACATACGCTGCGGCAGATTATACAGAAGACCGAAGAGTATAATGGCGTTTGTGGACTATGAGAAAGCTTTTGGTTCGATCGAGACCTGGGCTGTGTTACAGTCCAACGGTGCCAAATTGACTATCGATACACATCGAAGTATTGAAGTGTTTGTAGGAAAACGCCACCATGTCGGTCCAGGATCCAGGATCAGAATTCGAAACCTATCCGGCTGTAGCGTGGGGTGAGACAGGGAGACGTTTTATCTCCGAAACTGTTCACCGCCGCACTGGAAGACGTTTCCAAGCTTCTGGACTGGAGAGGACTCTGCATCAACATCAATGGCGAGTACATCACTCACCTTCGATTTGCTGACGATATCGCGATCATGGCTGAGACCTTGGAGGACCTAGGCGCAATGCTCGATGGACTCAGTAGAGTCTCCCAACAAGTGGGTCTTAAAATGAACATGGATAAGACAAAAATCATGTCAAACGTCTCTGAAGGTTGGAGACTCTACACTCGAAGTTATTGACGAATATGTATACCTGGGACAAACAGTCCAGTTAGGTAGGTCCAACTTCGAGAAAGAGATCAATCGTCGAATCCAACTCGGCTGGGCAGCGTTCGGTAAGCTCCGCAATATCTTAACGTCCAAAATACCGCAGTGTCTCAAGACAAAAGTCTTTGACCAGTGTGTGTTGCCAGTGATGAGACGACATATGGATCCGAGACATGGTCGCTTACTATAGGCCTCATAAGAAGGCTCAAGGTCACCCAAAGGGCGATGGAGCGTGCTATGATTGGTGATTCCCAACGTGATCGAATCAGAAATGAGGAGATACGTAGGAGAACTAAAGTTAACGACATAGCTCTAAGAATTGCTAGACTTAAGTGGCAGTGGGCAGGGCACATAGGTCGTAGAACAGATGGCCGTTGGTGCAGTAAAGTTCTCGAGTGGCTACCGCGCATCGGAAGACGCAGTGTGGGCAGGCCTCCGACTCCGTGGACCGACGAGCTGGTGAAGGTTGCGGGAAGCCGCTGAATGCGAGCCGCACAGGACCGGTCGTTGTGGAAATCCTTGGGGGAGGCCTTTGTCCAGCAGTCTTTCGGCTGATAGATAGTAAACCACCATAATTCGTATGAGAAATAGTCGCATTTTTCGGATTTTCTCATATATATGTTTTTTAAGGAAAATATTTTTTGTTCTACGTGACAAATATTTTGTGCGTGCGAGAAATATTTAAATAATAATATTATGTACCTATTTATATTATGTTACTTAACAGTCATTTTTGGGCGCTAGATGATTAATTTTATTTACTTACGAACAACAGATACTAAAACCGCGCGTTTTATGCTACTCTGCCGAGCATCAAAATATTTTCTTTTTTACGAAGTATTTATTTTGCTATTCTAATAAATTTTACATTTTTATAATCCTAGGAATTGGGGCTTTCAGAATATATTTTTTTCATGCTAATATCCTAGACCATTAAAAATTAATCAACACATATGTGGAAAAAAATCACCCACGCTTCATCGTTTACTTGTTGAGTCGCGCTTCTTTTGGGGCTTATATCTCCATAACTATAGGTACTAGGGCAAGTCCGATATCATATTCTGATATTTCAAGGATGACAAATTCATCACTGTAACAAAACAAAATACGTTTTATAGAAATAAAAAAATAAATATAACTGCTGAAATTTAGAACCGCGCAGACCGCGCGTTTTATACCACGCTGCCACGCATTGAATTTTATTTTTTTCACTAAGTATTTATTATGCTATTCTTATGAAATTTATATTTTTATAATGCTAGGAAGTGTGGCTTTCAGAATATATTTTTTTCATGCAAATATCTTAGACCATTAAAAATTAATCGACACATATGCGGAAAAAAGGTAGTCGTGTTTTATACGTTTTATCAAATATTTCTTTTTTTATATATGGAAAGTCATTTTTTTTGTTACAGAAATGAATCCCGTATCCTTGAATCATACGAAAATGATACTTTACTTGCCCTAATACCAATAGTTTTGGAGATATAAGCCCACAAATGGAGCGCGGCAGAAACAAACTTTACCCCCCTCCCTCTGCCAAACGGGGGATGGCTCCCGATGGCTCCCGGGCTTAATCCACTCAGAACGGCCTAGGGAACAACTGTGCCAAGTTTTAACGCCGGATCCAAAATAAAACGGTTCATCGCACTAAATCCCCGACTATTAACCGGTTCCGAACCTTGGTTTCAGCAGACATACTGCGGCTGGTGGTAATGGCATCTTTTTTCTTTTATTTTTTCTTTGTATTATTTTGAAGTCCCATATGACGGGGTCAGATGAAACCAATGGCTCTATGAAATAAATTAAACATCGCTGCTTCACGACTGAATTTTCTAGCATTGTGTTCCCTATCAAATTGCCAGTATTTGTTACGCCCTTTCGCCGCTTGTTCAGATAACTGAATTTATGAGTGACAACATGATTTTAAAACATTTTAATCTACTTTCGTATTTATTCTACATATTTGCAATTAGTAATTTCATCAAATTATGTACAAATTAAAAAAGCATAGGTGTATATGAGTCTGACTAGTGATCGGCGTAGGTAGTTATCTTTACATGGATATGCCTCAGAATCCCGAGAAGTATTAAATTTATTTGCTTAATTAAAGTGCTTTTTATTAGGAACTATTTTAGGAATTTATATAAGGTGCTTCCAAAATATATGCCACGGCTGAAATGGGAGTAAGAGTCATGAATATAGATTACAATAGTAAAAACAAATCGTACCCCGGAGTCCTTAAATTGATTTGGGAGAGTAAACAAATTTTGTTTACCTTGATTTAATTTTGCATAACACGGTCCGTCAAGTACGTACGCTCCGCCATTAAATCATGAATGAACTCGATGTCATTTCGCTAAATGAAAGCAACGCACGCTCGTGTCGCTTTCGACAGGTTATTTTAGTGATCAGCTGATTGTCTTTAAATGGAATGTAAAGCAGAATAAACAAACTTACCAATTATTAAAACGGCTTATTCACGTAACAAGGTGATAAACTTACTATCACACTTTGACAGGCTTTGGACTGTCAAATTACGTACTGTAAAGTATCACTGGTGGCTGACTCACGCCAAACCTGCTCATACGGGTTTACGGCATAGGCAGGGATGTTATTGCACTCGCGGTAGCAGATTATCATCACGTTATTTACAAGATTAACACAACACTCGTGGCTGACTCTTACACCAAACCTTTGCTCATGCAGGTTTACGGCATGCGCAGGGATGTTATTCGGCAGTTCGGCACTCGCGGTAGCAGAGTATCATCACCTTATTTACAATCTTTTACACAACATAACACTGGTGGCTGACTCTTACACCATACCTTTGTTTACGGCATGCGCAGGGATGTTATTGCACTCGCGGTAGCAAAGTACCATTTCACCACCTCTTGATTTGTATGTACCTACGTCTGGGTGACATGGTTATCTCACTCGCGGGCGGGGGTGGTCATGGGTGGTGCAAAACATTCGCGTCGCGACTGCGCGTCACTGCTGCGCATAGCGAACTGACCTCCTCTGAACTGTACGAAGGGCGCGAGCGCCGCTTGCCCCCGCCGGGTCGCGCCCCGCCCCCGCGCGAGTGATGCGAAAGGGGTGCGGACGACAGAAATCAAAGCCTTGTGCGGCATGACACAAAGACCGACTTTGTTTGATGTCTAGCCGCAACGTCGGAGCGTTTACGCAGTTTCCGCGCGCCTAGTTTTCATTCAACACACTACGGGATGGCTTAATAAAGTAAAGCAATTTATTTTTATGATTGTTATTTTTTTGTATGGGAAAAAAAATAACAATTTCCGGACATGAATTTCTCATTTTCGTGATCAGTATACTTGATACTTTCTCCCATTTCAGCCGTGGCATATATTTTAGAAGCACCCTATATTCCTCAGCTTTATGCACATATTGTATTGGTCACTAAAGCCATACCTTTCCCTCGCAGATGAGGTGAGGACTGAATAAGTGGTAAATGATAGTGACGGCTATTAGCAGTTAAGCGAATATAGGCTTAAAATAATTGATGTCTTAATAAAATACACCCTGACACTGCAAATATTTTTGAATAACTGAATAAAAATGATAAATTCTAATAAATAATCGACAACGCTGAACACATTACAAACAACCATAACAACTACGATTTTGCTGTTTTTGTTTTTATGTTTGTACTAATTGTTGATTTTTTCAAAAAGCGCTGAATCGATTTAGATAAAATTTATATGGGACCACCTACGAAATATACCTACTAAACAAAAAAACAATCGTCAAAATCGATTCATGAGTAGCGGAGTAATTGCGTAACATACGTACAAAAAAAAACAACATACCGACGAATCGAGAACCTGCTCCTTTTTTGAAGTCGGTTAAATAAAAAAATGGCGAAGTAACATCTGAAAAAGCAAGTCTTACACGTTTTTGCTTATTATTTTTTGATAAATCTCGACCTGCCATTTTTTTTTAGTAAAAATTGCAAATATCTCGGAAACGGTAAAAGATATAGGAAATTTGACAGAAATTTTGAAAAACTTAAATAAAAGAGCATGTAATACATGAGGCGCATATTGACTATGAGAAAAATGGCGAATCTCCGTTTTTTTTTCAGTTTCCCATACAAATTCTCGATTCACTATTCAGATTTAGTACGGGAAACTAAAACTTAAATAAAAAAAAAATTGCATTATGGTACATGTTTAAAAAGCGGCTAGCCCATTTGTAAAAAGACCAATTCTGCTATTTGGCTACGTTTTGTGCAAATAAAAAACTTTTAAACATGTCAGCCAGTATATTTATCACGGGAAAAAAGGTAGGGGAAGTGGCAAGTAGGTGAATCTTGCGTGTCATAAATTAGCACTACAGTGCTTACTCGCATTCATTATCAGTAAGCTTGCTATACCTGACGTTCTCGATACAAGACGTAATAAAAAAGTATGAAAATATGCCGTAAGGTAGTGTTCTAGGGCAAAAAAAGATGCATGTTTTTACCCTGCTTTCGAATATATATATGTAATTCTTTGGTGCGCTGTACAGCCTAAACCGTTTGATGGATTTCCACAAATGAGATGTGATTAGATTCTTCTTAGATTGTGGAAGTGATATAGGATGTATTATTTTAATATGGCGTCTACGAAAAAATAAAAAAATAAGATTTGAAAATAGCTTTATGGTACCTGTTTACAAAACAGCTAGCCCTTTATAAATAGTCTAATAGTGCAATTAGGCTACATTACGTCCATGTAAAATACCTTTTAATTTACGAAGCTCGCTCCAAGAGAGGGTAATTTTTTGTTAAATCTCGACCTCCGTATTTTTTTGCAAAAAATGCAAATATCTCGGAAACGGTAAAAGATATCGAAAATCTAACAGAAATTTTGAAAAGCTTAACTTAAAACATATAATACATGAGACGCATATTGACTATGAAAAAAATGGCGAAACTCATAATTTTCTAGTTTCCCATACAAATTCTTTATTATTATTGACATTTAGTTAAATCTCGACCTCCGTTTTTATTTAGAAAAGATTGCAAATATCTCGGAAGCGGCAAAATTTGTGTGGTACAATATGATGCATAAATTCAACTATAAATAAACTCCTATAAGTGTACAAAGGACACAAAACTAACTATTTAACAACAAACATGTTTCCGTAAGGATATTTGTCGCTATTTCCTATAATGGTGTATACTTAACGTAGTATTGTATCAATAATATAATTACGTAACGATTAATATCAAATATAGAAAAATAAAAAAATCAAAACAACAAACTACTATTACCGGTTGAAGTGACAACCCTAGACCAAAAAAATCCGGATATAACTGAATTAGCTGATAACTTCTAGATAACGCAGAATTAGATTGTGTTTTTAATAGTGTACATAAAGGCAGATTTTGCCAATATTTTAGTCTAAATAATCATCTAATACGGTGTTATTGTGGAAAAAATAAATAAATAAGAAAAATGACAAAAATATTTGTATTTCATTAGTTTTTTAAAGTATGAAGACAAAATTTTGTTTAAAAATCTGTTATTATATAAGGTGCTACTTTATTAGTGCCCGATATTTTAGTCAGTGCTTCTACTCCTGATTCTGATCAACTTTTCCCAAGGAACCCATAGTCAAATCACAAAAAAAATTTTGGATTCTTTATACACATCGATCAGCCGAGCGGCCAAATTAGTATGAAGAGTCCAGAATTTTTTGTGCGATTTGACTATGGGTTCCTTGGGGAAAGTTGATCAGAATCAGGAGTAGAAGCACTGACTAAAATATCGGGCGCTAATAAAGTAGCACCTTATATATGTAATTACATATAATAATCAAACTTAACTAAGCAGCTTAGTTCTTTTTTAATATATTTTTTTATTATTTTTGTGACCCGGATATACGTCAACTTTGAGATATTTTTAAAAATTAACTACATGTCGTATCAATGCCGGAGTTTTACTGTAGAGCTTAAAATGATCCAAACTATTGATTTTTGCAATAAAAACAGCATGTTACAAAATTAGGGTATTTAACACACTGTGAGCACTGGGTTCCCCTGACGAGAAAAGAAACACGAAGGATTTGAAAATAGTTTTAGCCATTAGAGCTACAACCGCCTTTCTCTACCTTCCTTCCTCTCTGCTTGCAAAGTCCTCCAAGGATTGTAATGACATAATTTGAAACATCTTGTTTAATACATTAATGAACTGATAATCTGGAGTTGGACCCTGAATACGGCACCTAAAGAAGTCACGACGAGGCATAAGCCCCATTACGAATATCATGTGGCAGGCGCGCGAGGAGCAGCTAGTGGCGCGGCTGGTGCAGGTAGTGCTGCTGCGCGACGAGCTGGTGCAGCAGCTGGACGCCGAGCGCCGCCGCGAGCGCCGCGAGGACCTCGCCATCGCCGCCTCCATCGCCTCCAAGCGCGGTAAGTGCCGCAGCACTGGCGACTCGAGTCTAGCAGTCTGGTGCAGCAGCTGGACGCCGAGCGCCGCCGCGAGCACCGCGAGGACCTCGCCATCGCCGCCTCCATCGCCTCCAAGCGCGGTGAGTGCCGCAGCACTGGCGACTCGAGTCTAGCAGTCTGGTGCAACAGCTGGACGCCGAGCGCCGCCGCGAGCGCCGCGAGGACCTCGCCATCGCCGCCTCCATCGCCTCCAAGCGCGGTAAGTGCCGCTGCACTGGTGACTCGAGTCTAGCAGTCTGGTGCAACGGCTGGACGCCGAGCGCCGCCGAAATTTTATTTATTTATGAAATTTTAAGGGGCTATTCAGAATCAAGTATAGAAAACAGAAAAAATATCGAAAAAAAAATCGATCTACAATTATTTTTTTCAGTTTCCCATACTAAATCTGAATTAGAGATGCGTCGAGTACTCGTTTACTACTCGGTACTCGGCGTACTCGGCACTTTTATTATTACTCGTACTCGGCGGAATTACTCGGTGCAAATGACGAGTACTCGGTTCAAATAAAGTAATACAATTTGAGAGATAATATAACGAAAACAAGCCTGTTTATTAAATGAAGTAATGAGCTTTTATTAAAGAAAACAAAGGGAACTATTGTAGAGAACAGTACCTATTTATTATTATTTACAATGAATAACAAACAATCTACGACCATCATATTCATATATGCAGTGGAAGCTTTTTCAGAAATTTCAGAATACAACAACATTATAAAGGATTGATATTTGAAATTAACAAAGGCAAGTTAAAATGCAGGAATACAAGGACTCTCTAACAACTTGTTCTTTTTGAAAGTAAAAAAGAGCGACTGAGGAGCGAGCATGAAGGAGCAAGGAACTACTGTCTTGTTAAAAAATCTAACTAGAGATTTTGATGGCGATCGATTGTCTTGCACTAATAGAGCCCATAAACCTAAAAAACAAAAAAAATACTGTGTATGTGTGTGTGTCTGTTTGTGCATGTCTGTCCAGTACTCTAGCGCCAAAATCACTAGACAAAGTTGGCATTTTGGGTTAGGGCAATATTTTGTTAATATCTCCAACCGTTTTTTATTTCTTCATAGATATTATCCGCTTCAGAAAACAATCGCTCGTATTTAGTAAAAATATTATATATCGTGTGTCACACGTTGAATCTTTTTTATGAGCAGCGAAAAAATCGCAAAAGTCACTAGATAAATACATCAAGGACCCTACATTTCATTTTTTTTGTAAAATTAAATTATGTTTTTACTGTGTATTAATATTGGGATAGGACACCAAACTGCTGTAGTAGCTGCTCCAAACGAGAAAACTTCGTATGACAGAACTCACTGCTATAGACGAAAAAGCTGATATTTTATCTAATCTAAAGATATATTATGAGTCATTTGTGATAAACGTTTTATCTGGGGCCTTCCTGATGCAAAGGTTTTCCATCGCTATTGAGCGTGGAAACGCTACAAGCGTGATGGGCACCTTTGCGTCTGGAACGTCTAAGGGTGGACTCTTCGACTAAAGAAGCCTTATGGTGGATTTTTATGTTAATAATTGACTATATGCAGTGCCTTAAATAGCCTTTTTTGCGCCCTGAGCGAGCTTCTATAACTGCGCCCTTGTTTTTTAGATATTATAGGTACCCTAGAGCAATGCTATGTATAGGCCTTCTTTATTTCATTCAGGGTGATAAAATAAAACTTGGTGTTGGTGGACCAATTGTGTAATATTTTGCGCTGCCAAAAAAATGAGCGCGATGTTTTGTCTAATTTAATAGACGTTTTTGATGATACTGGCATGTAGGTACGTATGTGTTGGAATCGAGCACTAGGGGCGCAGCGGGAACTTATCAGGAGCAAACCGAAAAAATAATAGTCCTGCCTGGTCTGGCCTTTCTTGCGCCCCCCAGAGTCTACGACCTGTGCCTGGGCACCGGTGGCACCGCCCTACTTACGGCACTGACTATATGTCAGCTATTGCTAATTAAATGAGATTTTATGTAAAAACAAATTATCAATTATATGTATTAACTGAACCGAGTAACTCGGCCGAGTGCTCGGTTTGGCAAACTTTAAACCGAGTAATACTCGGTACTCGGTAAAACTTGTACTCGGCGCATCTCTAATCTGAATAGTGAATCAAGAATTTGTATGGGAACTGAAAAAAAAATTGATCGGATTTTTTAAAATTTTTAACCGACTTCAAAAAAAGGAAGTTCTCAATTCCAGGGGTCGAAACAAGTTTAGTGTTAAAAAATATTGATTTTACTGACCAAAAATCTTAAAATACTGACTAAATTAAACGAGTTAAAATGTAGGTGTTATGTGTTAACAACCCATTACGTCCCCACTGCAGGGGCACAGGTCTCTTCCCATAACTCGGGAAGGCTTAGGCCATACTCCACACACGGGGGCCAAGTCCGGATTGGTGGAGGTGTTATGTATTAAAATAAAATAGCTGATCTATTTTTTCTCGAAAAATTATACTTCAATATTATGTTGTGTATACGCGGGTCTAATATCTAAAAGGGTCGTATATCTTTCATACTAATTTGATCACGTGATCGGCCTATTTTGTATGGAGATGCCCAAATTTTTTTTGCGAATTGACCATTGGTTATTTGGGGAAAGTTGCCCAGTTTCATGAGTAGAAGCCACTGTGAAGTTTTGGTGGGGGGTCCAAAAATAACCCTGTATAACAACATAATAAAGCATCAATTGTTGCCCTCAAACCATCATTGGGCATATACTTACTATTTACTTACATATACTACTAAAATTGAGTTAGTGTACAGAGCAGTATTCTAAATCATTGTTGGCAAAGACGTAGAAAAAGATAGAAGGCGTAGGCCATCACAAATGTTTCAATAATAAATACAGGGTTATTTTTGGTCCCCCCACCAAAACGGGTTAGTCCCTGAGGCTCCGATACCTGAGGCACCCGTCCCTGAGGGCCCCGATTTATTTTTCCTTTTTAAACTCAACTGACTTTTATTGAACTGAACTGCAAAAAATTTCCCCGTCCCGACATTTTGTTCTATATTTCATGTATACTTCTGGCACAGGTTTCAGCTGAGGTCCCGCCATCACTAAGTGATATAATTGAAGTTTTATAATATCAGTATAAATTATTTTACACCGATTTATGTATTTCTTATCCTTTAAAGAAGTCCTGCTATTTGTCAGCTTTTTTTGAAAAATCAGATTTCCTTAATTTTTAGCTTTGTCCAGATTACAAGGGAACTATTGGTCTTACAAACTTCAGTTTATGCTTAAATTAAAGCTAAATAACTGCTCTATAACTTTCTTTCAATGAGTTTCCTCGTAGAATGAGTATTATAGCCGATATTCTGCCCTGAAGGCGACAAAACTACAATTCCGAACTTTTTAGGGAAAATTGCCAATGTTTGAAGTGCTGTATCTTGGGTTCTATTGGATTTACAGAGCTGCAATTGCACTTAAATTATAGGAAATTTTATCTTCTTATAAGTGTGTATAATTAGTTTTTCCGTAAGATGCACCTTTTAGAACTTATAAGCCAAAATCTGAAAAAGATCGAAAATTTCGTTGTTTTTGGAGCAACACGCAGTTAGCACAAGTCTTTCGAAGCTGAAAAATTAGTTTTACTCTACTGTTATCAACCCTAACAACATACCAAAAAATCAGAACTGTTGCAACCAATGCGACCTAACGCGATTTTGATGTCTACGGTGACTGGCGTACAATGGTCAAATCGCAAAACAATTTTGGGCATCTCCATACTAAATAGGGCGATCGGCCAATTAGTATGAAAGGTCCAAATTTTTTTTTGCGAATTGACTATTGGTTCCTTGGGGAAAGTTGCTCAGTTTCATGAGAAGAAGCCACTGTGAAGTTTTAGTGGGGGGGCCAAAAATAACCCTGTCCGAAGTAAATGAGTGCTAAACCCAAAAAAACTGACAAAACTGACCATTTTCCCAAAAAACTGACTTTTACTGACAAGTTTACAAAAAACTGACTTTTACTGATTTTACTGACCAGTTTCGACCACTGCAATTCGACTATGTTGTTTTTTTGTGTATGTTTATTACGCGATTACTCCGCCAATTATGAATCGATTTTGATGATTCTTTTTTTGTTTGGTAGGTGATACTTCAGAGGTGGTCCCATATAAATTTTATCTAAATTGATTCAGCAGTTTTTGAAAAAATCAACAAAAACAAAAAGAAATAGCAAAACTGTAGCTGTTACGATTGAAGTCGGTTTGTAGGGTTCCGTAGCCAAATGACAAAAAACGGAACCCTTATGGATTCGTCATCTCTGTCTGTCTGTCTGTCTGTCCGTCCGTATGTCACAGCCACTTTTTTCCGAAACTATAAGAACTATTGAAATGTTGAAATTTGGTAAGTAGATGTATTCTGTGAACCGCATTAAGATTTTCACACAAAAATAAAAAAAACAATAAATTTTGGGGGTTCCCCATACTTAGAACTGAAAACAAAAATTTTTTTTCATCAAAACCCATACGTGTGGGGTATTTATGGATAGGTCTTCAAAAATGATATTGAAGTTTGTAATATCATTTTTTTTCTAAACTGAATAGTTTGCGCGAGAGACTTCCAAAGTGGTAAAATGGGTGTGTGTGTGTGTGTCCCCGTAACTTCTAAAATAAGAGAATGATAAAACTAAAAAAAATATATGATGTACATTACCATGCAAACTTCCACCGAAAATTGGTTTGAACGAGATCTAGTAAGTAGTTATTTTTTAATACGTCATAAATCGTAAACCGCAATTTACCTACAACGAACTACAAGTACTTTTATATTATGTTACTTGCTGCTACGGAACCCTCCATGGGCGAGTCTGACTCGCACTTGGCCGCTTTTTTAACGTGTTCAGCGTTGTTGATTATCCTGTATTCTGTACTTGATTCTGAATAGCCCCTTAAAATTGCAAACGCACTTTTTTAACCACCTGTATGTTTAAGCAGTGTGTGTACAACCTGCAGATATGTTCCGAACTTTAGGAGAGCACTAAAACGCAATATTGCTTCCTATTACTTCTTATTGCTTACGTCCACGGTTATTGTTTCAGCACAACGAAACAGCTGCTCCAACAGTTCATCGTTGAAGTCCGCAGAAGTTGCGCCGATGCCGAAAAAGAACAAAATGAAAGATAAAGTTAAGAAGCAACTAAAGAAAGCCAAGCATTCTTTAATATCTAAGAAAAAAGACGATTCTGGGGAGCATAAGGAAGTGAAAACTGAAAAAGATTAATTTTTTGAAGCAAACCAAGTATTATTTTGTAAAGTATTCGTGGGAGTTAAATTTATAAAATATCTACCTCTACATACTGACGAATGGTATACATAACATACAGCATAATCCACGATATTTTAACACAGATTGGAGGTACTTATTATAAAAGAATTTAACTAAAACTGAAACATTCCGTTTTAGAAATATTTATCAATGTTAAAAGTTTTAAAGGCACGTTAGTTATTTTTGCTCATTGAAGATTGTTATTTTATTATTTGCTTTAATTATATTTTAAAAATATAAGGCAGATTTATTTTTATTTTATTATAACATGTTTAATATTACAACTTAATAGGTATAGGAAAAGTACATACTGAGTAAGCATCAAAAAGTAATGTCGGAAAAAATTAAACTTCAAAAAATGTGCCAGGAAAAAAGTGTGCCATCTAATCCTTGTTTGCTGTTTAAGAACAACATATGCAAAATAATAGTGTACATCAGGATGTCTGGACCAAGTGAGGGATTTATGTTTAGACACTACACAGATTTAGTACCTAATTGGTACTATTTAGTACTATTATTAGGTACTATTATTGAAGTAAATTGAAAAATAAATTGGTCAGCCATTCTGACGTCAGGATGGCTGGACCATTTTTGGTTTCTATACTTAGAAGCATTGTTCGGTAATTGTTTGTGCTCTAGGATTTAGTACCTAATTAGTAGCTACACATATTCAGGGTGTAACAAAATTGGTGTAGGACCCGTTAACTAGGGATTCTACTCATCGTACTGAACAACTCTTGTTCTACGACTTTGCTCAAATCGCAAAAAAATTTTTGGACTCCATACAAAAATGGCAAAACATTGGACTCTCCATACAAAAATGGCAAAACAGGATGATCAATTTGTATGATATGAAATGTCCAAAAATGTTTTTGTGATTTGAGCAAAGTCGTAGAACAAAAGTTGTTCAGTACGATGAGTAGAATCCCCAGTTAACGGGTCCTACACCAATTTTGTTACACTCTGTATATTTTTCAGATTTTTTTACGATTGTACGATTAAAAAAGTTACGGCCAGAAACAACTTTGTATGGAGAATTAAGCACTACGTGGTTTAATAGAAAGATACTGTTTTTGACACTTTTCTTTGTATCAAGATTTAGTACCTAATTTGAATTAATTAGTACCTATACGTATATTTTTATTATTTTTTTCAGATTTTTTGAGGTTCGAATAAAAAGTTACAGCTTAAAACAAATTTATATGGAGATTAGGCACTACGTGGTTTCATAGTTAGAGACTGTTTCTACACTTGTCTGTGTCCAGATTTAGTACCTACACAAATACTTTTTCAGATTTTTAGAGGTTCGTTTAAAAAAGTTATGGCCATAAACAAATTTGTATGGGGAATTAGACACTACGTGGTTCTCATAGTTAGAGACTGTTTTTGACACTTGTCTTTGCATCAGGATTTAGTACCTTATTCTATTTCAGTTGCTGGGGGGAGGGGGTTCGAGAAAAATCACGAAATATCACAAGTGGGGTGTAGTTGAGATATCACGTGTATTTTTCGTGGGTCAAAAAATAATATGATTTATTTATCACAGTCATAGAAAAAAGACTGATTACAGTACTTAATAAAGCTTCAAATTAGACATGTACCGGGTACCGGGTAATAGCGCCGGGTACCCGGCTCCCGGGTAATTACCTAGTTATTAAAACACGTTATATTGAAGTTAAAAGTATTTTAGGTTTATAGTTGGTAAGTTATGGTGTAAAAATACGTGTTTTTTTAGCTCGATCAGGATCTAGTCGGCTTCTTTTTTTCTTAGACGTTACCTGCTTTCGAAAAGAAGCCCGCTGTATACCGAGCTACTTCCTGGGGAAAGGTAGCGGGCCGCCAGGTTACGCAATATAGGATTGTGACCTCTATTTTCTGCCCGACACTTAAATATATAGGGTGAGTTTAAATTAGTTCTTGATACGAAAGGCTATGCATGTGCTCATGAAAACAAACAACTTTCCCTAAGGTACCCATAGCCAAATCGCAAAAAAAATGTTGGTCTCTTTTTTTTTTTTTTTTTTTTTTTTTTTTTATGGCATAGGTGGCAAACGAGCAGACGGATCACCTGATGGTAAGCGATTACCGCCGCCCATAGACACCCGCAACACCAGAGGAGTCACAAGTGCGTTGCCGGCCTTTGATATGGGAGTACGCTCTTTTCTTGAAGGTTTGAATGTCGTATCGGTCCGGAAATACCGCAGGCGACAATTCATTCCATAGTTTGGTTGTGCGAGGCAGAAAGTTTCTAGTGAAACGCACAGTTGTGGACTGCCAACCATCTATGTGATGGGGATGAATATATTGTCGCGTAGAACGATGGCGAAAAGAGGCGGCAGGGATCAATCCGAACAATTCCTCGGAGCACTCCCCATTGTACATGCGATAGAGAATGCAGAGCGAGGCTACATCTCTACGCAGCGCCAAGGAATCAAGCCGATCTGAGATATCCTGGCAGCCGACGATTCGAGTTGCTCTCCGTTGAATACGGTCCAGAGGGAGAAGCTGGTACTGGGGTGCCCCTGCCCAGAGATGAGAACAGTATTCCATGTGAGGCCGAACCTGCGCCTTATAAAGTTGCAGGCGATGGGCCGCAGTGAAATACCGTCTCGATCTATTGAGCACACCAAGCTTCTTCGAGGCTAATTTAGCCTTCATACAAATCGATCAGCTGAGCGGCCAAATTAGTATGAAGTCAAAAATTTTTTTTGCGATTTGACTATGGGTTATTTAGGGAAAGTTGTTTGTTATCATGAGCACATTCATAGCCTTTGGTATCAAGAACTAATTTAAAGTCACCCTGTATAGGGTTATGAAATATCTAAAATTTTGACCACGGTTCTACTTATGAAACTGAACAACTTACCCCAAGGAACCTATACTAAATTAACAAAAAAAAGTTTTTTGTCCTCATACTAATTGATCAAATAACCGACATTTTTTTATGGGAAGTCCAAAAATCTTTTTACGAATTGAGTATCGTATAGGTTCCTTGGGGAAAGTTGTTCAGATTCATGAGTAGAAGCCACTGTTAAAAAAATTCAGGTATTTCAGAAGGACCCTATATCTGCATCCCTTGGAGCTCCGGAAGAAGAATGCTGCAAGAATGGGCTAAGGAACAGAGTAGAAAACTCTGGGCTAGTGCACCAGGCCAAAAGCATTCGAAAGCGCTCATATCTGGTTTTTCGCGGGAATACACGTCTAGAGCACTACGACTTCATAAGCCTGAACTTAGAATTCTAGTCAGAACTCTAACTGGCCACTGCAAGCTTAATAAACAAACACCTTAATAAAATGAAGCTTGCAAATACGGACGAGTACCGATTCTGCCTCGAGGAAGAGGTAACTCCTCTTCATATACTCTGCGAGTGCGAGCAGAAGCCGATCACTAGGTGGACCGATGGTAACTCCAGAGGTCATTAAGGAACTCGAACCCAAGTGCATCCTACAGTTCATTAGAACTATTGGCCTTGAGGATATAACAGGGGCAGTGATCACAATAAATCTACCCAGGTCACAGTAATCCAATAGGGCTCTCTTTTGGTCCTATACCCCTTTACCACCAAATAAGAATCCCTTGGAGCTCTGGCAAAGTTTAGGTAATGATCTAAGACGTGATCGTGACATGTTTCATTGCCGGGTACCCGGCTACCCGGCTACCCGGCCGATTGGACCGCCGGGTACCCAGAAAATCCATAAACCAGTACATGTCTACTTCAAATGTAGTAATACTTACTAAATTCAAAATTAGGTTGAATCGGAATGCGTATAGATGTATACTATTGTATACGCGCATGCGCATAAGCGCGCATATTTAATTGCAAGCCAAAGGGTATGGTTTTCATAATATATTTTTTATTAAAACAGAATCTAAAAAATACACATGATGCTGGGAGGGGGGAACGAAGGGGTAGTCTAAAACCTCACGACGTATGACCAAGGAGGGGGGGGGGGGGGAGTGTATAAGTCGCCTAAAAAACTTCACGTGATTAGTTAATGGACGGTCCCTTACTCACAGTTTTATGAAATAAACTAGCTGAGTGACCGAGCTTCGCACGTTTAATCGGAGCGTTTATAAACGAATTTCACTTAGTACATAAAACTGGATAAAGATGAACCACGCCAAAGCAGAAAAATACTCGAACATATCAGTGCGTTGTCATTCCTGTGCTCGAACTGCACGCCATCTTCGATATACCTACTTCGATAAAATAGATAAAAAAGATACCTACGTCATTCACCGCCCGATTTAAAATGTTCCAAAACGCACACACGTAAATACAAGATATTGCAAATGTACACTAAATCCTAACTAAATTACAATAATTGTCTCTTCTGACAAAAAGTAAGTAGGTTGTGAAAAATTGCTGAGATCGCACAAAATAAAAAATAACAAGACAAAAAAACTAAGTTTCGTGGGATACGAATCCGGACCTTAAAGCAGCAAGACGTATGTAAACGACTCGCACCACTACCGCTACGCCAAGACGCACTTAAATTATTAAAATTAACTGTTAAAATAAGCTTCATAATTATGCGTTCTCATTTTATGTAATTTCGGTCATATCCTCATTAAATGAATTTTTTCGAAGATAATTCCCTCATAGATCGATTTCTAGTGATTTTTAACCCCTAATCCTAGATTTTCGTCAAAAGGTTTCAAGCCGTTTTCGAAATCGTCGGGACACCTAACTCGTATAGGATATGTCAAATCAAATAACGTAGAACAATAGGTTGGTTTTATAAAATCTTTCTAATATTTAATACGTATTATAAAAATTTTATCTTGAATATAGTTAAAGTCAGTATGTCCTATTATTATTACGTACACTTAACAACAACACTTAAATGCTTCTAAGTATGGAAACCGAAAATGGTCCAGCCATCCTGACGTCAGAATAGCTGACCACTTTATTTTGCAAACTTCAGTAATAAAGAGGTACTAATTATTTACATATAGTAACACCCCGCTTACGCGACCCCGTTAGGCTCGGTTTTGTGAGAGTGTTACAAGGTTCTTTAAGGAAAGTGTTGTTTTACGAGTGGCAGAGAAGGCAGTGTTATTTTAGGTATTTTAAATTGACCTGTATACAGATGTATAAAAATTGGTATGGAACCAGTTAACCGCAGCTTTCGTCATACTGAATAACTTTTGTTCTATGACTGCTGAAATACCAAAAAAAATTGCCTTTGGCTTTTTGTATGGCGGTAGGACATATCCTAAATATCTTACATAATGAAGATAAAAAAGAAATTTATCCTCCCATGTTCTCCTTCTACAGGGTGTAACAAAATAGGTGTTACCTAACTGGTGCTTCTCATTCTCATCTTACTAAATAACTTTTTTCTACGACTTTGCTAAATTCAGAAAACTTCGGACTCTAGGTACATACAAAATAGGCCAAACAGCTGATTGATTTGTCTGAGTCTAAAAGATGTTCGAACCGTTCCTTTAGGAAATTGGCATGGTCCACACGGGGGCCATCTTGGGTTTTTTAGAAAATCGTGTGCCACGATCAGACCAACGTTAAAAAAACGAAGATGGCCCCAGTGTGGACCATACCAAAAGGTTCGAACTCCTTTGTTTTATTACCTAGTAAAATTATGATGACTAGAGCTCTCTTACACGAATAATTATTTCGAATATTGTTGATACTATCCAGAAAAACATCTCGCTAAAAACAAGTCACATACCTAATAATTATTACTTTTGTTCCTTTATTTTATTACTCCCACGAGATTTTGTTTTTTTGTCTTTTTATTTTGTGAACTTTAGTAAATATGTAGGTACTGGCCTTTTCGCGAAGGGTATAAATAAAAAGACTTAAGAGCGATAAAAAAAATACCATGCACGCGGGATGCGAAGTAATGTCGAAAACAGTAGGTACGTTTACTCATCGCGTACCTACATACCTACATATGATTTATTCTACATTTCTATGTTCAGGTTGTATCACGTCGTAGTTACTAGAGCTGGTTCAACCTACTTACTTTTTGTCAAACGAGACAATTGTAATTTTGAACCAAAATCCATGGTTAAACAAAACTTTATCAATGAAGTTAACATTCGTATTACTAACTGTAATTTACGAAAGGTGGCGCTGTATGTGAAAATGGTATTTCACTGCTTTTTTAATGATATTACAGAAATAAATTTTATAATTTCATATATTTGGAGAAAATAATAAGTTTTAACTTTTGGACTGGACAGACAAAATCAAAAATGTTTATTGTGTATTTGTATAGTTTTGACCCAGGTTTTGTTTGAAATGCAGTGACAGCTTTTAACTTATAAACGCTCCATTCAACGAGCGGTCTTCCAGCTAGTAATATAATAATTATGGCAAGGCTACATATGCTACGAATCAGTTTTTGACGTAGAAGGCGTTAGGCGGTCGTATCTCGAAAAGTATGATTGCTCAAATTTTTTCCCTTGGCACGATGATTGCTCTAATGCTCTAAAATTTGAGATAGGTAGTATTCTCCTAGGAGCCCCAGGAAAAAAGTGCTTGCTGGGGTCACTCACACATTCTTAATGGTATTAGGTATTTAGCCTGTAAGCCCATGCCACACAGAGGCGGGAGCGGCGCGGTGCGGAAGCGGCGCGGCGGTGCTAGCATTCCAGGGCTGGAACAACACTTTTTTAAATGTTCTATGTACCCTTGCCAATTCTGTTATTTTAACGCATTACATTATTATTGTTGCATGAATGAAGTGAATTAAAGAATTCTTATATGATCAAATAATTCATTGAAATATATTTTAATATAAACACTCCACATTCATTGACATCTTAAGCTACTTTTACATTAAATTTTATGCTAACACATTTAGTTAGTATGTAGACAAAAAGACGAAAAGGATATCCTTCAACTATTGGGTCAAAATTATATAACATCATTTCTATTTTTTTAATTTTATTTAATTTACAAATTGTTCTATGTTTCTTATATAGTTTTTATGAATTTGTTATACTAGCTAAATAATAATTACAGATTAAGATGTAAGTTTGTCGAAAAACTATGCAAATCTCGTGAGCACAAACTGCTTCAGAGCACTGAACACGAAGGAGCACAATCATTTTATATCTACATATAAAATTACTTTTAAATACCTATGTCTTTTATTTCTATGTAACCTAATTAATTTAAGTTGAATGTAAATAAAATAATTCATGGTCAAAGTAAATTATTTGATAAAAGAACAAATCAATTTCTTGCATAGTTGTTGTCAAATTCAATCCGTAAAGCTGCTTTTTTTGAATTACTTAATTTGCCCCTTAGATCATCAGTCTGAAGCTGTTTTTTAGTTCTAGACTTTAAGATTTGTCGTAAATCACTTTTATTAGTTTCCTGGATATGAAGGGCACCGACGCCGGAACCACCCTCCAGCCGCGCCCACACGCTGGCACCACCAGATGCAAGTGCACTGCTCCCTACCTTCTGCACCCTGCTCATGACATTATGCTCCGAGTTATCAGACGAATAACCTTCACTTGAATCATGACCATCTCGCTCTACTTTAACACCCAATCGTGACTGTATACTCTCTTTAGTGCTTTCCACTGTCTTGCTGTGAGATGTAAATTTAAATTTATCGGATAATTTTGTAGTTTGTCTGGGTGTATAACTGCTACTTGAATTTACCACTTCAATAGATAGAGGTGCATAGGCATCAATATCCTCCTCTTTACTTATTCTGAAAAGCTGTTTCTTCTGCTGCTTTGATTCTTCATCATCTGCATGCATTCTCATTCGTGGAGTTTTAGATTTTTTTTTCCATTCAGAATCTGAATTGCTATCATCTGTATGAACTGATTTCTGACGCCTCTTGCCCAGGCGCAAAGCTAAACGTTTATTCTTTATCTGCACTGGCTCAACTGGCTCATTTATTTCATCTTCATAATCATTTTTAGGTAATTTTCTCTGAAACACCTCTTGATGATCATACACACCCCAAGATTTGCAAAGATCACCCCAGGGATTTTTACTGATGGGATCCATACTTTGGTCAACATTTGCTTCAGTCTCTTTAGATTTTCTTGTTCTTACTTTTTTGTCACCATTTGTTGCGAATCGCATCAAAATAAGGTCCTTTTTTGGATGTGGCATACCTTCTCTCCAATGGTGATCAGATTTTTCAGACAGCACTCTTTTTAACTCTTCACTTTTTATCTCACGTGAATGTACAAGGAGTGCTAAAGCTGCTGCAATATGATCTTGACATACAACATTACCTGAAAATATAAATAATAATAATAACAGTTTGAGATTACAAAAGTTATTAATGTAAATTAAAAACAGCGTGGGTCCAAAGACACTGCCTTGAGGAACCCCAAAGCTAAGAGACTCATCTTCACTAATGTATTGATCAATATGTGTACACTGAGACCGGTCGGTTAGATAACTACGAAATATATTTAAGACTATACCTCGGACTCCAATTTCCAAATAACTTTCTTAACAAAATGGGTACAGATAAAGTGTCAAAAGCCTTGGAAAGGTCTAGGAAAAATTCGATAGTTTTTAGATCATTATTTAAGTTTTTTGTGACCGTATTTGTTAGTTCTAGGACCGCATCTTCTTTGTTGACTACAAAACCCTAAAAAATGACGAAGTAACATCTGAAATCGCAAGTGGTACACGTTTTTGCTTATTATTTTTTGGTAAATCTCGACCTCCGATTAGTTTTTAGCAAACATTGCAAATATCTCGGAAACTGTAAAAGATATCAAAAATCTGACAGAAATTCTGAAAAGCTAAATGAAAAGCATGTAATACATGAGGCGCATATTGACTATGAAAAAAATGGCGAATCTAATTGTTTTTCAATTTCCCATAAAAATTCTTGATTCACTTTAGGAATTTAATCCGGGAAACTAAAAGGATAGGCGTCCATAAGGGGATTTTTCGGCCCTGAAGAATTTCAAGTTCCTATTTATTATGTGAATGGTTAGACCTCTATAAATATAAATATCTTCAAATTAATTGAAATAGTTAAATATATTTGCTACAAAATATGTCATAATTAGTGATCGGAAATTCGGATGCAATTATACCTAAAATTGGAGAGCTAGCATAATATGGACATGCAGTTTTGAATAGAATTGGAAAAATACGTAAAAAAGCGGCCAAGTGCGAGTCGGACTCGCCCATGAAGGGTTCCGTAGCAGCAAGTAACATAATATTAAAGTTTTTGTAGTTCGTTGTAACTTGAATGAAAGGTAAATTGCGGTTTACGATTTATGACGTATTAAAAAAAACTACTTACTAGATATCGTTCAAACCAATTTTCGGTGGAAGTTGTACATCATATATTTTTTTTAGTTTTATCATTCTCTTATTTTAGAAGTTACGGGGGGGGGGACACACATTTTACAACTTTGGAAGTGTCTCTCGCGCAAACTATTCAGTTTAGAAGAAAATGATATTAGAAACCTCAATATCATTTTTGAAGACCTATCCATAGATACCCCACACGTATGGGTTTGATAAAAATTTTTTTTTTTGAGTTTCAGTTCTAAGTATGGGGAGCCCCCAAAATTTATTGTTTTTTTTCTATTTTTTTGTGAAAATCTTAATGCGGTTCACAAAATACATCTACTTACCAAGTTTCAACAGTATAGTTCTTATAGTTTCGGAAAAAAAGTGGCTGTGACATACGGACAGACAGACAGACAGACAGACATGACGAATCCATAAGGGTTCCGTTTTTTGCCATTTGGCTACGGAACCCTAAAAAACATGACCTTAATTTTCATCATTTAAAAAATTATTTTAAAGTTCACTTCTACATTTTACTAAATACTAAATCACGTGTACGCGGCCTCGGACAATGACCCGAGTAGCGACGCGGACTCGCCACTGCGCAATACTGCGCATGCGCGTGAGTGACTGCTCCCGCGTCCCTGCCCTGCGCCGCGCCGCGCAGGCCCTAGTCAGTCGCCCGCGGGCTGTCGTAGGGGTGGCTGCGTCCACCCGCGTCCCGTTCGTCGCGAACATTCTGGTTTTACTTACGTAGCTGTCGCGTGGATTTCGGTGCCTTGATAGTGAGTGATAATGGCTTATCAGTACTCTAATGAGGATACTGGGACATGGTGTGGTGCTATGTGATGTAAGCTACTGTTGTTAGACGTGAATTAACGTCATATTGCAATGTATCACGAATTACATAAGTTGCTGTCATAGGACTTCTTAGGAGACTTCTTGATTAGGGTTAGGACCTCCAGTTCCTAACCCTAATCAAGGACGAGGAAGGAATCCTTCGTTACCTAGTCAACCCGCACAAAGCCATTTATCGTACTTCGATTATTACCAATGTGAAAGTACGCGGAATGCAGGAAGGCATTTCCAGGTATCCCAGTGGTTAGGGTAACGTATCCTACATGAAGACGGGCTCCATCCTTTCATTATCAGTGTGTTATCAACCTGTCCAAGAGATTGGCCTTAGCGACCACGAGCAGCACGGTGCACGCTGTGGGAAAGTGGTAAGTACCTAGGCATAGAGTTAGAAAACACAAGAATAGTTGCGTTTTATAAAAAAATATGTAACTTGTGTTTTTTTGAGTGTATGATTTTTTGTTTTATATGGTTGAAAAGTATGTAAATTATCCTATCATCTCCTTAAATACGTCCGTCATTCAACCAGTCACCCTGTATATATGTAGTGCTAAATGTTTCACATTTTAGCCCCCCTATCACCTCCTACAAGGATTACCGGTAACCCTGTGTATATAAAATAAGTTGTGGATATAAACACATAATAGCATACATAAAATGTTCATTAATATCAATATTCACTACAATTAGATCATTACAATTAAGAATTCCAACTCTTTTTACGATCCCGGTATCCCGGGAATTTTTTATATGAAAACCTATAAATTTATTGGGTAAGGCATATCCATACTATTCTTTCTAAAAACGAAATTGCATACGAATTTCCCATCACTAGTCATATAATATTGACTAAGATATAAGTTCCTAGACAAAGAATACATAGATTGAAATGTTTTTTAATGTTTATTTCATGTAACAAAAACGCATATTACGTGGAATCTGATTAAATAGCTTCATCTTCATCAGTTTCATCACTTTTTACCCAACTACGGCTAGGCAAAAAGTGTAAAATTCAAAATTCAAAATCATTTATTTCTTTACGTATACATTAAGCACTCTTATAAAAGTCATATCATTTTGCTGGAGGAATATTCCAAATGTCATTATCATTAAAATAATCTACAGTCTTATAGTATCCTCTTGAACAAATACAGCGTTTTATATGTTTCTTAAATTTACATTCTGGTAGTTCACACACGTCATTCGGAATTTTGTTATAAAAGCGTACACACTGCCCCACAAATGATTTATTCACCTTACTAAGCCTCGAGAAAGCTATGTCAAGATTATTTTTACTTCTCAAATTACGGTTATGTCTGTCACTATTTTTGAAGAACAAGTTTAATTTTTTACGAACGTACATGATATTTTCGTAAATAAACTGACCGGCAACTGTTAGAATATTTATTTCCTTATATCTATCTCGAAGTGATTCACGGGATCGTAGTTGGTATATAGCTCAGACTGCTCTTTTTTGTAGAATGAAAATGGTTTCAATGTCTGCTGACACCCACAGTAAAATGCCATAAGACATTATACTGTGAAAGTAACTGAAATATACTAATCTGGCAGTTGTTACGTCCGTCAATTGCCTTATTTTCTTGACGGCGTAGGCGGCCGAGCTAAGCCTCCCCGCTAGAGTTGCAATATGTATGTGGGCCCCACTGTAACGTGCTATCTATGGTTATGTCGAGAAAAACTGTACTAGGAACAAAATCTACTTCGTTACCAGTTAATATTACTTTATTATGAGTCTGTTTAACATTTGGCAAAGAAAACTTGATGCATTTTGTTTTTTTTTGCATTTAGTAACAGATTATTAGCAGTAAACCAGTCTAGTAACTTAGAGAGAGTGTTGTTCACTTCGTCAGTTTCGATTGTCTTTCTACTCACTTATGTATATCTGTTCCCGCATGACTTCTAAACTACTTATCATAATCTGACAATTAAGGTATCATTAGAAGCGTTCTGATCGTCCGCTGGTTATCGGCTATGTGACGTTACACTAAATACAATATGGCGCCCTCTAGAAGACATAAAGTCATGACCAAAAATTTTTTATAAAACGTATCGTGTTGGGTATCAAATGAAAGGGCTCATCGAGCACATTACAAAATATATTATTATATATTTTTCCGTATTCGGGTTTTAGTTTTTAAACTTATTTTTTATAACAACAGTATACATAAGGGTTAATGGCGGGAATTTTGAACATTTATTATTAAATAAAATATTTTTTTTTATCCCTACTGTCTTTTATTTTTATCCATTGTATTCTGGCGAAGCGTGTCAGTCGCTATTCAAATGAACCAACCAACCAAAGTCTTGCTTAGTAACTTTATGTCGATAGAATTTTAGTACAGCAAAACTCCAAAAATTCGACCTTGATGCATTAGAATTATCATAAAAATATTATTTTAAATGTAATATCAAACAATTATACCATTTTAGAATTGTCAATAACTAAGCATATTTTTAAAGATGTTGGCACGATCAGCTTAGTATTTTTTTTTTTACACCACAGAAAGAAAGAAATAATTTACCATTGTGTTTGATGACTTATGTATCCACGAGTGTTTAAAAAAAAACAGGACTTAAAAATGTCGTAATTTATAGGAATGACATGTATTAAACTGAAGAAGGACAATTTTTTCGAAAAAAACTAAAAATACCGATATCACAAAAATGGTGGGACTTTTACTGGAAAACATTTTTGGTATGTAGTAAGAAATAATTCGACCAATCCGCAGGTGAAGGATTGTCCTTCACTTTTTGGACACCCTGTATGTATGTATTTAAAAGTATATGTGTATGTATATCAGTCTCTGGTTCCCAAGATACAGGGAATCCTAGTTTGGGGCCAGATCATCGTGTGTAATTTGTCCCAGATATTATTATTCTATCTATCTATCTATCAGCCGAAAGACGTCCACTGCTGGACAAAGGCCTCCGCCAAGGATTTCCACACCGACCGGTCCTGTGCGGCTCGCATCCAGCGGCTTCCTGCAACCTTTACCAGGTCGTCGGTCCACCGAGTCGGGGGCCTGCCCACACTGCGCCTTCCGGTGCGCGGTCGCCATTCGAGAACTTTACTGCCCCAACGGCCATCTGTTCTACGAGCTATGTGCCCTGCCCACTGCCACTTAAGTCTAGCGATTCTGAGAGCTATGTCGGTAACTTTAGTTCTCCTACGTATCTCCTCATTTCTGATTCGATCACGTAGGGAAACACCAAGCATAGCACGCTCCATCGCCCTTTGGGTGACTTTGAGCCTTCCTTCTTATAAGGCCCATAGTAAGCGACCATGTCTCGGATCCATATGTCATCACTGGCAACACACACTGGTCAAAGACTTTAGTCTTGAGGGACTGCGGTATTTTGGACGTAAAGATATTGCGAAGCTTCCCGAACGCTGCCCAGCCGAGTTGGATTCGACGATTGATCTCTTTCTCGAAGTTGGACCTACCTAACTGGACTGTTTGTCCCAGGTATACATATTCGTCAACAACTTCGAGTGTAGAGTCTCCAACCTTCAGAGGAGTGGGTGTAACACGGACGTTTGACATGATTTTCGTCTTATCCATGTTCATTTTAAGACCCACTTGTTGGGAGACTCTACTAAGTCCTTCGAGCATTGCGCCTAGGTTTTCCAAGGTCTCAGCCATGATCACGATATCGTCAGCAAATCGAAGGTGAGTGATGTACTAGCCATTGATGTTAATGCCGAGTCCTCTCCAGTCCAGAAGCTTGAAAACGTCTTCCAGTGCAGCGGTGAACAGTTTCGGAGATATAACGTCTCCCTGTCTCGCTGCAGCCGGATAGGTTTCTAATTCTGATCCAGGAGGTGGACCGACATGGTGGCGTTTTCATACAAACACTTCAACACTTCGATGTATCGATAATCAATTTGGCACCGTTGGAGAGACTGCAACACAGCCCAGGTCTCGATCGAATCAAAGGCTTTCTCATAGTCCATAAACGCCAAGCATAGTGGCCGATTATACTCTTCGGTCTTCTGTATAATCTGCCGCAGCGTATGTATGTGGTCTATGGTACTGAAGCCTTTTCGGAAACCGGCTTGTTCGGGAGGCTGGAAGTCGTCAAACCTGCGTGCGAGACGATTCGTAATGACTCTCGTTATTATATTTTTTTTATTATATAAAAAAAACTTTTAATTTACGCAGCTCGCTCCAAGACAAGGGTTTTTATTTTTGTTAAATCATGACCTACGATTGTGTTTTTAGCAAACATTGCAAATATCTCAAAGATATCGAATATCTGACAGAAATTAACCAAAAGCATGTAATACATGAGATGCATATTGACTAAGAAGAAAATGGCCAATCTCATTTTTTTTCAGTTTCCCATTCAGTTTCAAATTCTTGATTCGCTATTCAGATTTAGTATGGGAAACTAAAAAAAGGGCAGATCGGATTTTTTTCAATATTTTTCAGTATATACTACCAAAAATATGGCAAAAAGCACTGCGCAGGACCAGCTTGTACTGGAAAATAGTAGTTTGATAAAATGTTGTCGTGCAAACTTACAATATCTCAAACAGTTAATTTTATTTAATACAGCAACATTCAGGCAAATATTATGTAGACATAATGTAATCCTGCAATCAGTTCTGAGAACCCGGGATTGCCAGATCATGTCCATATTAACATCAACATTTGAGGTCATTGATCCCAAGTGGCCCTACCTATGCCAAACATTACTAATTTCTGAGTGGAGACTTTCTGTCTCCTCATACGATAGCATGCAAAGCCATGTCAAAAGTTTCATTTTGCACTCTCTTTTACAGAGTGTAAGTATCAAAAGAGTTTTGTTTGCCTTATTGTAAAGTCTTCCACCTTGGTAACAGAAGAATTTATTTATAAAGGTTGTTTTATAGGAGACCAATGTTTATAATTCAAGCCTTTTTGTGTAACAGAAATGTCAAGAGGATATTCTATCTGAGAGTGTTGGTGGAGGATAGTCAGCAGTATATATAAGGTACTACTTTATTAGTGCCCGATATTTTAGTCAGTGCTTCTACTCCTGATTCTGATCAACTTTCTTCAAGAAACCCATAGTCAAATCGAAAAAAAATTTTTGGACTCTTCATACAAATCGATCAGCCGAGCGGCCAAATTAGTATGAAGAGCCCAAAAATTTTTTTTCGATTTGACTATGGGTTTCTTGGGGAAAGTTGATCAGAATCAAGAGTAGAAGCACTGACTAAAATATCGGGCACTAATAAAGTAGCATCTTATATAATTGTCTAACTGTTAACACTTCCATTACTCTAAAAAGTTCTTGAGTCGGAAATCTATAGGGCTTAAATAAACATACCTTTAGTTGCAATCTTTGAGCTTGCTCAACTTTGATCATATGCGTTTTATTTGTACCGCCTCATATAGTTATAGCATATGTGATGATTGATAGGCAATCCGGGAGTTGACTGCATGAAAAATAAATTACGAAATATTACTGACTAAATAGCTCTTTAATTGAAATTTTTGAAAACCTTAATCACTTTATTTTTCATTACATTTTCAATTTTTAATTTATAATAATTTCCTGATTAGTATGCAAACTACTACTTTGAACAATGACGTCATCGTACAAAATTTGAAACATTTTTAGAACAAAATGCCGTTTTTGACATTTGATAAAAAGTAACTCAAATGACTAGCAGTCAACTACCGGATTGGCAAAGGGCAATAGGTATGTATGACAGTTGTTTAATTTTTGGTCTGGCAAGGCAATAAGAGGACTTAGTGGTATTTTTATGTTATAGATAATAAAAATTAAAGCACTCACATGACAAATCATCAACTCTTTCCAATGAAACTGGCTTATAATCTTCCAAGTACTCAAATATATCTCGTGTGGCGAGTCCATCAATCCCATACAAATGGAGTGTTTCAAAACGAAAATGCCTTTCGTTTCCGCTCACAATGCCAGATTTAGAATAAAGTTCATCGATTTGCTTTTGTGTAACAGCTCTATTCCCAGATAAATTCAAGCCAAACCTCTTGGCTCTTTCTTCTAATTTTTTAGCATCTATTTTTTCCAGAGTTTCCACAACTATTCCTTCTTTATTCGCTTTGTATAGCTGTTGGGAAAATATTTTGTTTTGAGCAGTTATTTTTTTTACGTATTTCGAAAATACACAAAACACTATTTGATTAGAAGCATTGCTTGGAGCTATCTTGTATACAAACTTACCACAGTACAATCTTCATCCTTCCCTTCGTGAGGCTCTCGTTTTATATCATCATCGACGAGCATGGCATTATCGTCGCTCATTTCACCCTCTTCTTTATCCATCCTCGAGACGTCTCACAAAATTAGATCTAAAAAATGTTTAAAAAAGAAGTGTAAAGTGAGGTGAGGTAAGTAAAGTGAGGTAAGCAAAAATATTATAGTCCCTGTTGTTTCGAAACGTGAATAAAGAAGAAAAGAAAATATAAAACACATACATACAGACAGGGCCGCGTTCAGATGTTCAGAACCTGCTGACAGCAACCGTTCAATTCAATCTGACAACAGGATATTACAAGCTCGCGTCACGTAAAAAGAGCGCTGGCGGGCGTTGTGGCGCCGAGGGCACAACAGTTCACTTTGACAACAGGACAGCATAATATAAATCGCGTAAGTGTGAAAGAGAGGGTACTAAACAGTTGCCGTTAGAGTGCATCCTCGGAACGCCAGCCAGCGTTCTTTTTACGTGACGCGAACTTATAATATGGGCAGACTTTGTATTGTAGAGTGCGTTTCAACCAATAGTTCCTATGCCGTTATGTTGGCAGCAATGTTTTCCACACACACTACATAGAGACTTTTTGGCGGGAACTCGTAGCAATGGTTTGTCAGTTTTGTTTTATTATCCGAAAAAATAGATATCGTGGTTTTTAATGCATAATATTGATAGTGTATTGTTCAATAAAGTGCCATTTAAGTGTCTAATATGTAGGATATTGAAATAAAAGTGTGTACTGAGTTTCGAGTGCTCTCAAGAAGTCCATGAAATCTTCATCAAAAGTGCTATCATTTTGTTGAAGAATAGAGAAAAAGTTAAAGACGACAGAAATTGATAAATGAGAACTCAAATGAAATAGAAAAATATTTAGAGAAGAGCAAACTACGTAAGAATAGGCTGTATGGCCAGAGAAGCCTTTGCCTTTTCCTTGCAAAAGCAGGAAATACCAAACAAAAAAAAAAAAGCATAAAATTCTCATTACCAAATGTAAAGAAAATTGAAAACAGTGTAATTGTAGATAATAATGTATTGGACTTTGTAAATAAGACCGTTTTTTTAGGTATAACTTTAGATGCTACACTGCAATGGGGCCCACACATAGAAACTTTAGCGGGACGGCTTAGTTCAGCTGCATATGCTGTTAAGAAAATAAGACAGTTGACAGATGTAGGTACTGCGAGACTAGTGTATTTTAGTTATTTTCACAGTATCATGTCTTACGGAATCTTACTCTGGGGACATGCCGCTGATATTAAAACGATTTTCATTTTGCAAAAAAGGGCAATTCGCGCAATCTACCAGATGCGATCCCGCGAGTCGTTGAGGAATATGTTTAAAGAAATAAATATTCTTACTGTTGCTAGTCAATTCATATACGAAAATATCATGTATGTACGTAAAAATTTGCACTTGTTTCATAAAAACAGTGACAGACACAATTTTAATCTAAGAAATATTAATAACATAGGTAGATGTTGCATATTCGAGACTGAGTAAAGTTAAGAAGTCATTTATGGGGCAGTGTGTAAAATTTTATAACAAAATACCCGAAAATGTGACTAGTTTGCCAGAAAACAAATTCAAATTGCATGTGAAAAATTGTTTATGCTCTAGAGGGTATTACAAAATACTAGATTATGTAAATGACAATGATATATGGACATGTATAGATCCTCCAGCTCACAATTTTATTGTTGACATGAATTGTAATAGAATTTAAGATTTTATTTAAAAAATGTGTTGAAGCGAGTTTCTTTTGGGCTCAACGGTAGAAGCGTGCGTGATGTCGTTGATAGACAGGGGAGCCAACATAACGGCATAGGAACTATTTGTTGAAACCAATGACGTAAGAGGTTGAAACGCACTATAGTGCGAGCTTAGATTACAACCCGCTAGAGATGGGCAATCTTCCCATACCCTATCTACCCGGGAGGGTATTTATAGGGTAGATTGGGTATTTATGGGAATATACCGAGTTATATACCCAATCGTTGGGTATATAAAACTAAATTGTCGTTTAAAACTAAAGTATTAATTTTATATGCTTTTTCTTAGTATATTTGAAATTCTGAAGTAAGTATCAACTACCTCAGTATCGAGAATAAACAAAATTCAGCAAAGTTGATTATATTTCGAAGATATTATGGTTGAAAGGCAGGAACTGACTTATCATATCGATATGGCATTTATTTTATTAGTACGTTACGATTACGATTACGTTATAAAAAAGCATCTGCGGCAAAATCCAAGGTTGCGGCAATGCTGTTTCAAAAAATATTGATATGGGTGTAGTTAGTGAGGATTTCTAAGGTGCTAATTACGAAAATGTCTTCCACTTTAGAACCTAAAATGGCGGACATATACTTTTTCGAGGTTCTGATTATGAAAAATGACATCGATTTTTTTAATTCAAGATAGCGGCCATAAATTTATAAAACAAATATCGTGCCATATAAGTGCAGGATGTTATGTTTTCGGATTTTAGCCGGTTCGATTTCTTCGTGTGTCAAGCGTATTTTCAAAAATCTTTGAATGTAGTTTTGTTTCTTTTTAAAAATAAAGGAATGTTTCCTGTGAGTAAAATTTGCTATCTCCAATATTTAAAGTACTTTCCCTTCAGGTGACGTTACGAAATTCCACCCTGTATACATGACCGCGAGAAAAGCAGGAGGCTCCCCGCACTCCCCCCCGCACCCCGCTCCTCAGCCCGCCGCACTCCACGCCAACCCCTGCACCCCGTGCCTCACCCCCCTCATCCCGCACATAATGCTCATAAGTTTATATACCCTGATAAATACCCACTGGGAAGGTAATTATGGGTAGATATTGGGAATATTCCCAATCTACCCGGTAGATTGGGTAGATTGCCCATCTATACAACCCGCCAGTTGATGTGAGTGGATTGCTCGACCCGCCAATGACGTAGAGATAATGGACGTGGCATACCTACAGAAAAAGCGTGCATACCTAAACTTGCTGAGAAAGGAAAATGGCCGTGCGGCCTAGTGCATACCCATTATATGAGATATGATTTTATCGATATCACCGGCATGCAGAGAGTGAGCGTCTATTTTTTTTTTTTTTTTACTCTACTCGTACATAAATCGCAACTGATGGCGAACTTTCGATTATTTTATTATTATTTGACGATTATGGTCAAAATTGACATATCCTCCTAAACTAGAGATGGGCAATAACAGATTAACGAAATGAAACAAGAAATTACATTGGTTTTATCAGTTAATTAGTATGTAAATGGTCTGTAATCACCAATACGATTACTATCTACTGTGTCTTTTATACTTAAACAATAAAAGGCAAAAAGTAGGACACAGAAGATGTCAAACGAGTGTAGATGGCTCGTGTCTTGCAGCGCTATAGGTGTAGGTATTCAAAATAAAGACAAATATTCGGAACTGTATTTTAATTTACAGCTTGGCCGTAAAGAGTTGAAAAAAAATTTAATGATATCGCTGTTGGATGCGAGCAGCACGGGGCCGCGGCCGGTCGGTGTGGATATCCTTGGGGGAGGCCTTTGTCCAGAAGTTGACTTCTTTCGGCTGATGATGATAATGGCGCCACTATCGCTTACATTGCAACATTTAATACTACAATCTAAATGAATTTAATACTTGCAGGTTTTTAATATAAAATGAAATTACTTTTCATCATTGTATTCAATAGTTTGTTTTCTGCATCCCTATAACTATATAAATGGGAAAATAAACAAGCCTAGGACATTAAAAGAAAATTTATTTAGTTTTATTCACATAAAAATTCTGGTCGAAATAAATAACTTGATGATTTAAACCTGACATGGAATCAACATTGTCATCTTCAGAATCTGAGCTGCTGTCACTGCTTTCCTTGGTGCCACTGGGTACGAATCCTTTAGCTGTTCCAGGACGTACAATAATACAATGTTTTCCTCTTAAAAGATCATGCTTAATGCCTTTCAGATTTTTCTGTAATCAGAATTTAACATTATATTTAGGAAGAATGCCGTGCCTGACGAAATTGATCAACATTATGAAGTCGCGCTATGTATATGTATCGCGCTTATCCACTTTTTTCCATATTATGTAAACAGAACAACGAAGAGCAACTCGAATAGAGATGTAGCCTCATGTATGGGTGTCTATGGGCGACGGTTATTTTAAAAAATGTGTTGGAGGGAGTTTCTTTAGGGCCCGACGTTTCTTCTCTCTCCGCAAACACTTCCCGAAACGTTGGGTATACGAGTTCCGAGTGGTAGGAACTTCGTATTTGGTAGAAAAAATATGACGTTCGAAAAGTGTACAGAGATACCTACTTCGAATAAATATTATTTCATTTCATTTCATTTCGGTAATCGTTTACCATCAGGTGATCCGTCTGCTCGTTTGCTACCTCTGCCATAAAAAAAAATGTAAACAGAAATAACTGAGGGATTATATAACTGATTGTAAATTTGTGAATAAAATTCACCACTGACAACACTCTTAATCATTAAGTGCCATAAAAAAAACGGAGCTCTTAAAAACACAACTTTTCCATTCACTCTTCCAGCAAAATCATTCACTCACGTTTCCGGTGCAGAAACAACCATAGACAAACCATAAAGAACCATTCGTTCACACTTCCGTTTTGCTTATTTTCACAACTTTTCCATTCACTCATCCAGCAAAACCATTCACTCATTCTTTGCTCACCTGAGAGCAGGATAGCCTAATGTTAATCTTTCACGTGTGAAAGGGACAAGCTACAATCTTATTCTCACAACTTCTCCATTCATTCACTCATCCAGCAAAATCATTCCCTCATTTATTGCTCACCTGAGAGCAGGATAGCCTGATGTTAATCTTTTAGGTGTGAAAGGGACAAGCTATAAACCACTCCTATAAGTGTTTTGAAACGTTTCTTTTTCTTTTTTGAAACGTTTCTTTTTTTCTTTTTCGCTAATGCTGGCATAGTGAGGCCTTTATTTTTTTGGATGGTAAGGCCGCACGTTGCGTTGTAAATGAAATCTGTCCGAAAATCTTGAAATGGTATTTTGATGGTCCAACAAATATTTCTTATAGCAATACAAACCAAAATTCTGAATGCTCATTCGTTGACCATGCTTAATGTTGCCACTTAAGAATGAAGTCTAAGGGCGGAAACATACTATTGACAATAACGACGGAAACACAACTTCTTCATTCACTCATTTATTACTCACCTGAAAGCAGGATAGCCTAATGTTAATCTTTCAGGTGTGAAAGGGACAAGCTACAAACCACTCTTACAAGTGTTTTGAAAAGTTTCTTTGTTTTTTTTTTTTTGAAAGGTTTCTTTTTCTTTTTCGCTAATGCTGGCATAGTGATGCCTTTATTTTTTTGGATGGTAAGGCAGCACGTTGCGTTGTAAATGAAATCTGTCCGAAAATCTTGAAATGGTATTTTGATGGTCGAACAAATATTTCTTATAGCAATACCAACCAAAATTCTGAATCCTCATTCGTTGACCATGCTTAATGTTGCCATTTAAGAATGAAGTCTAAGGGCGGAATCATACTATTGACAATAAGGGCGGAAACACAACTTTTCCATTCACTCATTTATTTCTCACATGAGAGCAGGATAGTCTGATGTTAATCTTTAAGGTGTGAACGGGACAAGCTACAAACCACTCTTACAAGTGTTTTGAAACGTTTTTTCTCTTTTTTAAAACGTTTCCTTTTCATTTTCGTTAATCCTGGCTTAATGATGCTTTAGTTTTTTGGATGGTAAGGCCGCACGTTGCGTTGTAAATGAAATCTGTCCGGAAATCTTGAAATGGTATTTTGATGGATGAACATATATTTCTTATAGCAACACCAACCAAAATTCTGAATCCTCATTCGTTGATTATGCTTAATGTTGCCACTTAAGAATGAAGACTAAGGGCGATAACATACTATTGCGAATAAGGGCGGAAGCATATAAGTGGCACGCTACCTGACGCGACGACACCCGACAGTCTTCCTGTCTCATTCTTAGTAGGGCATGTATTTAGAATGAGACAGGAAACCTTTTGAGAAAGACAGCGCATTCAAGGTCATATTATTCTTCTTCTCTTGGACTAAGGGCGGTAACATACTATTGACAATAAGGGCGGAAACATATGTGACACGCCACCTGACGGGATGACACCCGACAGTCTTCCTGTCTCATTCTTAGTAGGGCAAGTATTTAGAATGAGACAAGAAACCTCTTGAGAAAGACACAGCGCATTCAAGGTCATATTTTTCGTCTTCTCTTGTTATTTCTAAGTATTTCCTCCAGTTTGGAAGCTTCTTGCTTGGAAGGAAATTTTGATGTATCGACAAATATTTCGTAGAGCAATACCAACCAAAATTCTTAATCCTCATTCGTTAATTATGCGCAATGTTGCCACTTAAGAAAGAGGACTAACCATAGACATACGGACTTGTTTCATGGTTCTTACGCGGGCAATTTTATGTTGCATAGCGCTACTGTCGGATGAGCGTTCTATAAAATAGCTGATCGTCAAGCTATTTATATAGGTGTGGATATGCGTGTTGTTGTCACGTGGAGTCGTTTCAATAGTATGTTTCCGCCATTATATTTCTTATAGCAATACTAACCAAAATTCATTCGCTGATTACGCTCAATGTTGCCTCTTAATAATGTAGACTAAGGGCGGAAACATATTATTAAGAGCGGAATCATATTATTAACACGTAACGACACCCGACGCGACAACACGTATGTCAAATCCCACAGTATAAGGACATTATACAGTATGGACACTCCCTGCCGCTCTCTGAAGACTACCTCATCCCACCCCCCCTGTGACCGATCTGTAAACATTTGTCAAAGGGTTGGCGAACCAAAGCACAGTATAATAACAATTTTATTTTTTTAAGGCAAGAGCTGAAGGCTCTAAGGCTATACAGCTTTGTCTGGTGTATACAGCCTTCACTTTATTTGTAAAAGTCTAGCTAACAATAAAGATAATCAGGGCTAACACGCATATCAAATCCATACAAATTCTATGGCTAGAAACATACTACCAATACCCTATGACACATGAGCGTTCAGTTGGCAGCCTCATAATTGAATTTAGATATTCTAATTATGCCAATAAGTCAAGAAGCTTATAACCAAACTGGAGAAAACACTCTCTAAGACTGGACTGAAGACAAAAAAATATAACCTTGAATGCGCTTCTCTCTTTGAGAGCTGCTGTCTCATTTTAAGTAAGGTAATGAGACAGCAGCTCTCTCATATGAGCAAACAATGACTCAGGAAACTTTTATTGGTCTGAGCATATGAGACAGAAGCGCATTCGAGGTCATATCTTTTGTCTTCAGTCCGATCTTAGAGAGTGTTTTCCACTCTCTAAGACCGGACTGAAGACAAAAATATGACCTTGAATATGCGTGTCTTTCTCGACCGGTCGAGAAAGAGACAGATACGTTCAAGGTAATTTTTTTCGTCTTCGCTTGTTTTTTCTGTTTCCTCCAGTTTGGTTATAGGGTAGAAACATATTGTTAAAACGCCACCCGACGTGACGACACCCCACGCAACAACACGCATATCAAATCCATACAATCTCTATGGCTAGAAACATACTACCAACACCCGACGACACGTGGCATCAGGTGGCGTGGGATGTTGGTAATGTTTTTAGCCATAGAATTCATATGGATTTGATATGCGTGTTACCGCGTTGGGCGTGTCGTCACGTGGGGTGGCGTTATATGTTTCTGCCCATAAGCACAAAATATAGATGTATACGACCGTTGTGTCAAGATTACGTACTGTGCGATCGTGACCTTGCCTCGAACGACCGTATATTTCTATAAGCGTGTATATGCTTACGATTTTATTGGTTTGTATTGAGCGGACCTTCTGTGTCTATTTTGTGCCATATGCATCTTGCTTGAAACGAAATTTTGATGGAGCTACAAATATTTCTTATAGCAATATCAACCAAAATTCTGAATCCTGATTCGTTGAATGTTGAATATGCTCAATGTTGCAACCACCCTGCTGTCACGGAAATAACTACTCTTACAAGTTTTGGAACGGATTCTAAGGTGATGCGCAGACAAGGGTCCAAGGGACAAGGGACCGCCTCTGTCCGTCGTCGGTTCTCGCAGACAGGCGCGATGGACAGACGCGGACAAATTGACCGCGAGTGTCGGCGAGCTCAACGCAGACGATGGTCAGCGGCGTGTAATCTGTGTGTGAATTTCTAGTGAGGAGCATGTATCGTATCGAAATCATGGAAATACAAAGAATTCGAGTTGTTGCATATTTGACGCCAAAAAGAAAAATAAGACGTCATAGAGAATATTGGGTACATCAATTAAATTCGCAGAGACTGTTTAAAGGTAAATTTCACACGCTGACTTAAAACTGTATCCTGATAGATTCTTCAAGTTTTAAAAAATGTCAGTCAACTCATTTACCGAGCTTCTATCATATCATGCATAGATCTTCATACGTTCTACTCGCGAACAAATTGTCCGCGCTTCCGTTAACCGTCGTCTGCTCAGCGCCTTACAACGCAACTAATAGTTAGGGTAGAAACACATTGTCAACACGCCACCCCACGTGACAACATGCATATCTAATCCATACAAATTCTATGGCTAGAAACATACTGTCAACACCTGACGCCACGTGTCATAGGGTGTTGACAGTATGTTTCTAGCCATAGAATTTGTATGGTTTAGGGCAGAAACACATTGTTAACACGCCACCCCACGTGACGACACCCCACGCCTTAACACGCATACCTAATTCATACAAATTCCTTGCCTAGAAACATACAACACCCGACGACACGTGGCATCGGGTGTTGACAGTATGTTTCTAGCCATAGAATTTGTATGGATTAGATATGCGTGTTGTGGCGTGGGGTGGCGTGTTAACAATGTGTTTGTACCCTTAGATATGCGTTTTCGCGTGGGGTGTCGTCACGTGGGGTGGCGTGTTAACAATGTGTTTCTACCCTTTAATTGTGCGTTTACACGCTCGCGTGCAAAGCCACATTCAACGAGCACAAGCACAGGCACAAGCATGTGAACAGGCTGTTTGTGCTTGCGCCCGTGCTCGTACCTGTGCTTGCCTGGTGCTTTCACACGCGAGCGTGTAATTGTACATTCAATGAGCACAAGCACGGGCACAAGGCCCATTGTGTAGAGGAGCCTTTAAAAGTAATCTCACGAAAGTTACTTGTTACGTTTTCTCGCTTGACAAGAACGTGTTCATTTGAAATTCGAAATTTCGAGCATATTATAGTAGTAGACAACAGACTGACATAAAATTTATTTTATAAAACTCAGGAATACTCAGGCAGGAATCAGGATACAACAGCATACCAAACTAGAAATTGGCAACACTAAAATATGGTAGTTTTCTATCTTTTTACATGTCAACCCTAAATAAATGGCAACACTTAAAATTTCAAAGTCAAATGTCAAATAATGAAAATGAGAATGAAAACATTTTCATAACCTCTATACGTTTTATAATTTTCACATGAAATACTTAATTTCAACTAATTACACAAAAAATCTGGAGTGTAATCTACATTATATGGTACCTATTATAGAAAACCTTAACGAAATTGAAATCAAACTCGCTATGTGATCTCCATTATGAAAATATAAAACTGTAATCAAACCAAATCAAATGACGGTCTCCTGCAGCTGAGCTGGCTCCATTATTGGCTTGTTTGCAAGGCCTCAATTTCCTTAAGTACGTCTCAGTACAGTGTCTGTGGAAAGGTAACTGTACTCGGCTGCTGTGTGGATAAAATGAGAAATGGTGGCAGCAGACTTCTTGTTGTAATAAGAGTTAATAGAATTGTGTTGTTCCAGATACCGTTCAAGGTTTCATGGCAGTATGATCTGACTGAGCCTGAAATAACAGCCACACTCAAAATAACAGCAGCTGCTTTTGTGTTCCAAGAACTTTTATACATTTTTCTGACAATAAAGTAATAACAAACTATACAAATAGAAATGTGTTTCTTGTAATCTCTTGTATTTGATAGACGCTAAAGTAAATCCTTGTAATATGCACTAACAATACCAAGGCACTACAAATAGATGCTTCATGCAAATATATGACAGTGCCTTGTCACTGTCTCATTTTTTTGGCTGACAGAAAAATATAGCTATCTATATTTCTCTGTTTTCTCTTCCATTAAAACAATAAACATAACTTTTTTTTAATAAAATGAACATGTAGGTATTGTGTAGGTAATTGATCAAAGTTAATAAAGTAATTAAAATTTTACAGCTGTTTGTAACGGAATTGATGTGTTCCGATATGAAGATAGGCAGTTCCACATTATGTTGAGGAATCTTGGTGATAAGCCCTCTTCCATCTTCAGCATCATTAGAGAACAGTTCTAAACAAACAACTCATCAATTTTTAAAATTTTGTAACAATTTCAGCAGTCTGTGTAATGAGAATAGTTAACGGCTCCTGCACATAGTTCGTTAAACTTAAAACTTAAAAAATGAAGTGGTCAGTCTTTCTGACACTAGGTTGGCTGGAGCATTTCAGGTTTCCATACTTATTTTAGTACGTACCAGTGCTGGGCAAATTGCAATTAACAATTGATTAATTGCTAAATGTACAACTAACAATAGATCAATTGTAATTGTAAGTAGCAGCAATTAACAATTAATTGTTAATCGTGATTTGCTACAATTAACAATTAATTAATTTTAATTTTAAACAAAACTAACAATTAAAAGGTGCCAAAGGGGTGCCAAGGGGGCGCGGGATATTAAGGGGACGCCCCGGAGGCACCGAGGGGGTGCCAAGGGGATGTTAAGGGGGCGCCAAGGTGGTGCCAAGAGACCAAGGGGAGGAGGAGAGCAGGCCGCAAAGTGGAATGGGGGCAGGAGAGGCAAAGGTGGCAAGGGGCAGGAGGGGCAGGGGGCAGGGGGGCGTTAACGCCCCCTTGCCCTCCTGCCACCGTTGTCCCGCCTGTCCTTGCCCCTCCTGCCCCCTGCACCTCCTGCCCATTGCCCGTCCTGCCCCCCTTCCACACTGTGATCCCCCTTCTTCCCCCCATTGGCGCCCCCCTCCTTGCCCCCCCCCCCCCCGGTTTGCCAAGGGAATGTTAAGGGGCGCCAAGGGGGAGGTTAAGGTGGTGCCAAGGAAGAGTTAAGGGAGCACCAAGGGGGGAGGGGGAAGGGGGGCAACAGGGGGGAGGGGGAAGGAGGCGGAAAGTGGTCAGGAGGGGCAAGGGGGACAAAAGGGGAAAGGGGGCAGGAGGGACAAGATGGGCGACAAGGGGCCGTTAACGCCCCCTTGGCGCCCCCGTACCCCCCTTGGGGCTCCAAGGGCGCCCCTGTAACATCTTGGCGCATCTGGGGCGTGCAACCAAAAGTTTAATTGCAATTAATTTAATTGCAATTATTGTTTTTATATCAATTAATAATTTAATTGCAGAGTGCAACTAAAAGTTTAATTGAGATTAATTTAATTGCAATTAACCTTTTAATCAATTAATTAATTGATTGATTGAAAAAATAATTGATTAACGCCCAACACTTGTACGTACCCATATTTTTCATTTTTTTTACGTATTTCTAGAGATTATTTTTCTATGGTACTGTTTTATAGGCTATATGCATATAAAAGTTACCAACTTCTTGGATGAGGGAGGCCTTTGTCCAGCAGTGGACGTCTTATCGCTGATGATGATGCGATGCGAAAAGAAATATGTATGTTACTATTAAAAAATATATATTTTTACATTTTCTACCTAAACCAAATAATTGAAAATGTTAATAAAAATAATAAGACTGTTTAACATGTAATATCATAATATAATATTATTTCTATTTTTACAAATTGTTTAAAATAATAAATCATTATTGGTTGAAATTTGTTTTTATTTATTATTAGGCACCTAATAGACCACCCTTAAACACACAGATCACCACTGCCACCAATCTGGTAGTTCTCTGAATAGTAATATTAGCCTAATAACCGTTTGAGTCAATTTATAACAGGGGCGCGGTGATCATGATCAATTTGAACCACACTGTACTAACGAAATGATCTATGTAACCGAAACTGTTATTTTAATAAAAGACAAGGATTCAAAAACTGATTAAAACTGACTACCTACATGAAAAGGTCCAGGAAACACATAATACTGGCATCTGTTAACGTAGATCAGCCCTGCATTCTATTCTATTTAAATACCTACGTATAAAAGGCTATCAAGTTATCAGAGTGAACAGTTGCTGCCAGAGCATACCCTTAGAACGCACTGCAGGAGCGGCACAGAATCGGGATTTTCACATAAAATCTGTTACACATATCGAACAATAGCTTTGTTTCAGAGGAAAGTACACAAAAACCATTTGTTATCATATGTAATTATTTTTTCAAGATAATATTTTCAACCAATGCATAAAATAACTTAAAATATATCACAAAAAAACAAATTATTACTAAGTATTGTGGAAGTTCATGCACCAGAGAGGACTCCTTAAGATGAACTGCCTCTGCCCTCCAAAGGGAGAGTTTACGGAGAAGACTTCTGTCATGAAGAGACTTAACTCTCTTCTCTCGTCTTTTTCTTTAACAACTGGTTCAACTACAGATTGTTGTTCTTCAGTTTTGTAGTCTTCTTGACGATCAGACTATTGAGTTCAGAGGCTTGAAGAGTCAATGTCTGGTTCTTCAATATCCGGTACAATTTCAGATTGTTGTTTTTCAGACCCATTAGGCGTTTTAGAGTGTATTAGAGTACCTATACTGAGTTTATTAGCTGATTGTTCAGTGACTTGAGGAGTCCGGTTTCTCAAAAGTTTGAGGCACATTCTGAGGTATAATATATTCTGAAGTTTAATGTTTTCCGAACAGTTTCAAGCCTTAACATCTTGCTTGAGTTATTATAGAGTTGTTGGGTGATAATAATCAGTAAATTACTTTGATATCTTGATTCTCGTCATCTAGTTTTTGTTTGATTGACATATGATTGAACGAACTTTTTCATGGTTGTGCGAGTTTGACGTGAACGAATAGATTACAACGTTATCAAGTACATAGTCAAACGATATTCAACTTTATCTTGTTCGCAGTAAAGATTTCATTCACTGCATACATAAAGTTGCGTATCGTGAAAATAACGATTTTTCAGTTCACTTTCGGTCTTTTCCACTCACTTGGGTGAAGATTTCATTCAAGAATTTCAAAGACCACGATCTGCACAACATTTGAAAAATAAAAATAAACTATTACATACGAATTTAGTCATTCTGATTGGATGTATTGTTACAAAACCCGTCAAATAACTCATATTATGTTTTTCGCATCTCGAAATACACTGTATCGTTAAGAATTCAATTAGCAATCCGAAGCTATATGTGATTACTGTCAATTTTTGGAACGTGGTTTGTCTATGGCCAGCCCACTTCTATATTTTTTTGCTTGTCTATGGTTTTTTGTCTATGGTTTCAGGTTGTGTTTTTAAAGATTGCCTAAAAAAAATGTAAACAGAAATTACTGAGGGATTATATGACTGACTGTAAATTTGTGAATAAAATTCACCACTGACAACACTCTTAATCATTAAGTACTAACGTGGGTAGGTATACTTACCATTAAAAATCTTGATGGTACAGCTTCATCATGCAATGTTGTTTTGTCCAATATGCGGTAAACATGATTCTGAAATGAAGCGAACAGATGTTGATGGCTTTTGTTGATGTTTTCTATGCCAATTGCTGCCAGCCACTTTTTCTTTTTATATTCACTTCGGGGAAGCCTAAAAAAAATATATGTAAGAACTTTTTCTAAAATTCATCATCATCCTACATAAACATCGATGTCTAAAAGAGCCTCGAAGAATAACACTAGCCACGTTAGAGCCGAAAAATATTTTAATAAAATAAAGTTAAAAGACAGACTGAAATTATATTGAAAAGCTACTTTCGGTTATTTATATCGCTTATTTTCTTCATTAAGACAAATGCGTAATTTAGTTTGTGAAAATAAGGTATATTTCAACCAGATAACAATACGTACCGGTGCAGTGTAATGTTCGGCCGATTTCGGCTCATTTTGATGCCACAGCCTGTAACACTACAATTAGGCATCTTAATTACTGTGTTGTTTCACTAAATTTATTATTTTCGGATGCTTTGTTTAACAATATTTGACAATTTTCAATTAAAACACTCGCGAGCGAAGGCACTTTGACAGCTTATGTACCAGTGACTTCGAGAAAGGAATATGGCGAATCGGCCGCAAAGTGGTATTTTGCTGACGTCACGAAAATAAAGTTGCCATTTTGTAAAGGACAAAAATATTGTTGTCCTTTTTTTACTGAGAAGAATTACATAAGTTAGAAAGAAATAAAAGTATATTTTAGAATTCGCTATCGAAATGGCACATATTTGTATAACTGATTGTTCATAATATAGACAAATATTTCATGTCCTCTAGTCTAGTTTCTTAAAGTTTCTTTGGTCTGAGCGACCCGCGCAATATTGCAATGTAGATATTGCTCGCGTCACGTAAAAAGAGCGCTGGCGGGCGTTCCGAGGTCACAACATTTACTCTGACAACAGGAGAGCATAATATAAATCGCGTAAGTGTGAAAGAGAGGGAACTAAACAGTTGCTGTCAGAGTGCGTCCTCGGAACGCTAGCCAGCGCTCTTTTTACGTGACGTAAGAGTCGGAATGGTCGTTATGGTCGGAATCTACGCTAACTCGGTCAGTAGTTGGTGGTGCGTTCGTTCGAGTGAAAATTCGACTTCATTTTATTATAGTGATTTGTCTATAATATAGACAAATATTTCATGTCCTCTAGTCTAGTTTCTTAAAGTTTCTTTGGTCTGAGCGACCCGCGCAATATTGCAATGTAGATATTGCTCGCGTCACGTAAAAAGAGCGCTGGCGGGCGTTCCGAGGTCACAACATTTACTCTGACAACAGGATAGCATAATATAAATCGCGTAAGTGTGAAAGAGAGGGAACTAAACAGTTGCTGTCAGAGTGCGTCCTCGGAACGCTAGCCAGCGCTCTTTTTACGTGACGTAAGAGTCGGAATGGTCGTTATGGTCGGAATCTACGCTAACTCGGTCAGTAGTTGGTGGTGCGTTCGTTCGAGTGAAAATTCGACTTCATTTTATTATAGTGATTTATTTCGTTGGCATTTCGTCTCAGTAAATACGTCTTAGTACTTACCCAATTCTATAATCAAGAAATTTATTGATTTACCCGAAAAACATAATATTGTATTTGATTCAAGATTTATATTAAAAATATGGCTTCTATCATCGACATGAGCTTGGATGATATTATCCAAAAAAAGAAACGAGAAAATAAAAGGTACGTACGTAAGAAGCGTTTTTTCCTCGTTATCATAGTTTGAATGTACATGAAAAAATTGCCTTTGAGGCAATACATGAGCAATAGGTAGGTACTGTGGCAGTTGAGGCGCATTTATATATGACTGTCTTCTTTCATACACAAGCAGAGATATATGTATCTATCAAAGGTCGACGACGGTTGGGGTGCACATAAGAAGTCTGCCAACCCTCACTACTTACTGCATCACACTGGCCCTGCAGCTTATAATCACTTGTTACAGATTGGGTAATGCAACAAAAACTAGAATAAAAAATAATTCAGTCACCAACAGAGTGCCAATAACAGATGCGAGAAACAAGAAGGTCCCAGTAATGGATGCAAGGAACAAAATAATATCTAAAAAGCGAACTCAAATAACTGATGCTCGGGATAAATTAGCAGAGCTTGCAAAACAAAAGGATGCCCGTCAGAAGCTTGAGCAGCTAAGAAAGAAAAGGGTAACTAATAAGTTAAAGAAATAAAATAAACATGTTTTTGTGTAAATAACAGTTTATTTAAATATATATGTATATGGATTTCACCAGTAAATTTTCTTTCAGCAGGCTTTAGCATCACAAGGAAGGTTGTTAGTGCCACATGGTAGACCTTTAGCATCACAACAAGCAAGAGCTTTATCTTCATTTCAAGGCAGAGCACTAGCTCAACACTCGGGAAGGGCAGAACATCGCAGAAACCTCCTGCAATCCAATGGAAAAATAATAAGGGCAAGCCAAAATAAACAAAGAGGTAATATTTGAGTTAAAAACTTTCCATAGTAACCTTGCATGATTTTAGTTTTAATACTCTGAATCACAGTATAAGGACTATATACAGTATGGACACTCCCTGCTGCTCTCTGAATGCTACCGTACCCCCCTGTGTGACCGATGCGTGACCATTTGTCAAGGGGTTGGCAAACCAAAACACAGTATAATAACCAAAGACAATTTTTTTAAAGAAAGAGTTAAAGGCTTCTAAGGCTATACAACCTTGTCTGATGTATACAGCCTTCACTTTATTTGTAAAGTCTAGCTAACAATAAAGATAATGAGGGCTTATTATTGAATCTCGATTCAACCCTAGTACATTATGCACACATTTACATGTGTACAAAAATGAATGTCTATGTAGTAAACAATGGCGTGAAATTTGTATGAAGTGTCCGGGGTGTGCTCTGAATTTTACTTTTCTGAAGTCAGTTCACTTCAGAAAAGTAAAGTTTCTTACTCTGCAGTTTTCCTGGAAATATTTTGATTATTATTATTAACCATGTTCTTTGAATATTTCTTCTAGTTCTAAAGTTTTGTTATAGCGGAGTGTGTTTTTTTTTACATTTTAACCTATGGTAATTCTCTATATCTTATCATTGAGAAACCCTCTGGTGGACACCTTTATGGAATACCTTGTTGTAGATATTTATTATAGGAGCCTCAACATGTGCCTATATGTTACACAACACAGGGGTTGATATAAGGACAGCACATTTGCCAAGCAGAGCTCAGAAATTTGGAGCACCCTGATACTAATTAATTCTGTTCAGAAAAGACCTCAGGGCTTGCCTCTACTTTATAGTGTTTGCTATTTTAATTTGGAAACCCCCAAGGGCTCCATCAACTGCTTCGTGCATACTAGTTTACAGACTAGCTAAAATTATTGTGTTATAAATAATGGAAAAATTAAACATTAAGGAGTTTTAAATGCCAGTGGACTGTAACAAAATAAAAAGCTGAGAGACATAAATAAATCATAGTAATAAATGGTTCAATATTTTTGGAAAGTAATATTCAGAAATAAGATAAACACTTGCCATGTATAAATTGCCATAAAAATGTACTTAATTTATGCATTTGTTTATGATTAAACATTAATACAGTTTGCTTTTGATAAGGCATTGAGTACTCTCTTCATTCCAAACAGAATAAATAAATAGGTAGCTGTAATAGTTTTAATTACAGTTAACATTTACAGTTACAGGTGTTTTAAAACTGTATTTGAAACTGTAAGTACAATTATTTTTTCAGTTCCCATACAAATTCTTGATTCACTATTCATATTTAGTATGGGAAGCTGAAAAAATTGAAGATCGGGTTTTTTAAATATTTTTTAAATCTATACTTGATTCTGAATAATCCCTTAAAATTTCAAATGCAGTTTTTTTAACACCCTGAATAGATAAGTAGTGGTTGCAAAACTAAACTAGATTTTATTCAGTAACAGTTTTTCTTTAAGTATTATTTTCTTTCAGTTTTCATTGACCCTTCAAGACAGGTGGTGTCACAGCCTTTGTCCAGAAAATCTCTTACAGTGAAGAGTCAATCAAATACTAAGAATTTCTTGGAAAACAGATCAATTGAAAGAAAAGCCAGTAACAGGCAATATGAAACTCCAAGGCTTAAGCCTATACTTAGAACAGTAGAAAACGACCTTGATATAATTGAGGATGATGATGATCCCATGGGAGATGATTATAATATAGCTCCAATGGCCTCTCTAAACAGGAAAGCAAATTTACAGCTTAGAATCATAACACATAATAATGATATTAGAGAAACTAAGAGTTCCAGTAACAGAACACACAGGTATAATTATTATAGATAATATTAATAACCTAATAAATGATAATTTTGTTTTATAATATTCTCATTTGGGTTGATGACACTTATTTCCTATTCACTGGCGCCGACTCCATAGGGCCTGGGGGTGCCTGAGCCCCCCCCCCCCCCAATATTTTATATTAAAATTAGGGTTTCGGGATTCCTGGGTTATTTTCATTTGTGTTCCCGGGAATTCCCAAGAATTCGGGAATTCAATATTTGAATTTAAAAGATATCAAATTGTTGATTTATGCAGCGACAAATTGCTGCCAAGCCGCCCGCGCCGATTTGTTTAAATCACATCGTATACAGGTGTTAAAAAAGTGCATTGAAAATTTGAGGGGTTACTCAAAATCAAGTATAGAATACAGGAAAATTTTAAGGTTTATTAAAAAATTTAAAAAAATGTAGATTGGATTTTTCCAATATTTTTCCTTTATTGTCTACAGGTGTTAAAAAAAGAGCATTGAAATTTTTGAGTGGTGCCTCAGAATCATCAAGTAGGTATATGTAAGAAAAAATACCGTCATTTGTGCCGTATGTCTATCTGACTGACAGATAAATATTTTATTTCTTTACATAACACTGGTAAAAGAGTCTGTAACATTCCCAGAATAATATGTATAAAAAAATCCGATTAATTTGTTTTTTCAGTTTCCCATACTAAATCTGAATAGTGAATCTACTTTTAATGGGAAATTAAATTCAAGTTTTTCCTGTATTCTATACTTAATTTTAAGTGACAATTTTTTTCAAACGCACTTTTTTTAACAGTATAATAAAATATGATTGCTATTATTGAGCGCCACAGTTGGATAGGGTCGACAAATTGTTTCCGTGCCACAGGTGCCAGGATTTGAGATTTTCATTTGTCGGCTTACTGTCTTTGGCGGTGGGGACACGATTTCTCAGAGTAGCGTGGCAGTCAATGGGTTAAAATTATTAAGTTATTTTATTTCCCATTTTGTGCCAACTCTTACGGAGGTAAGACAACGTCTAGGTGTAAAGTAGGAATTTCCTGACATAAAGGCCGCTACCCGGCTGTATGAAATACGTTCATTTGTAATTGGTAATCTGTGGTCTGAATATTAAGCTAAGCATGTATATTCACACACACAGTTTTTGTATGGTAGAGCGTTAATCGTAGCTCTTTCTGTTATTATTTGTTCAAAAAATAATTCCCGGGATCCCGGCCTCACATTCGTGGGATCTGAAACGGCAAATTCCGGGACCGAAACCCTAATTAAAATATTGATGTGGCTTTTTCTTGGGATATATTTATCCCAAAAAACTCATTTCCATTACGAGCCGCTAGCGAATCCTTCAACGATAATCACAAAAGCGAAAAATATAAAATATTAGAAAAATAAAAAAAAATATTTCTGCCCTAGCCCCCCAATATTTTTATGAACTCGGCGCCCCTGTTTCCTATTAAAGGTTATGCAAAGTTATTTTTATTTCAGACTTTTGACACCTGAAAAAGAGCTAAGTCCACCACGTCCTCCATCCATTCTCAAAAAGAGGCCCATGGCAGCCCTTAGAAATGAGAAAAAAACGGAAAAACCTGCCCTTGAGTATAGAATAATAGTCAGCAATTTAAGGAATACTGTCACTGGGGGAGACATCGAAGTAAGTACCCAATAGTGAACAAGTCTTATAACACTGTTTGTCTGCAAACTCTTTATTGATACATTACACCACTAATAATTTAAGAAATAGACTAAAGAATTTTTTTTACAGAAGCAGACTTATTCTATCACAAATATTTTTCAGTCATCCTAGGCTTGAAGGAATTTTAGAACATATCGATGGTTTCCGCTATTTGTAGCGGAAACCATCGATATGCGAAAACGACGACCCAAAGGTCGTAATTCCAAAATGCATAGTTTTCGCAATAGCCAAAAAAGTAAAAAATACAAAAAAAAGTAAAAAAACTTTTAAAGGTCTAAATAATAAAAGAACCATTAGAATCAAATTTATATAACTTTAAAACAAAAAAAAAATCGTTTTTTATGCGCATTTACGTATGCGCACGATATGGCTTCGGGGGCGACGAGGCGGCTGGCGAGAGGAAGTCGTTCGGTAGTTACGCCACCGGGAAAGCTTCCACAAACCGACCGACCACAAAAGTCCGCCGCCGCCAAGCCAAACCAAACGCCAACTGAGCCGCCGACTCCAACCGGGCCACCAAATTGCTTGAGGAGCTCATGCAGCTCCTCGCAGCCAAGAGGCCTTAGACTACTCCATTTCAACCTACGCAAAAAGATGAAGCCGCTAAGGCCAATCCTGAGGTACCAGTACATTTCGGTCCTTTTGGTGTCGGAGACAATGTTGGCAGAGAACACGAAGTTCGTGGTACCCGCGTAACACACGAACCACCTCACCGAAAGAACGGGAACGGGAAACAGGGCGTACAGAGGAATAATGGTCACAGTGAAGCGCACCATCACACATAAGCCGCTGCCCCAATCGGAGATCTCCAGCTATGATGCCCTGTAGTGGAGATCTGCACGGACGGTATCCCAATGCGGATCGGCTCTTTTCGGCTCCGGACTTCCCCATCATCCTTGCGGAAGATTGGAACTCGAAGCACACGGCCTGGAACTCCACGAGAATATGCAGAGAAACGGAAGCTCAGCCTGCAGTGAACTTACATTTATTTATTTCTTAGTAATATTCATTTTCTCACTCTCATTATCAAATATTCGTTCGTTCCTTCATTCAACCAATCTCACTCTATGGTGCTGTAGCACCATACCTAAACCCTAAACTCATGACATCAGTTCATGTTCACAGTCCCTTACGGAATCCGAGAAAACCAAATCTGGATAGTCTCCCCTGTTGGCGGGCTCTCCGCGGCTCGCGACAACGAGCCCGTTGTCGGGGTCGGACCCTATTTCATTGGCCACCATGCGTTGCATTTAAATGGCAGCGTAGTTGACGTTCAGGGACGAGGTTACATACGCTGCATCGTCTGTGTAGAGAGCTTAAAGTGGTGCCTTCGGGCGCTGGTATGTCGTCTATGTAGACTGTATAACAGAAAACCAAATCTGGATAGTCTCCCCTGGTGGCGGGCTCTCCGCGGCTCGCGACAACGAGCCCGTTGTCGGGGTCGGACCCTATTTCATTGGCCACGGCGGCATCCCGGGTCGGTTGACCCATCGGCTGCGCGTTTCTTGGTCCTTGGTGTCTTGCGGGAGCTGGGGAGGGCTCTTAGTAAAAGAAGTTTCTCCCAAGCTGGTGCCAGGTCTCGAATGTGCTCGAGGTCCGACATATCTGCTCGGTCGAAAATGCAGTATGCCCCGCGGGCAACGAACGACTCTTTCGTCTCTACCCCGCGGTCACGTTTTATGGCCTCGATCCTGACATACCGATGCGTTTCAGTGACTCATTTGAAGTTTGGACCTCAAGCTTCTTGCTGGAGGCTGACAGCAACTGGTACTGGGGTCACGTAAGTGAGGAAAGGCAGCAGGTAGGTCTTGTAGATCCCCAGCTTGACACGAAGAGGCAGCGGTGACCTGATGACCGGCTTTAGGAGAGCTTTGGTCACTCTTTGTGTTGATGCAGGCTTCTTTTGCTTGTTGGGCCATTGTGAGGCGGCGGTCGATTGTCACTCCAAGGCACTTGACGGCAGGTGCCCAGTGTACATCTTGACCTTTGATTTGGAGCTTTAAGGGTTGGTTGTGGGCGCCCACGATAATTGCCTGAGTCTTGGCCACGTTGACGGAGACACTCCATTTCGCGAGTCAGGATGGGAGCTTGTCCAACATGCGTTGCATTTAAATGGCAGCGTAGTTGGCGTTCAGGGACGAGGTTACATACGCTGCATCGTCTGTGTAGAGAGCTTAAAGTGGTGCCTTCGGGCGCTGGTATGTCGTCTATGTAGACTGTATAACAGGCTTGTGGGACTTTCGCCAGGATGGGCCTCTTGATGGAGAGGACGCCGTCCACTAGAGCTCCTGTGCACGCGTTTAGAACGTGCTTTCGCAGCGGGCACCGATTAAAGTCCACCGCAGGCGGAGCTTTATTTTCTCTGCAAGCATTTGCCGGAGTTTTTCTGGCAGGGGGTTAATCTCCTCTGTGTGCCATGACATGAGTGGTGGATGATGTAGTCCTCTTGGCATCTTGAAAGGCCGAAGTAATTCCACCGGAATTTTGACCTCCAGGCGGGTGTGAATCGGATACGAAGGGGTTTGTGAGTCCAGGACTCCAGATGCCGCTCGAACACCTCCCAGATGGGTCGTTTGGGATTTCCTTCAGGACCACCAATACCGGTTGGTGATCGGATTAAACCTCGTCGTCCAGGATCCCTTGGGAGATTGGAGCTTGGTTTAGAGTGGTTTTTGGACACTACAATGTCTAGAACATCCAAGACATGGTCGAGTCCAGGAGCCGGGTATTATGATGAAACTTCCGGTCCTTGGACATCGTAGCCGCTTGTTTGCGTTCATTTCTGCATATTCTCGTGGAGTTCCAGGCCATGTGCTTCGGAGTTCCAATCTCCCTCAAGGATGGTGGGGAGTCCGGAGCCGAGCAGGGCCCTTACTTCGCGGACGTTTATTTCGGATTTCGGGAGTTTATACACGGTGTATCTCCGCATTCGGCTCCGTCACCAGAAGGACCGAGCGAGACGTTCTGGTCCCTCAGGATTGGCGGCGTCATCTTATTGCGTAAGTTGAAATTAAGCAGTCTAAGGCCCCTTGGCTGCGAGGAGCTGGATGAGCTCCTCAAGCAATTTGGTGGCCCTGTTGGAGGCGGCTGCTCAGTTGGCGGCGGTGGACTTGAACCGATCGGTTTGTGGAAGCGTTCCCGGTGGCTTAACTAACGAACGACTTCCTCTTGCCAGCCGCCCCGTCACGCCTTTCTATCTCGTATGTCTATGTCTTTCTATCTCGGTGCCGCATTTAATCAAAGTGCCTCCACATATACAAGGTGTTAAAAAAGTGCGTTTGAGATTTTAAGGTGTTACTTAGAATCAAATATAGAATACGGGAAAAATATAAAAAAAATCCGATCTACAACTTTTTTTCAGTTTCCCATTCTAGTGAATCAAGAACTTGTATGGGAAACTGAAAAAAAAGTTGTAGATCGGATTTTGTTTATATTTTTCCTGTATTCTATTCTTGATTCTGAGTAACTCCTTAAAATAGGTAGTCATGCTAATTAAAAGTTATCCGTGCTGATTCTCAAGCGCGCGTGAGCGAGATAAGTGCACAACAATAGTAAGGCGCGCACCCGCCCCGGCCACCGAACACACTCACAGTTCTCAGCTTCTCACCTTATTCTGTCTCCTTCACGCTTATACTCCGTGTTTCCTTCGCTTGGTCGTAATTATTATTTATTTAAGCATGAATTGTGTGCCTAAAAAATATTTCATTATAAAAATAATCTATTACGTTTCCTTATCTTTAAGGATGAATAACTTTTTTACCTTATTATTCACATATTTACTGCCATACAATGAAATGTTGTATTTTGCACGCTCTTTTATTTGATATATGAGAAAAAGTGCTACAAGGGGGGACGCTTTTTCCCAATGTTCTTTAATGTTATAAAAATCTTCAGGAACTATTTGGCGATGTTGGCGGAATGGTGGAATCTCGTCTAGTCAGACCAGGGACAGCAGAAGTAATTTACAAGACTGTGGAAGATGCACAGAAGGCGGTGGAGCTGTACCACAACAGGCAGCTAGATGGACAGCCCATGAACTGTCTGCTTGTGACCCCCCGTTCTACCACTCCAGCTGCAACCAGGTAACTGAGATTTTGTGCTGAACAACTGAACGAATTTGGATGAAATTTGGTAGGTAGATAGGTAAAGCACTCGGCTAACTCAGGATACTTTTTATCCCGGAATACGTAAGGGTTCCCGGAGGAATGCTTAAAAACTAAAAATTTCCACTTTCTCACTAGATTGCGCCACCTTAACATTTTCTTTTTTTCTGGACCCAAATCTAAAGTCCACGCAGACGAAGTCGCGGGCGGAACGTAGTATGATAGTAAATGTAAAGAAAAAGACAATGAGAAATCATTCTTAGGGTTAGAAAGTGAAATTTCCAAGATGCTACAGTTAAAACAATAACTACTTTAGTTACTTTTATAATCTCCTTAATTGTTATGAAACGTCTTTCTTTTAATCAGGGTTCGTAATTATTTTCTTATCTTGAATAATTATTTTACATTATAATAGTAATAAAACTGAACACAAATACAAGTTTTACGAAGTATTGTGTGTTGAACACAATTTTTGTGACCGATTGTCAATTTTTTTTTAAATTTGATATTTAACTCATTAAAATATGCGCGGAATTGGAAAATCATATTTGGATACAAGTAAAGCGACATAATAGCTTAACTATTTATTAAATTTTATTGTATTGTTTTTATGATTTTTATTATTAACAAGATAATTATCAAGGTATATTTATCAGTGACAATTATCACTTCGAACCCTGCTTTTAATACAATATTTTTTATAAAGGCTCACCTATATTGTAATCTTCATTATGGAATGATGTTGTTTGGTTACTTTGAAAACAAATGATACAGTACTTAGAGCACATGATATTTTCGGTTTCAGGGGTAGCAGCAAACCAGCTCTGTATAGCACAAACTCAAATGTAGAACCTGACATCTCTACGTTCCATAAAGTGTTATTCAGTAATTTTTAAAAGGCTACGTAATGTATGAATTCACACGATTCTGTATTTCATGAATAAATTTTGTAACACTTAAGTTCTGCTAAGCATTATAGTATGGTCAAGAAATCTGAAAAGTGAATTTCTAGACGCATATATAATTATTTTTTGCACTGGTTACAAAAAAAAATATTTGCGTTTATACTTACTTCTAGACACCCTGTTCTCGTCAAATCTTGTCCCAACGATTACTGAAGTTGTGTGTGATTGCAATAAGACAATATTGTTTGATTGTTCAGTAATTCTCTTTACCTAGAAAATGATGTATCATTATGAAAAAGAATATGTGTAAGATAATATGTTCATCCCTTGAATTCTCGACACTTTTAGAAATATCAATTTATTGTAATTAGTGGTTTGGAATGCTTCAAATGCTAAATGTGAATTCCTGACCTAATAAAAGTAAGCACGTTTTAGTATTAATATACATATGTATGTTCTAAAGGTGTGTTAGTTTCATTGATAGTTATTAAGGCTCTCTTAGACAGTGTTTGTCCCCACGAGCCTGTCCTCGAATAGAGACAAACAAGAATTTTAATTTCGTATGTCCTCTAAAATTATTTTTATCAAGAATTTAGCTCTTTGAACATTTATTATTCTAAATAACTGCTGAAAACTGCCATAAAATAAATTATTGTGAACATTTATTAGAATCATCACATCACAGGTCTTCTTAATTATTTATCAAATCTTAGTAGATAGTAATTCTAATGTGTTTAAAGTTAGAAACATTATACAAGTGTAACAAAATTGGTGTAGGACCTCTTCTTTTCGCTTTGAACAACTTTTGTTCTACGACTTTGCTCAAATCACAAAAACTTGATTATCTGTTTTGTGATTTTTGCTATTATTTTTGTATGGAGTCCAAAAATTTTCTTGCTATTTCAGCAAAGTCGTAGAACAAAAGTTGTTCAGTATGATGAGTAGGGATGCCAGGTGTAGTGCAAAAAAAGCCGGACAAGTTTTTGTTATTTTTATTAATTTAATAAAATTACACGAGTTATCTTGTAAGCGTAGACGATTTCGAAAACGGCTTAAAACCTTTCGACGAAAATCTAGGATTAGGGGTTAAAAGCACCAGAAATCGAACTATGAGGGAATTATCTTCGAAAACATTCATTTTATTTTATTCATTCAAGTATGAATGCATATGATGCTTATTTTTAACCGTTGCTTATGGGTATTTTGGTAAACTAGCCGTTTTGGTGTGAGCCACTTACGTTTTGCTGCTTTTAGGTCCGGATTCGGATCCTTTTATAATAATATCCGGGACAAATAACACAGGGTCATCTAACCCCAAACTAGGATTCCCTGTATCTTGGAAACCAGAGATTGATATACATGTAAATACATACATTATATAGATATAATACACCCAGACTCAGAACAAACAATTCTGCTCATCACAGAAAAGTTTGCCCTGTGTGGGGATCGACCCCACGACTCTCGGATCAGAGATCAGGATCGCTAACCACTTAGCCACCGAGTCAGTCATAATAGACTTTATAGTTTTTTGTCTTTTTATTTTAACTTATGTAAATATATGTAAATTAAAATACTATTCTGCGTACTAGAAGTTTTTAGAAACTGATATTATTTATGTAAGTAGATTAAGGAAATAAACTGTTTTTCATTTTTTCAAGAGTGATAAAAAAAATATTTTAGAGACATTTGAACGAATTTTTATCTATAGCGCCATCTTTCGCCTTTCGCCGTATAAGTGAATTACATACTTGATGATTGTGCTGAATCTTATATTTATACTACTAAACAAGTTATCTTAGTTTATAAAAACTCCGATTGAACTAGCGACGCTCGGTCTCCCTGCTACTTACAATAAAACAAAAACAATCTTTTGTCCGGTTTACTAAGGTTTTCTTGACCGGACAGACATAAGGAAAACCGGATTGTCCGGTCGGAAACCGGACTTCTGGCAACCCTCATTGGCAACTGATCATTGATGAGTAGAATCCCCAATTAACGGGTCCTACACCAATTTGTTACAACTGTATGTATAAACTAACTCTAGATACTATTAACCTAGAATTTAGAAATAACAGTAGGTGCGCGGCGGCGGCGGCGCCTGTTTTGATTATTTCTTTAAATCAGTTTCTTTTTCGTCTGTTTAGTTTTTTTGTTAAAGTTTGCTGTAATTTCTAAATTCTAGGTAAATATCATTTTGTGTGGCCCCTATTTACCTACCCTAAGGGTTTCAATATTTCTTTAAAAAAATGGTACTAACTTCGAGGTATATACAGTGGCGTATTTTGAATTTTGGTGCCCCAGGCCGGTAAGGTTTGCCGCCCTATAAACTATAAAAACTTGGCGTATTTTGAAATTTGGTGCCCCAGGCCGGTAAGGTTGGCCGCCCTATAAACTATATAAAAAACTTTTCATCACCAGCCAAAAGACGTTTACTGCTGTTCTGTTCTGTTATCGTGTGGCACGATTTCAAGGTATAGACGGCGTTTGCCTGAATTTTCACTAAGCATCATCGTTTACTGCTGGACAAAGGCATCCCCAAGGATTTCCTAGCCGACCGGTCTTGCGCTGCCCGCATCCTGCGACTTTCCACGCTCTTCGCCAGATCATCAGTCCACCTAGTGGGAGGCCTGCCTATATATTTTCGATAATAACATAAAAGCCCCTGAACCAACTTTCATTAAAGAGCTTAAACCAGCCTATAGCATGCATGGCAGAGAAGTATGATGGTACTCTTCTTGAAAGAAGGTGATAAGATCCTGAATAAGTATACACCCATTTCACTTCGTATAACCATGTCTACAAGCTGTTTGACGATATCCAGCCTCCCGCACAAGCCTGTTTCCGCAAGGTTTCAGTAAGATCACATACATATTTATGCTGCGGCAGATTATACAGAAGACAGGAGAGTATAATCGGCTACTATGATAAATCGTGTTTCAATGGAGACTTGGACTGTGTTACAGTCTCTCCAAAGGTACCAAATCGACTACCGAAATATCAAAAGTGCTTTGAAGTTAAAGTGCTTGTACGAAAACGCCACCACGTCAGTCCGCCCCCAGGATCAGAATTCGAAACCTATCCGGCTGTAGCATGGGGTGTGGGGCGACATTATATCTCCGACCGAAACTTTTCACCGCTGCCCTGGAAGATGTTTTGAAGCTTCTGTACTGGAGATGACTCGGCATGCTTATTATGCTTGGAGTTCCTCTACATGATCGAATCAAAAATGAGGAGATACGTAGAAGTAAAGTAACCGACATAGCTTACAGAATCGCTTAACTGAAGTGGCTGTGGGCGGGGCGCATATCTCTTAGAACAGATGGCCGTTGGGGCATTCTCACTCTCACTCTTGACGACCACGCATCGGAAGACGTGGCGTAGCCAAGCCTAACACTCGGTGGACCAATGACCTGGTGAAGGTTACGGGAAGCTACTGGATGCGGACAGCGCATGACCGGCACAATCCTTGGGGGAGGCCTTTATCCAGCAGTGGGGAAGCTACTGGATGCGGACAGCGCATGACCGGCACAATCCTTGGGGGAGGCCTTTATCCAGCAGGTTATACCTTATTAAGTTCACCAGAAGTGATAGCATCTTTAGCCCAGAAATCAGCGCGCTCATTATCTACAATGCCTGAGTGACTTGGAATCCAGGTCAAAACAATTTGAAGACCACTATTATGACACTGATATAACAGATTTTTAACTTTGACAATAATAGGAGACTTGATTTTACACCTAAATGGATTGGCCAAAAGAGCCTCTATACAGCTTTTAGAATCTGAACAGATTAATGCTTTACTGACATTATGTGACTGCGCAAAAGAGATAGCTTCTAGTATGGCAACTGATTCTCCAGTAAACACGGAGGCTTGAGTAGGGCACTTAAATCGCAGTAAAATTTTGAATTTCGGGATCCATACCGGCGCCCCTACACCGCCCTGATCCGAAACTTTGGAGGCATCTGTAAAGAAGATCGCAAGTTAAATAATGAAGTGAAGTACCTACGAGATGACAATACCTGGTATTGTCATAGTATAAAACAATACTATTCATTTGTCATTTTATGGTAGATTAGGAATATTTTTCTAGTACTTATATTTTTGCTATATAATTTTAAGTCCATACATTACTGGAGACAACTCATTGTCGATAAAAAAAAGAACGACCCATATACATTCGAATATTAAATAAACGCACCGCGGCTTCGGACGGAAGCCGTCCGGGTGGTACGGAACGCTGCCGCATGCGAATTTCGACGGTCCGGACTCTCGTCCGGTTTCCGCACCAGTGTGATATCCGCGTAACAGTTGTTTATACAACAGTGTACCGGGTGTATATGCAAAGGCGAGAAAAATTTACAATATGGGTATGATTGTATGACTGATGTATAAATATTTTACAATAATAAAAAAATTCAGTAACATACCAGTACCACACAATCACACGATTTTCTTTTCCTAAAACGTACAAAACTCGTAGACGCTTTGCTGGTCAGTGGCCTTTAGCCAGTGGCCAGTGGCAGATATTTACCATATGGCCAACCGGGGCAGTAGCCCGCGGTGGAAGCCGCCCATCGCACTCAGCCGTGGGCGCCTCTCATCATAATTCCTTAACATTTAATTTTATTGATTTTTTTACTTGACTTGCCTGAGATGAAAGGGGCCATCCATAAATTACGTCACACGAATTTTATTATTTTTTTGACCCCTCCATCGTCCTTGTCACAGACTGTCACATTTGTGGGACGACCCCCTCCCTGGTGTGACGTCACATATTTTGCATTTTTCGCTCAGAATTAAATAAATGAAAACAGACATTCCAAAATTAGATTTTTTTATTATTTAATATATTTATTATGTGACGTCACAAGGTTTATGACTCCCCCCACCCCTTGTCACACTTCGTTGACCCGCTCCCTCCCCCTAAACGTGTGACATAATTTATGGATGGCCCCAAACCTGTATTTCTACCTATTTATTAACAAAAAATAAAAATAACAAGGCACAGGCTTTACGTAGAATCGCCGTGTTACCGGTGGTTTTGAATAAAATTATTAACGAAACGACAGGGCTCGTGAACTGGCAAAGGTCAGGTCATTGGTCCACCGAGTGTTAGGCTTGGCTACGCCACGTCTTCCGATGCGTGGTCGTCAAGAGTGAGAAGAAAGAGTGAGAGTGAGAATGCCCCAACGGCCATCTGTTCTAAGAGATATGCGCCCCGCCCACAGCCACTTCAGTTAAGCGATTCTGTGAGCTATGTCGGTTACTTTACTTCTACGTATCTCCTCATTTTTGATTCGATTATGTAGAGGAACTCCAAGCATAATAAGCGTGCCGAGTCATCTCCAGATGATGATATTATCTCTATGGCTAAGACTAGTGATGTAAATAGAAAAAAAACAAAATGTATTTTTTCACAATTTTGAAAAAAAACATGAAAAAAAAATGGCACCATTGTTTTTTTTTCTAAATTTGTTTTTTTTTTCAGAAAAACTAAAACACAATAACTGAAATGGAATAAAACATTGAAAAATGTAATAATTATTATTTAAATAGATAAAATCAATAATAACATGTCTTTAGAAAAACAAGTTTTTTTTTTAAATTAAAAATGTAATAATTGTTATTCTGTATGGTATTCTGTATACTGACTCAGAATAACAATTATTACATTTTTAATTAGTTTTTGACTAGTAGGAAGCGACAGAAATTTAACGTCTACTTTAGACAAATCAGTTGATTTGCATAGTCCTGCCCACCAAGCAATGGGAGTCAATTTGTTCAACGTTGACCACAAAAAATACTTGGAAAAAAAAAACCTGTTTTGCAATGTAATTTGCAAGCTCTGCAAGTACTGTATCCTCATTAATGTCTGGAATTTTAACAGCAGAAACAAAACCCCTCGAGAAAGACACAGCACATTCAAGGTCATATTTTTGGTCTTCACTTGTTTGTTCTAAGTGTTTCCTCCAGTTTGGTTATAAGCTTCTTGGTAATCCTCCATTACATTGATCAGTGAATGTTACCATGTTTTTTAAGTTAAATAACTACCATACAGAGTAACTTATAAATCAACGGTCGTATTTGAGGAGGTGAAAAAGAAGCTGATACACATTCCAAATATGTAAAAAGAAACATGACCATTTTCATCATTTTAAAAATATGTTCATAAAAAACAAAAAAGGTACCTAGTTTCAAATGTTCAAGTTGTTAAATATACCATTTATAAACCAAGTAACAGGTATTTAACGATAATTATCCTGATATATTTTTATTTTCTTACACTTGAAAAAAAACCTTCGCCAGAAAAAAAACCGTTTTTTTTCAACGATTTTTTTCATCTCAGAAAAAGAACGGTTTTTTTACATCTCTAGCTCAGACACATCTTACTCAAACGTGGTCCAGTCGGTGGGAACGGTCGAGACTTATCACGGGTAGATATTACGGTCAAATTCAACCCTTTATTCCCTGTAAACCATGGTTTTTCCGTTACCGTAACTTTGGCAAGCAGGTCACTTCTACAATTTGCAGATTGCGTTTAGGTCACGCTGTTACCCCCGTACACCTCGCCAAAATCCGGATTCGGGATCACTCTTTATGTGAATGCGGCCTGGATGAAGGCAACATTGACCACATTTTCTTTAATTGCTTCCGGCCCCGCTACTCTTTTTCTCTCTATGATGTCCTTCCTCCCGATGTCCCGCGTCCTCTTAACATGTCGTTTATCCTGTCCTCAGTTAATACTCCTCTTGTAAAATATTTATCTAAATATATAGGGTGCAACAGAAAGGTGTGACAATACTTCAAGGTTGGCTTTTACCCATCAAACTGAACAACAACAAAAGTTGTTCAGTTTGATGGGTAAAAGCCAACCTTGAAGTATTGTCACACCTTTCTGTTACATCCTGTATAACATTGTTCGAAATAAAATGGTAACCATCTCTGCGAATCTCCCTTATTTCCTTCTGTAACCTATAATTGTGCTTTTTGTTCGTCCTGTGTTGTTGTAGTTAGTTGAAACTGCTTTTGTATTGTTTTAGGTGGCGCTCTTTTTACTGGGTGGAAAATCTCAACAAAAAAGAAAAGGAAATAAAAACCGAGCATTTTCTATTATTTTTAATCTATATTTCTTTTTACGTTGACGTTGGCGGAGTTATTGCGGCTAAACACAATAAAGGCCATTAAAAAAAATAAAAAACTTGCGAAAAAAAAGTCACAAAGCGCGACGGAGGTGTCGGTAATACTATTTTTGGGGACCGTGACGGAGGTATACATTTTGATCAAAAAGTTTTGCTAATAAATTAAATTTTACATGGTACCGTAGTCCATCTGAAAAAGGGTACCTCACACAACATATAGGACACATTACAAATCATTAGTAATAATACGTTATGTAAATGTTAAATATTGATTTGTAAGTCTTGCCCATTGTCGCAAAAAAAGAAGAATGACCCATATATGTATTATTGTAACAATGGTCATTTCGTGAACGACGACCCCCCCCCCCCCACAAATCCTCAGTTATGTTGCGAGACTCACCCTTTTCTACACAAAAAGCCGGACGGTAGTGCGGGGCAGCATGGCATACCCTGCGAATAGCACCGCATCTCCGTCCGGGAGCGCGGATCCGTCGTGCGAATCGTACCTCCGGACGGAGATGCGGTGTCAGTGTGTGGTACCCTGCGGTTTTTGTATACTTTACAGTACAGTTTAAATCCGGCCCACCTCAATTCGTTGCGTTGTGCGGAGCAGTGTGTTTTCCGCCTTAGGATATGGTGGCATACATACGACCACGGCTATCCTCTGAACATCACTATACAGAGTGATTGTTAATTCGACGTGATTCTTCAAAGGGATTCTAGTCTATTTGTTTCGTAAAAACAGTTCAGAAATAATCATAAATATAAAATTTGATGGGAGGATAATAAAAACAGTTATTTGAACAGAATAGCGTTATATTTAAGCACAATTCATGATGACAATGTATGCTTATTCATATGTTAGATGTTAATAACTAATATAGTGTAAATGTTTTGATAATACTGTCTCCTCTTTTTTTGTTATCCACAATGGTACGTTTTGTATTGACGCGAATTTTATTATTATACGAAATATGTATATTCTTAGTATGAATAATTTTTATTATGTTTTGTGCCTTTTTAACGTGATCCGTTAAATAATCACTCTCGGAAAACGTTTGGTACGATACCTCATAATGTATTTTTGACAAAACATATTCCTTCTGCGTTCATTATTGTACCTCGACATTTTAAATATTGTATCATATATGCGCACCATATTAGAAAAGTGGAGACAGATTGCTTCCGAGTTTAGAAAACAGGAGACATTGCTTCTGAGATGAGTTTAGAAAACATTTCTGCAATCTATGTTTGTTATGTTATCAGACAATTTTATAAAGTCAATAAGTCCTGGATCCCGTTTAGTGCTTAAAATATTCAACTGATCTCTACACATAGTCTTCGCTTTACTGATACAATTGATCCACTTGCAATGTACAATATCAAATAGATTGCCTTTACAACTATATGAAACATCAATTTCCTATAAGTTTTATATATACGAAAGGATATTCTGCCACATTTACCGGTTACATCATAAAAATATATGCTCATACTCAAGTAATTAATCAATCACATTTCATAATCATCAATCAACTCCAAAAATGCATGAAAAACGTGAATATTTATCATTCATACAAATCAGTCTAAGAAAGTAAAATACATACGTACAGCGAACATACAGCTACAAATGAAAAACCTTATTTATTTACTGCCTATTTTTAGTACGGTCTCTGCCTGTCTCTGCTGCTGAAACAAAGAAAATATATGATAATATTAGCATAACGAATATGCAATATGCATATTACCAAATGTACTCATTTGCTAGAATACCTAAGTTTATTTCAGTTCTTACATTTTGAGTCTGTTCATATTAATTTTAAATTCAATCACGTTACAGGTGGGTTCAGGTATTAATTGTAGTATTGTCTTTAACGAACAGAATAAGAGGTATAATAGAAAAACGAGAATTTAAAGGCCTACCCTCCATCGCTTCGCATTGCGCCACCCCCACTGCCGCCGCGGTCACCCCTATCGCCGCGATCGCCTCCGCCGCCGCCAAAGCCGCGCCTGTCGCCGCCGCGGTCACCGCCGCGGTCCCCGCCACCGCCCCGGCCGCCCCAGCCGCCGCCGCCGCCACCGCGCCCACCGCCGCGGCCCCCGCGCCCGGGCGGACCGCCGCGTCCGCCGCCTCCCCCTCGTCCACCGCCGCTGGAGTCACCACCGGCACCTTCAGGTTTTTCTTCATTGCACCGATTGCAAGCTTTTCTCCAAGAAAAGTTGGTATTTCCACAGCTTGGATTGGGACACCTCCAGTCGCCCTCGCGGTTGCCAGAAGGCGGGCCCCCACCTCGGCCGCCGCCGCCGCCCCCACGACCCATACCGCCGCGGTCGCCGCCGCCGCCTCTTCCGCCGCGGAAGCCTCCACCGCCGCCGCCACCTCCTCTGCCTCCGCCCCATGTATTTTGTCTTTGAGCTAGGGAAACTTTCAGGGTAGACCCATTAAAGTCTTTTCCATCAAACCACTGAATAGCCGAAGAAGCAGCGTTTGCATCTTCATAAGTCACAGTAGCTTCTCCTTTAGGTTGTCCAGTAGATTTGTCTTTATACATCCATACTTTTGGCCTCTGTGTCTTTTTATCAGTCTGTGAATAAAAGTAATGTTTCGTCAATAAAAGGTGCAAATTTAAAAAAAAACGGACAAGAGTAACTCGCTATTTATTTTTGAAATGAATAAAAAAAACATATTTGAGATCCTTACAGCCCTTTCATTTGATATGTAACACGGTACAGTTAGAATTTTTTTATATATATTTTGATTTGCCCCTTAAAAATCCAATTAGGGTTCCTTTTTAGGTACGGAACCCTGTATTAACCCGGCGAGGATGTGAAGGGGTCAATTTGACCCTGTACATTTTTAATCGACTGCAGTTTTTTTCGATAAGGTCGTAGGAGTTTGTACATCTCAATAGCTGTTCCTAAGGGACCAACTTGCATGCCGCACACCGCCACATAGTTGTCCGAAGCCTGCGACGGGAGTCACATGTGCGTAAAGTCAATAAAGGTCATATTGATATATGACCCTGCCACAAACGCGACGTAACACTTTTATGCAATAATAATAATAATAAACTTTTATTTCAGACCATTGATCCATTTTTGTTAGTAACCGAAACTTAGCCTATATTAGTAGCAAGCACTCATACAACATAGTTAAAAATTAAATTACAATAAATGGATTTATGTCTGCATTAGAAAATTAGTTTCTAATGCAGACATATGGACCCCGTAAGAGACCCACCCAATGCCTGAGTATTGGCCCCTCATACCTATCAGCAATCATCTTCAGGATTCGATTGATGCTAGCGCGGATCCTGACCATCAGGGAGTTTACTTTTTTACGAATGATCGCATGAAAATCGTCTGTGCGCGCGTCAGCAAACATCCCTGAGGCGCTACAGAAGCGCGGCAGCCCCAACAGAACCCTAAAGATGTTGTTGTACTGTACGCGCAGGGCGTTGTAGGCACGCTTGGTGTATGAAGTCCACAGGCTGCTCGTGTAAAATGATTGACAGTACGCCTTAAAAAGGGTGATTTTAACATCTTTAGTGCAACGAGCAAACCTGCGAGACAACATAATTACCACGCACCGCCAACGCCCTACGCTCCCTTTCTATGTCACAGTCATCGTGAAGATGTTCATTTATATTATGGCCCAGGTATTTAAATTCTGTAACCCTGCAGAGGGCAGCACCATTCAGCTCTATGGGAGGAACATAGTTAGGACTCTTAGCGCCCGCCTTAAACACCATATAAACACTTTTTTCTGGTTATATATTAAACCATGTTTTGCCGCATAGCTTTCACACAATGTTAACAATTTTCTGAGTGCGCTCACTGACGGGGCGAGCAGCACCATGTCGTCGGCATAGCTTAAATTGTTAACGCAAACGCCGTCAACATAGCACCCAACATGCATGCTGCTCAGCCCGTCAATCAGCTCGTTCATGTATAGGCTGAAGAGGTTCGGCGAGGACAGTCCCCCCTGCCTCACCCCACACTCCAAACTGTAGTCCTCTGAGCATGTGTTTGCCCACTTAATACAGTTGCGCTGACAGCCGTACCAATACTCAAAAACTGATACAAGCTATCTAGGCATCCCCGTTCCTCGTAGTTTGTTCCATAAAATGTCATACGACACCATATCGAAGGCCTTCGATAAGTCCAGGAAACAAGCGTAAATAGGCGTATTCCTGTCTGTGTAGTACTGAATGGTGTGCTTGAGAGACAATATAGCGCTTTCCGTTGATAGACCTGCGCGAAAACCGAACTGAGCATCGTTTAGGTGTAAGTATTTCTTTAATTGTCTATCAAGCAAACCATCCAGCACCTTCGCTATCACTGTGGCCAACGATATGGGTCTATAATTGTTTTTATCAGAAATATCACCCGTTTTGTTCTTGAGTATTGGTACAACTATCGTACGCATTAAGCTTTGAGGAAGGTATGAGTGGCGCACGCAGAGAGTGAAAAACATGCCCAGGACCCGAGGCAGGTGCGGCCCAGCACATTGTAGGTGCTCAATGCTGAGGCCGTCATGCCCCGGTGATTTGCCCCTGGTCATGTTCCCAATCACTGCAGCCACATCATTGGCCGAGAAACGAATAGGTTTTTCAGTCAAAAAGTTCCCATTAAAAACGTTACTTTCGCTACTACCTAAAGGTGATCTCACATGAAATCGCTATGTTTGGGAAACATTTTTTGTTGAAAACCCAGAATAAAGTCTTGCCAGAAGAAGCAGAGGACTCATAACCGGAGGAACCGTAAGAACATCTTTTTTGTCCCTTAATTAAATCTTCTATTTTAATTCAAGGGTTGAATGGAAAAAGTAGCTTTTTTTGGGATAAGTCCGCCGTTGTACTGTTTTTTCCTTTTGTATGAATCTGTGATTTTTTTAGTACAATAAAAACTTTACAAACATACATACTCGTATGTTTCTCCAGAACACTGTATCGTTCTGCCAACAAGGTGTTGTAATAACAGACAATTATATTGTGTAGTCTATAAGACTGATGATTACATTATAAGTAAAATAATCCTAATTATTATGAAAATTTTGGTTAATTTGAAATGTAGGCTCTTGCTAAATTTGGTTATTTTTAGACCTTTCCTAAAAATTGAATAACGAAAACATTTTGCACTATTACGTGCGTTTTTTAAATCAAAATCCATATAAATATATCCAACTAATATAATCAAATTCAAATCTGTGTTGAAAAATATAAAAGCCAGTAAAAATGCAACAGAAATAGAGGGTCAAATATACCCTCCACAACCTTCACGTAACTTTTTTCCCCACATCCTCGCCGGGTTAACAACCCATTACGTCCACATTGCAGTGGCACGGGTCTCTTCCCATACATCTGGAAGGTTAGGCCATACTCCACACACGGGGGCCAAGTCCGGATTGATGGAGGTTGTGGGGCTAGAGGCCAACCCCAGTGTCAGAAGTTTTCAAGCCGCCTATAAAGCCTCCCGACATGGCTTAACGAATGCCATCTAGCGATAGCAGCCGGCACCAACGGCTTAACGTGCCTTGCGAAGCACAGAAATGGTCGAGATAAATGCGACTAACAGTCAAACTCATCCAGGTTATGACCGTGTCTGTAGTCAGTTAACCTGCGAGATTGACGCGCCCATGCAAGCCGCACTGAGCCACGATCACTTCTACGGAACAAAAAATAATAATAGTATAACAGATAGAAATCAATATTAAAAAATACCTTAATAATCCCAATCGATCCAAAGTACTGACACAGTTCTTCTTCAGTAGTAGTCGGATTCATGCCTTGAATGAATACAGTGTCCTCCTGGGTCACCATGTCACCCCCACCCCGGTCGCCGCCATAGCCGCCTCCACCGCCGCCTAAAAATAACACGTTTTAAATTTGCTATCAAATAAACATGTAGGTATACAACATATATTACAGTAGTATGTATTTTCTTGTATTCAGTAGTTACTTGAATGAGAAAATTTGTAAACCATAAAAAAATGTAAATTATCACCATATCATACTTTTTACCAACTCTTATATTTTTTACTATATTGCCATCAATCAGTCGATGAAGGCTAAATTGACAACCATATTAAGTTACACATTTAAGTTATATCAAAACTCCCATTTTAATAAAGTTACCTTAAAATAAAATAAACATCGTTTTAATAAGACTCCAAATATCTGCACCATTCTCTCAAGACCTGAGTAATACACCATACTATCATTTTGTTGGCTCTTTGAAACACAGCTTGACTGTCATCTTCAGAAATTAAAGTACAGTAACAATGGCGTAATATAAATAAACCCTAATTTGAAGTGTAGCCATTATAAAAGAAATATATTTCACTTATAACCAATCACAGGGCTGCCAAAACAATATAGTCTTACAGTCGAAACTTATCTATGAAATCGACATATAAATTCATTAACATATTTACGGTTCACCTTAAATCACTTAAAAGTGCCACAGACATATGGCTATTTGGCCATGTTTCATGATTGGTCATAGTTATGCCATAACGATCCCTTACTTTAAATCAGTTGGATCGTTATGGCATAACTATGGCCAATTGTGCTACGTGACGGCCGTAAATGAAGTGACGTTAAATAATGGATTTTTTCTAACGCCATCTAGTTAAAATCAATCTGTAAATACCTGGCTTAATCTACTTTAATAAAATATGTCGGATTAAGGTAAGAAGTTTCATTAAAATTTTATTTAAGAGTATAACAAATAAAAAAATAGCCAAGTGCGAGTTTAACTCGCGTGGAGAGGCTTCCGTACGATGAGTATGTTATTTACCATGTTTTTTCATTCTAACGCAAAAACTTAAACATAACAATATTGTATTTTAAAAACATGTTCTCGCCTAAATTCCAACTGCAAAGGTTAGTTTGTACGCACAATATTGAGATTTACCATGATATATTGAGGCCTTAGACCTCATATATTATATTTTCCTGTAATCTATAAGTAAAGAACAAAATTTTGGAGATAAGGGGGAATTGACATTTTTCAAAAAATAACTTGCAAAACTTTTTAAAATTTTGAACAAATATACCCTCAATTCTCAATTCGTCGGAATCTTTTTTTTTATGTATGTTCACCTATTACTCGAAGACGCGTGAACCGATGTGGAAAATTCTTTTTTTGTTTAAAAGGGTATACTTCACAGGTGGTCCCATATAAATTTTATCGAAATCGATTCAGCGGTTTTTGAGAAAATCAACAAAAACATAGCAAAATTGGAGTTGTTGTGAGTTGAACTCAAAATTTCCACTTCGTCACTAGATGGCGCTATTTTAACATTTTCTTTCAATTCTGAAATCCACGCGGACGAAGTCGCGGGCGGAAGCTAGTAAAGAATAATACTGTGTATAGAAGTTTCAGCAGGGACTGGACTGGTAAGCCCTTCACGGGTTTTTGAATGGGTTTCTGCAAGGGGTTTGCTTACCAAACCCAGTAGGCGTCAAAACCCTTTCGTTTGGGTTTTTTAAGCAGTATTTTTAAAGATTAACTAAACACTTTGGAACCACTTACCATAATGAAGGGGTAACCCTTTCAGCTTTTAGACAAATATGATCCTTACGTTACAACCATACGGACCATTTTAGAATGGAATATGCGATGCAGTCGGTCCGGGCGACTGTCGGCATTAATTTGAATGAAGTTGATGCGTAATTGTTTGTTTACCTACTCACTGTCATTCGTTAAAGCGCAGCACACGCAGAGGCGGCCGCGGGGTGGTACCGGGAGCGGGATTTTTTGTAATGTTCGGATTACTATAAAACTCTTCACACCAAAACCGGGCGGGATTCGCCCGGTGCGGTACCGGCGCGGGGGCGAAAGCGGGAAGGTCGGGCCTACAGACTGGCGAATCCCGCGTGGTGGCGATTGTATTTTAGTGATTCAATATTGCCTATTATAATTATGTTGCTTAAGTAGATTTAGTTAAATAATAAGTACACAAAATGTTATTTTAAATGATTTGTTCAACGCAAATTTCATTATTTTACCAAGTTTTATTTTGATCACTGAGTTATTTCCCGGCCAAGGGGTATTTACCCGAATATTTTCCCGATCACATGGGAAAAACCCCGACTTAGGGTTTTTACCAGGGTAGAACCCCATCTATACTGGAAATATTAAAGAAAACTATAAAAAAAAATCCTTTATCTAAATCTGCCCAGATATCTATTTATTTTAAACTTTACTTTTCAAGACAATCGATTCTCATCGGATGTTAGATTAAAAAAGGAGGAGGCTCAATTCGACTGTATGTTTTATTATACATAGAAAACAAAGTGATTCAGACAGTGTTGGCCGAAAGATAATCTGAATAATGTCTAAAAATTAAAATTTAATCTGTTTGACCCGATTTTAATTAATTTATGAATTGCTATTTTATTGCGATACCAGTTTTCACCAATAACTGCCTATATTGTGTATTAGGGATGTATTTAAACGCATTTTAAAATTAATGGAAATAACAACAACAACAATTGGTAAGTATTTAGGTTATTTAAAAAAATACCATCCTATGGTTTATTCTAATCAAAAAAAGCAAAAGGTAAACAAACATAGTATGCAGATGACATTGACATGTGTCAGTTCCATCGTAAGTTTGTTTACGTTTTGCTTTTTTTTGATTGGAATGAAGTATAAATCATTTTACCACTTTAACAAACATACTTTAAAAAGAAATGCTCTTCGCAACAAAATTGATGTTTCTCAAATTGCAAAAATTCTTTTGGACTCTCCATACAAAAATGGCTAAACAGATGATCAATTTGTATGGAGTCCGAATTTTTTATTGTGATTTGAGCAAAGTCGTAGAACAAAAGTCGTTCAGTGCGATGAGTAGAATCACCAGTTAACAGGTCCTACACCAATTTTGTTACACCTGTATACATATCGTCCCTCGCACGACTAACACCCTATCTCATTTTTCGTAAGTTCTTAAAAACAACCGTGTTTCAATTAGAAAAAGTCCAAACTCAAATCATCAAAAATCTGAGATAGGAGAGTAGTCGTGCGAGGGACGATATGTCGCAGGGATATTTTCAAGGTCGTGATATTATTATACGTAATTACACGGATTTTGGTTAATCGTATCACTTACAATAAAATAAATAATACAGGGGAATCATTAACTCCTGAAATACAGGTTTTTACCTAGTTTAGGAGTTAAGGTCGAGGTTTTGTATCTTTCTTTGTTACAATAAAAGTTTTTTTTTATTTTATTATTATTACAATTTCACGTAACCGTTTCCATATGGATATCAAAGAATAGACCAATCAAAACGCACGAGGTCTACCACAAATTCGTGTGCATCAGGATGGCGGTGCAAGATTTCAAATCTGCATGACATACATAATGAAAACAAAAGTACGAAAATGTACTACTTAGAACCTCTTTACTTTACTTTTACTTTAACAATTACACGGATGTACTTTATAAATTCGCGCACACACCAAAAATATTAGTGCACCCGCCAGCCTGATATCAGACTAGCGGATTCACTTTTATTTTGCATATACTGCTGGATAGATATTTACTGTATGTATGTATACTAAATAAATGTACCGGAACTGTATTATTAGGTATGCCTATTATTACGATATTTTCTCCTATGTACAAATTAAAGTAAGATACCTTACCTTAGTGTTTACTTTTATAAGAACAAGCTTTTGTTTAACATGTGGTAGAATGTGCATGGATTGCGGTAGAGATCCGATAGCGCAAAGGCATTGTTGGCCTGCGCATGAGTCAGGTTTAAACATTAATTAGCTTTAAGACTAGTACACTTATAGTTAAACTTTTAGTGTTGTTTTATAGCTTATATCAAAAACTGTTAACCTAACTTTAAAAACATCCAAATAATTACCTTATTTTGCAGAAATTAGCATCTTTGAATGGGTTATGTTGACTTTTGAACATCATTTTTGGATGTTATTTGATGAAGAATATTATAACCTATCGAATGAAATCATTAGATTGAAATAAATTGAGTTATACCGGGTGTATATGCAAAGGCGAGAAACATTTAAGGGTATGATTGTATAACTGATGTATAAATATTTTACAATAATAAAAAAATCTGTAAGATACCAGTAACACACAATCACACGATTTTCTTTTCCTTAAACGTACAAAACTCATACACAATTTACTGGTCAGTGAACTTTGATAGCGTTAGTACCTACTTATGTAGTCTAGTGAGCAGAGGTTTGGCAACAGCGCAGCGGCGGGCGGCACGAAACAGGCAACAGCGCGATCGGCTCGCTACTCTGATGTTTACGTGAAATGAAAACGCATTTTTAGCGTATTTAAAAATCCGAAATTTACACTTATTGTAAATTACAAAATGATTTTACAAAGTAATCGTAGTAGGTACACAAGAAGTGTTCAAAGTGGCCGCCGTTTTGGTACAAGACACGCTGACATACCTACCTACTTCTCCAAGCCGTGACAGGATTCAAATCTTCTTGTTTTTAACTCGCGGAAAGCACTTTTAATAACTAAGTATTTTTAACTCGCACACAGTTCACACTTCCTCTTGGATAGAGTACACAAACTTCCACAAATACAACGGCTAACGCGCTCCAGCCTCCCCGACCTTGAGCATGTAAAGGGGTTTTAAACTGCGGGGTTAGAAAAATAACTGCTTGACACGTTTCAGTCAGGAAATCATTTCATCCACCAGCATCCACGTTGTACGCGTCCGTGAAACATTTTGGTTACTTGTTAAGTACAAATGATACCATATCAAAGTGTTTGATATTTGCAAAAAAAACAGCCACGTCGACGTTGTGGCGTATTTTCAGCCATGATTTAGGTATCTAATCGAGCGATCGATCGCGGCGACGTACATCCGCTCGATAAACAAATTAGCAACTGTCTTCGACCTGCGCACCGACTCGAGCGCGAGGGGGTGTACGTCGACTGCTTGCGAGGGGGTGGGGTAGGAGACGCGCGCATGCGCGGCAGTGACGTGGCACAGCTAAAGAACCAATAGCGCGACGGTGCGACGGCGCGACCACGCGATGACGGCCTTGACCTTGCGATTGAATTTTGGCCTTGAATTTTTCCATTCCTGCGTAAGTACTATCCAGCGACCTACGCGAGCCGGGGGCGCACGGGGTGAATGAACTAGCTGATAAGAATGCGTGGCTAGAACTTAGAAAAATAATGGATATTTTGGTAAAAAAATAAGGTATGTTTTTTTTTGGTGGAATGCTACCAGAATCGTTTATACTTTCACCTCCTTAAAGGTTTCTTGGTTATGCATATACACCCTGTATACAGGGTGACTGGTAAATCAACGGACGCATTTAAGGAGGTGAATAAGAAGCTGATACACATTCCAAATATGTAAAAAAAACATGACCTTAATTTTTATCATTAAAAAAATAATTTTAAAGTTCACCTCTACATTTTACTAAATACTAAGTCACATGTACGCGGCCTCGGGCAACGACCCTGAGTGGCGGCGCGGACTCGCAATACTGCGCATGCGCGTGAGCGACTGCTCCCGCGTCTCTGCCCTGCGCCGCGCCGCGCCGACCCTAGTCAGTCGCCCGCGGGCCGTCGCAGGGGTGGCGTGCCTTACGCGGGCCTCCCGCTCGTTGTCAACATTCTGGTTTTACTTACGTCGCTGTCACGTGGATTGCAGTGCCTTGATAGTGTTAATGGCTTATCAGTACTTTAACGTGGATACTGGGATATGATGTGGTGTTATGTGATGTCAGCTAGTGTTGTTAGACGCGAATTATGTCATATTGCGATGTATTACGAATTACGCAAGTTGCCGTCATAGGATTTTTTTGGGAGACTAAGAGCGTTTGGCCTTCCTCCAGTTCCTAACCCTGATCAAGGACGAGGAAGGAATCCTTCGTTATCCAGTGAAGCAATGATACAAAGCAATTTACTTCGATTACCACCCACGTACGCGGAATGCAGGAAGGCATTTCCAGGTATCCCAGTGGTTGGGGTAACGTATCCTACATGAAGACGGACTCCATCCTTTCATTATCAGTGTGTTATCAGCCTGTCCAAGAGATAGGCCTTAGCGACCACGAGCAGCACGGTGCACGCTGTAGGAAAGTGGTAAGTACCTAGGCATAGAGTTATAAAACACAAGAATAGTTGCGTTTTAAAAAAAAATATGTAACTTGTGTTTTTTGAATGTATGATTTTTTTGTTTTATACGGTTGAAAAGTATGTAAATTATCCTATCATCTCCTTAAATACGTCCGTCGTTCAACCAGTCACCCTGTATAACACGTTCCTAAAATATGGCTAGTTCCATCCGGGACACACTGAATACCTTTCTTTATATTTTAGAAGAAGGATGTCACAAGAGGCTAAATCTGGCGAATACGGAGGGTGCGGCAATAGTTCGTATCATAATTCGCCAAGTTTTAATGTTATGACTTATGACAGCAGACGAGTGTAACATATATCTTAATATGTACTAGTTGCGGTCGTTTTTACAACTCTTCATTACATTTATCTAACAATACAGCATAACCCTCGGCTACACTCCTGCCATTCTTCAGAAAATTGATGTAGCTACCTCTTGGCTGGCCCAAAAAGGTTGTGGTCATTACCAGTAAAAAAAGTTTTGCCTTCTTTAGGGGAGTTCCCTGGTAAGTAGTCTATGGCGTATAATGGTGGACCCACGTCCCACGCATGTTGTTTGTTACAAACCGACGCAAAAATTCAATTGAACTGCTGTTTATGGCTGTCAGCGAACGCAATACCTATCTTGCAGAAATCTTTGCGGAAATCCTACAAATTCAAACAAGATATGTACAGTATCAGCTATCGGTCTTTGATGGTAGTACACCCACTACTTCAGTTCACACAGTACAAAAGCAAACCCAGAACATTTTCAAAATCTCAGAGACGTTAGGTATCGCCAACCACGGGCTCAATATACACAGATGCTATATCAACCTCCCTGCAAAACTGATATTTACAAGAAAAACATTTTTAATATGTGCATTACAATATTTAATAATCTTCCAAATGATATAAAACAATTGCAAAGAATTAGATTTAAGACAAAATTAACAGAATGGCTTATGCACCACTGCTTTTATAATATTAATGAATTTATGAATTATAAAAACAAATTAAATTAAAGCACTCGATTAATATTAATGTTAGTTTCATATACTATTGAACTTTGTAAATGCAGAAATATTAAGAACTAATAATTTGCATGCCATTTTATGACGGCTGAATACATTTACCACTTTACTATAAGACCTTTGTATATCTACATAATATGTATTCTAGCAAATAAACAATTCTATTCTATTCTATTCACAAATTCAGTGTAAACCACTTTTGTAAAACTATCAGACGGAGTAGATTCCCCTTAACATTTTTTTACCCTTAATTGGTAAGGTAATAAGTGAGACCCACATCAAGGAGACAGGTCACTACACGACTTCTACCGGAAAAATGGCAATTGTGTCGGGAAACCCGGAGAACAGCTTGGTCATTATCTCAAAGCCCTTGGTCGATAAAGTAGCGGGCTACGACTGTATCAACGACAGAATACTCAAAGTGAAACTGGAAGCACACCCTTACCCAGTAAATGTAATTGCTGTTTACGCACCTACATCTGCGTCAAGCGAGGAAGAGATATCCAACTTCTACGGTAGGCTTGAATGAACGCTAAAAGATATTCCAAAGAAAGAACCTGTGGTAATACTTGGAGACTTCAATGCCAAGATAGGTTAAACCACTGATGAGAAGCACATAAGGAATATCATGGTTCCAACAGCATCCCAGACGTATTTACACCTGGATGTCACCGAATGGACTACACAGAAACCAAATCGACTACATTCTAATGTGTCAAAGATGGAGATCATCAGTCTTTGCTGCGAAAACGCGACCTGGAGCGGACTGCGGCAGTGACCACCAGCTTCTCACTGCTAAGTTCAGAATTCGTCTGAAGAACACCAAGAAGGCGAATCACAACAAACCAATCCATCTAAGCGGAGAGGCACTGGTTGACTACCGCGAGAATGTCCAAACCAAACTCCGAACAGGACCCGTTCGACTCTGCTGATACGTTCTGGAAAATCCTGAAATCAAGTACCCTCGAAATGGCGAAGCAGGCTGCAGAGAAATATAAAACCATTACGGGGGAAAACACACTGCTCCGCTCACCGCGGCGAATGGCGGTGGCGCGGATTTAAACTTTGTACTGTAAAATGTTGATTTGTATGGAAAAACCGCCGGGTACCACACACTGACACCGCTTCTCCGTCCGGAGGCGCGATTCGCCGACGAATCCGCGCTCCCGCGCGGAGACGCGGTGCGATTCGCAGGGTATGCCACACTGACGCCGCTTCTCCGCCCGGAGGCGCGGTTCGCTTGACGGATCCGCGCTCCCGCGTGGTGCTATTCGCAGGGAAAAGCGTGAGTGTCGCAACATAACGGGGAGCGGGGGGATTGCCTGACGCGGGGGAGAAGGGTGCGGCGCGCGGGGGTGGCGGTGTTGCAGAGCGCGGGGTGTGCAGAGCGCCGGGGGTGGTGGCGCGAGGGGCCTTGCGGGGCGCGGGGGGAGGGTGTTGCGGGGGAGGGGCTGTGACGCGGGGGAGGGGGAGTGCGGCGCGGGGGGAGGGGGAATGCTGCGCGGAGCGAGGGGGGAGTGCGGCGCGGAGGGAGGGTGTTGTGAGGCGCGGGGGGAGGGGGGTGCGGCGCGGGCAGCCTTGCGGGGCGCGGGGGGAGGGTGTTGTTGGCTCGGGTGGAGGGGCTGCGGCGCGGGGGGAGGAGGAGTGCTGCGCGGAGGGAAGGGGGAGTGCGGCGCGGGGAGCCTTTTGGGCGTGGGGAGAGGGTGTTGTGAGGCGCGGGGGAGGGGTTGCGTCGCGGGGGCAGGGGGTGCGGTGTGAGGGGCCTTGCAGGGCGCGGGGGGAGGGGCGGCAGCGGGGGGAGGGGGAGTGCGACACGGAGGGAGGGCGCGGGGTTGGGGGGTGCGTCGCGTGAGGGGTTCACGAAATGATCCTTTTTACGAACAAAAACAATCTTTGTTACATACATACACGTTCGAATATTAAATAAACGCATGACGAAAATCGTCGTGCACCGCGGCTTCGGACGAAATTCGGACGGAAACCGCCCGGTGGCGCGGAATCCGCGCCTTCGTCGTGCACCGCGGCTTCGGGCGAAATTCGGACGGAAACCGTCCGGTGGAGCGGACCGCTGCCGCGCGCGAATTCCGTTACTCCGCGCTCCCGTCCGGATTCCGCCTCAATGTGTTTTCCGCCTACACCTAAAGCTGACTGGATGAGCACCTCTACATGGGACAAAATAAAAGAGCGGAAAGCGTTGAAAGTAGATGGTCTGCGATCCGATCAAGACAAACAACGCTACGCGGAACTTCACAACACCATCCAAAAGCTTTGTAGGAAAGACAGAGAAGCGCACATCAATGGGATTTGTGATGACATAGAAAAAGTCAGTCACAGTACAGTAGTACAGTCAGCTCACGCTCGTGATATGTTCCAGAAAGTTAAGATCCTCGCTCAAGAGTTTAAACTGAAACACTGGACCATTGAAAACGAGAACGGAGTGACACTTTTGGACAAAGACACAATCCTAGACAGATGGAGGCAATACTGCCAGCAGCTATATAGCAGCAACGCCAGTGAAGAGGAATACGAAAGCCTTCACCAAGATTAGGTAGACAAAGAACCGGATATCCTTCTGCACGAGGTGGAGTCGGCCATCAGTGCTCTAAAACTGAATGCTTGCGATAGTGATGGCGTTACCGCTCAAATGCTGAAGAATATGGGAACGGAAGGCACAAAGATCATGCACAATATTTGTTAAAGGTCTGGAGAACTGGTCAATTGCCGGAAGATTGGACCGAGTCAACAGTAGTTCCCCTGCACAAGAAAGGTTCAACGCGGAAATAAGAGAACAACAGAACAATTTCACTCATTTCACATGCCAGTAAAATCCTTTTACGCATTCTGAACAAGCGGTTGGAATCCTACATTAGTAGACAAATACCTAAAGAACAGGCGGGAAAAGGCCGTGGTACGAGAGAACAGATTTTGAATATAAGGCAAATTAATTGAGAAAGGCAGGGAGCACAACATCGGTATCTTTGATTGCATTGACTGGAAGAAATTTTCAGCGTTATGAGTGAAATGGGCATACCACACCAACTAACCTTTCTTGTACGAAGTTTGTACCTGAGCAGTAATTCAAGAGTAAGACTGGAGGAAAGCGTGTCACAACCCTTTAAAGCTGAAAGAGGAGTCAATCTCATCGGTGTACACATAATGAGACGAGTTAAAGAGGGTTGGGAGGGAGGTATTCGCTTTGGTGGATACCTTCTGAACAATCTACGGTTTGCAGACGACACCACAATCATAGGCGCCTCCGAGTCTGAACTGTCTGAACTCCTCGTGAGAATTGAAAGCATCAGCAAGGAATATGGGCTTCTTATCAACAGAAGCAAAACTAAGTTAATGTTTGTTGATCGTACCGGTGTCATGGCGCGAACTAATGAACTGAGTGACCTTGATGTAGTGCACAGGTTCGTATACCTAGGCTCACAAATTAGCGACAATGGCGACTGTGACCAGGAGGTTATTCGAAGATGGCCAAGGCAGCGGTAAAGAGAATTGAGAAGATATGGAAAAATAGAGGCATCAACCGCAAAACCAAGATCAAACTCATGCGGACTCTTTATCTTCTCAATATTCTTGTATGCTTCGGAAACCTGGACCATAAAAGCCCGAACCCGTCGCAGGATAGATGCATTCGAAATGTGGTGCTGGCGCAGAATGCTCCGGATATCATGGACTGAGCATCGTACAAATGAGTCTACCTTGAAGGAACTCAACATCAAAGCAAGGTTCTCTACCATCTGCATGCAGCGAGTTCTAAAATTCTTCGGACACACGGTCAGAAATAGATCAGACAGCTTGGAAAAGCTAATCATTACTGGCCGTATGGAAGGAAAGAGGAGTAGAGGACGCATGCCTATACGATGGACTGACGCGATCAAAGAAGTCACCAGGATGACACTGAAGGCCAATATTCACCGTGGTCCTTGCTCAAGACCGAGCGGCCTGGAGAGCTGTGGTGGCACGTGCGACTCATGATGGTCACGGCCCTCAGACATGAGGATACGACGAGGAAGAAGAATTGGTAAGCCCTTGGCATCATCTCAAAGTGATGATGATGCCAAAGATGGAAGCGGGCTTACTAAGATTCCCCAACGCAACGTGGAACTAGCTATACCCATGCCGGAACACATTAATGCTGTTAACATTATGTTTGGCGACTAGACTTAGATAAGATGGTGGTAGCTAGCCAGGGGGGCTCAGAAAATGCCCTACCACCAACCAAACCGAGTCCTACAAAGTTGGAATCGAACCAGCGACCTCCTGATATGAAGCGAGCGGACTGGCCACTAGACCAAGGACGCGATTAAAAAAAATAAGTTACACAAGTCTACATGAAGAAATTTATAAATTGCTTTTATCGTCGTTTAGTAATAAATAAATATTTTGCTATTTAAAAAAATAAAAACCCAAACATATTTAAAATTTTGAACTTACAAATTTCCAGAAGTCTCTCAAAACCGTCTATCCCCGTAGTCCCCCGTTGTTTGTCCACCAGGAAAAACCTGTCCCTTACACCCTGTATATCTTATCATTGCCTGTTACGCTACAACCGTACTAATGCCAGGAAGGGTCAAAACTAGGGATGCAACGATTACGAAGCTTTTTATTATAATAAGATTATTATTATTATTATTATTATATTATTAAAAAAGACAACTGATACAAATCTTAGGCTCGAGAACAAAAATAAAAAAGTTCGGTCCACCTTAGACAGTGTGTAACAAGGCCCCGTTCTAAAAAAAGGTAAGATTTCACTTGGCAGTAGTCTGTTTTACTTACACCAGTTGGATTTTTAATTTTGCTTGTTCTTGCTGTCATGTCAAACATTACACGGATCACGGAGACGTATTGCAACGCAGTCTAAATAAGTATATGGGCCGGGGGTGCTACAGCGGCCCCAGATAATTAGCAGCCTACCCTACTATAATATAATAAATCTGAAAGTTTGTATGATCGTTACATACAAAAACACAATATCGTAATGTATCAGTTATCGTAATAAATAACGAATCTAATCGTAATAGGGAATTTTCCACGGCTTTCTCTAAACTCAACTAGATGGCGCTGATCAACATTGGAAATGAGAAAATCTCTAAAAAATCGTCAAAACTGATTGATATTACTGACTAATATCATAATAATGATGAATAGCTTTCGAAGATTACTTTTCATAATTTTTGATGCACAAAGCTTGTCAGTATTGTTTTTGTATTTCTTAAAATAATTCGAACATGATACCGAGTTATAAATTACATTATAATCATAAAAATGTATTAAAATCTATTTACTTTTGGTTCGGAAGAAGAAATTACATATAACAGAGAAACCAGAACGTACCCGGTCATTCATACTTGACAAAGTTGGAAATTTATCGTTTCTGATAATTTAATTAATAAGAATCTATGTTCATGTGGTTTTTTAAATAGGGTGACTTTAAATTAGATCTTGATACGAAAGGCTATGCATGTGCTCATGATAACGAACAACTTTTCAATAGTCAAATCGCAAAAAAAATTTTGGACTCTTCATACTTATTTGGCCGGTCAGTTCATTGATTTGTATGGAGAGTCAAAAATTTTTTTTGCGATTTGACTATGGGTTTCTTAGGGAAAGTTGTTCGTTATCATGAGCACATTCATAGCCTTTCGTATCAAGAACTAATTTAAAGTCACCCTATATATTTTCATCTATTTTGATACCGTAAGTTCTACGCTGCTTTTAAAAATACATTGCCAAAGCTTAGAAACGCCATCTATTGAGAATCTTATGAACGGTGTGACATACGTCATCTGAAAACTCCCTATTGTAAACGTAATCGTAATGGCCGAATCGTTGCATCCCTAGTCAAAACCCAATGTTTTCCTGTACGCAATACTCATTAAGTAATTAATAGTCAAGCAGTAATCGTGAACCTGGTAGAATATCAGATTTGGCAGCCCTTAAAATACAAATTAATAATATGACAACAGCACCACTCGCACACAGCGAGGAGCTTTACCTTTATTAAAACCACCCCCCCTGCCGCCGCCACTAAAACAATAAGAGCACCATTTAGTACACCAGGCAGCTGGGGATCGTTCGGAGCACGCAGATTCATCGACACCTAAGTCCACTTAACCAGTGACCTTAGTTCAAGTATTGGATCCTTTTCTTTACTATATTGTTTAACCTTGAAAACCTTAGAACATTGTTTGATGACGTTATAGATATACATTCACATAGTTTTTAATGTTGTGCATGCTAGCAGTCTTTATAAAATATTTGACAATTCAATACAAACTGCACATAATTTTTGAAAAAGATAAGTAGAATTAGTTTGCTATAGGATAAAAAATATCCAAGTTAGGCACAGTCAGTAATAAGGGCAAGTTCATTAACAGAGGACTTTCACCCTCAGCCTTAAGCAGAAAATGGTGTCTTGTTTATTTACTTAAACTTTAGAATTAATGAATTAAATAAAAAAAAAAAAGAAATTAAAAAACTTGTATTCAGGCACAAAGGGTAAGTTAAAGGTAAGTTCATCAACAGAGGACCTTCACCCTCGGCCTTAAGCAGAAAATGTATTTATTTACTTAAAACTTTAGAAATAAGAAGATATAATAATGTGAAAATTAAAAAAAGGTAAGAAATAAAAAATATCAACTTTTTTTGAACACAATCAGTAAATCTGCATCCATTTCTTCAGAATCATTATTCTGAAGAAATGGATGGAGTCATGCATGACATATGGAGTCATGCATGACATTTCAAGGCTTGTGATATCAATCTTCTGTCATCAAAATAAGGTGAAAACATTAAGTGTTAGAGTGACTTGATGCTCTTAATTTCACAACTACTATAATAATTTCAATGAATGTGTGCAATAATTACTCAAGAAGATACAAGACAGTGTTGTATCAAAATGCGTCCCAGGACTCTATATACTTTGCGGCCTTCTTTCTTATGAGGCCAGTTTGGGAGTCAAACCTAGCTCTAAAACGATATTTCACGTATACTTGCTAAGCGCTTAAGACCATTGCCTAAACACTCATCAATTTCTGGACTGGTGGTTTTTGAACAGTCGAGGGTGATTGTTACGTTAGAGTGTTTATCCTCCATTTCTGAATAAGCACAACTTCTTTATGATCATTTTTGCAAAAAAATAATTATGACTTCATAGAAATCTGTCTTACTGACTGACCAAGACAAATAAAAACTATCTTTTTCAAATATTACATACACATGATATCAACACTTTTCATGATAGCCAAAAATTTTGGAACCAGCAATTACTTAAAAATAAAAACCAGTATAATAATAATGAAATGTTAAATGGAGCCTTCTCTGGAATTCTTCATAAACTGCTATATTTCCGAAAGTCTGACACAAAGTGTGTTGCCAAACATAGGTATTATTGTCATATTCCACAAATTGACAGTAGTTTACAACACCTAATCTGTTTATTTTATAAAGATAATTTCAACAAATTTTATTAATCTGGAAAACTGAAAAGACATAATGTATTTAAAAAGACACTAATTAATTTTTAATCCAAATGTACCAGCACGCATGCCTGAAACAGCATGCCATTTAAATTTTTGGCTATCAAAATTACACATGGTGCCTATTTCATAAATCTACAAGCATATTACAAGTTACAGTTGCCAATATACACAGTAAAATTGTAGCTTTATGAAATGGACACCTGATGTTGGAAATTACTATGGTCAAAATAGTCGAGCCACCGAGGACGATGTTTGTATACAGGGGGTTAAAAAAGTGACTTTGAAATTTTAAGGGGTTACTCAGAGCAAGTATAAAATGCAGGAAAAATAATTAAAAAATCCGATCTAGAATATTTTTTCAGTTTCCCATGCTAAATCTAAAAAGTGAATCAAGAATTTGTATGAGAAAGTTTTTTTTTTTAATATTTTTCCTGTATTCTATATTTGATTCCGAGTAACCCCTTGAAATTTCAAACGCACTTTTTTAACACTCTGTTAGACCCCAACATTAATTCCTCTGTCCAAAATGTATTTGTAGTTTTATAGTTGCATTGGTACATAACAAATACAAAATTACTTTATATTATTTAAAAATTATAAAATGTAAATCAGGTAAAATATACAATAAAAAACTCTTCAGGACCTTGTCTAAGTATCTTTGGAGAAATGTGTCTTAAAAAATAAATATGTCCATTGTTGAATTTTCCAGTGATTATTTGATTGATTGATTGATTAAAAATTGATGAATATAAAAAATGATGATTAAAATTGACAGATTTTTAAAAATACATAACTTATTTCTAAATGATATGTTTTTCAATTGCAAATGGTGGATGCATCTGTTTGCAAAGGACAATATATTCTTCTTATAAACTTTTAGGGTTCCATATGAGTGTATCAGAATAGGAACTTGAAATTTTTCATTGTGATTTTTATCTAGCTTCCATGAAGAAAAATCACTAGATATTTTTTTCTTTATGTACACATGTACTAGTGGAGAATTTAGTGCAACGCCTAGAATGAGAACCATTTTTTTTTAAACCGGCGCTCAAACTTAGCATAGTTGGTCCCTAGGCCGTTCTGAGTGGATTAAGCCCGGGAGCCACCGGGAGCCATCTGCATCCCCCGTTTGGGAGGGAGAGGGGGGAAAGTTTGTTTCTGCCACGCTCCATTTGTGGGCTTATATCTCCATAACTATTGGTACTAGGGCAAGTGAGATATCATTTTCGTATGATTCAAGGATAAGAAATTCATTTCTGTAACAAAAAAAATGACTTTCCATACATATAAAAATAAATATTTGATAAAACGTATACAACGTAGCTGCCTTTTTTCAACATATGGGTCGATTAATTTTTAATGGTCTTAGATATTAGCATGACAAAAATATATTCTAAAAGCCACTTAGGATTATTAAAATATAATTTGATGCACAGCAGAGTAGCATAAAACGCGCGGTTTTAGTACCTGTTGTTTGTAAGTAAATATAATGACCACGCTGAATACGTTAAAAACAACAGACTTTAATCGCAACAACTCCAATTTTGATATGTTTTTGTTAATTTTCTCAAAAACCGCTGAATCGATTTCGATACAATTTATATGGGACCATCTGTGAAGTATACCCTTTTAAACAAAAAGAGAATTTTCCAAATCGGTTCAGGCGTCTTCGAGTAATCGGTGAACATACCAAATGACTGTTAAGTAACATAATATAAACAGGTACATAATAAAATTATTATTCAAATATTTCTCGCACTCACAAAATATTGTCATGTAGAACAAACAATGTTTTCCTTATAAAAGCATATTTGAGAAAATCCCGAAAAACTTGACTAAGTTATTTCTCATACGAATTATGGTGGTTTACCATCTAACTTGCGTTTTATTATGTTGGTCTACTATCTAACTTGTGTGGTCACGTTAATCACCTAGGTTAACTGACTTCAGAGACAATCATACATTTTGATGAGTTTGTCTCTTATTGGCGCATTTATCTCGTAACTTTCCCCCCTCACCTTGCCAAATGGGGGATGGCTCCCGATTGCTCCCGGACTGAATCCACTCAGAACGGCCTAGGGAATAACTATGCCAAGTTTGACTGCCGGATCAAAAAAAAAAAGCGGCCAAGTGCGAGACGGACTCGCCCATGAAGGGTTCCGTAGCAGCAAGTAACATAATATAAAAGTTCTTGTAGTTCGTTGTAACTTGAATGAAAGGTAAATTGCGGTTAACGATTTATGACGTATTAAAAAAAACTACTTACTAGATATCGTTCAAACCAATTTTCGGTGGAAGTTTGCATGGTAATGTACATCATATATTTTTTTTAGTTTTATCATTCTCTTATTTTAGAAGTTAAGGGGGGGGGGACACACATTTTACAACTTTGGAAGTGTCTCTCGCGCAAACTATTCAGTTTAGAAGAAAATGATATTAGAAACCTCAATATCATTTTTGAAGACCTATCCATAGATATCCCACACGTATGGGTTTGATGAAAAAATTTTTTTTGAGTTTCAGTTCTAAGTATGGGGAGCCCCCAAAATTTATTGTTTTTTTTTCTATTTTTGTGTGAAAATCTTAATGCGGTTCACAGAATACATCTAATTACAAAGTTTCAACAGTATAGTTCTTGTAGTTTCGGAAAAAAAGTGGCTGTGACATACGGACAGACAGACAGACAGACAGACAGACATGACGAATCCATAAGGGTTCCGTTTTTTGCCATTTGGCTACGGAACCCTAAAAACGGTTCATTGCACTAAATCCCCCACTAACATATTGTTCACCTTCATATACAAAACAATACTACAAATAAATTCCAAACAGAGGAGTTAATGTTAGTCACTTGCTTTGTTGACTGGACCACAAAGAGAAATTATATTCTAAAAACAAAATAACAAAAATTAAAAATTCATAAACGTCTTATAGTTAACTATTCAGAAGACACATTGATAAATTTTAACCAATTCACAACTAAATTAAAAAATATTTACTGAATCTTAGTCAGTGCATAAATGAGATTTTCTTTTCTATTTAAAACCAATATCTTGGTAAATTACCTTTTTCCTCTTTCAGAAAAATTGTATTATTAATGAGTGTAAAACATAAATTATAGATAAAAATAATTTGAACTTACCCATATCCACCATCTCTATTCCCCCCATCTCTACTGTAGCTTGAACGGTCACCTCCCCCCCCGTAGCCGCCGCGGTCGCCGCCGTAGGAGCCACCGCTGCTGCCGCGGTCACTGCCACCGTAAGACGAACCCCCACGGTCACCGCCGCCGTAGCTATTGCCGCCACGTTCTCCCCCGCTCACGTTGTAACCTCCGCCATTGTTGCGATCGTATCCGCCACCGCCGCCGCCGCCACTACCTTCATAAACACCTGAGCCAGCATTATAGCTTTGACCATAGTTATTTCCAGACTGGTTGCCGTATGGATTGCCACCTACAAAAAAATACTCAAGTCAAACATAGTAATTGCTCCGGTCAATGAAACAAAGCTATGTGACGTGACGCGATCAATAAATCAGGCAGTATAACTTACCAGAGGTTTGTTGATTCCAGTCCTGGCCAGGAGTTTGTCCTGCATATCCGCTTTGAGTGTAGCTTCCCTGTTGGCCACCAGCACTGTAACTATCACCAGACGCGATGGGCGGCGGCGGCATCGAATATTGCGCGGAGTAACCACCGGCTCCTCCACCACCGCTATAATCGCCAGATGCGTAGGCTACCAAAACGAAATTTGTTATGATGAAAATATAAAAAGGGATTCTTTTAAATTACACAATCACAAAAAAAACTTACGATCACCCATTACTTCTTCAGATAATTTATGAAATCTAAAAGAATTTCACAAACGACAAGACACGCGAACGAGATTTAAGCGGAAAGAGAAGAAGAGAATGAATGAAATAAAAAGCACACCGGAAGAATGAATGAATGGAAGCTCTATGGCTTTCGTTCCAAAACCGACCGATGATATCCGTCCTCCCCTGAATGTAAAGGCGGAAACATATTATTGAAACGCCACCTGACGACGACGACGAGACAACACCCGACCCGACAACACGCATATCAGGGCAAAAACGCGAAAAGTTGTACATTAGCCTTTTCTACGTGTCCCCAGCAAACATTGTAATGCTACGCGAGACGAAGAAGTGTCTGTCTGTAGTAAACAATAACGCGATATTTGTATGAAGTCTAGGGTGTGGTTGTACACAGTTGAAACGGTTGCTATCTTGTGGCTCGAACTCAATGGTCTGAGCCGAGCTCGAACTGCACGGGTTCACGGGTTGGTTGTTTTGTTTTGGTTTGGATCAAGATTCAAGAATTTTCTTTCATCTGAATAGAAATATATAAAATATTCTCTTTGGTTAAAATATTATATTAAAAATCGTCGGTTATTAAAAAAAAAACATTTCGATAAACCTTTTTTGTGTACACTATACCTCGTAAATCTGACTAAAAATGGCACAAGACATCATGGTAAGCGGTCTTCTTCTTCTGCTACATAACATAACGGTCTGCCTCCTCAAGTCAGTCTTCCATCTATGATGCCCTTCCCATTTATAAAAAATGGTTCCTGGTTTCGTTCTCTTTTTCTTTTTTTTATAGGTTGCACTTGCTCTTGCACTTTTATCTAACTTGATCTCTTCGTTATTTTGTTATTGGCCATCAAGGAAATGACACCAATATCTCTTTTAGAGTAGGTAGTACCTGGTATGTCTGTCTGTCTCCCATCTCATGCCTGAGACTCAGACAAGAGTAAAACTATATAGAGTAAATCTGGCTTATGATGGTGTCATCATAGGAACAGGTGATCTTTTGTTTGTCCAGGATACTTTATACATTAATTTGTGTTAAGTTTAGTTTACATGCTGAACAATACATTGTACAAAGCACTCATGTCAGCACTAAGAATCGAAAGTTCTACTTATAATTTCTTTTCCAGAGCAAATTTTACACCTGCATAAATTTGAGTCTGGATGAAAAATTAATTGAATTGACAAAGATAATTGATCAATCTAATCCAAATAAAGAGTTACAAGCAATTTTTGTACAATTAGTAAACAACATATTTTCATCTTCATTTGGTAATGGATGGAACCTGAAGATGATTACATATGATAACAACCGGTATGCTTTTGAGGCATTGACCAGCTTCCTGGAGCCACAGGGGCCAATGTTCAGATTATGCTATAAACTTCTGTCTGATCCCCAGTTGAAATTTGACCTTCCTGTAAATGTTTTACCGGTAAGTTTACTTTTTATTTGATTATATTTGGGATAATATTGATGGAAGATATTACTAACTGCTCGCAGTCCTTTTTTGTTTCTTCATAAATAAAATAATTTAGGAATAACCTTATAAATTTTTCTGAAACACATTTTTTAGCTAGATTTGCAAGTTGCGCTGGAGAGAGGAAGATGCCCTCAGTTTTACACAGACATGCTTGTGATGGATACCCAATCAATGAATGTTGCAGCTTTGGCACTCAGTATCCTTTTACAAGATTAAATTATTTTCTTAACCATGAATGACGATAAAACAATTAACACCGCAGCCACACCTATATCGAGGGTTCACGGGAGACTTGTCGCTTGGGGAGTATCTTAAAGCACACAAGTCATATGTGTATGTATATCAGTCTCTGGTTCCCATAATACAGGGAATCCTAGTTTTGGGCCAGGTCAGATATTATTTTTATCTACTGTGGCTCCGGTCTGTTGTATTTTTTTATTTATAATTTATTTTATTATAGCCTTTATTTGCTGAAGATTACATATTTACATGATTATCTTATTTTTTTATTAGTTTTATTTAATTTCGTTTCTCATTTATGCTAGTAAGAATTTTGTAAATTCATTTTATATTGTTTTTTTTTTAAAAAAAACAAGGCTGAAGCAATGGCTTAAAATTGAGTAAGCAACTATTTTGATCTATAGTCTTAAAATTGAAGTGTATTTTTTGTACATTAGTATTTTAATTACCTAACACAAACCTTTAACAGTTGAGAAAGCTTTGAAAAACTGGCATGCTAAATAAGTTTTTTTTGTAATTAAAAATTATTATGACTGTCACATGTTACTGCAGCGTGTTATGTTTAGACAAGGCTGTGTTCATATATTGACAGGATTGACATTCATCACCAGCCAAAAGATGTTCACTGCTGGTCAACTGGACAAAGGCTTCCCCCAAGATTTTCCACACCAATCTGTCCTCTGCTGCATCTAGTGGCATCCGGCAACCTTTACCAGGTCATTGGTTAACCGAGTATCCTGTCTTATTTATCGATTGTGCCAACTGTTTCCTTAACACTAATGGAAGATCCATTCGACTACTTCATCTTCAATTTTGCCCTCCACCTGGTGAACAACAGCCAACAGCAAAGTACCTGGGAGAACTGGAACAGTGTCTACTTTGCACTAGCATGTGACTACCTCATGCACTTCCTGCCCTCTGATCCGAATGTGCCAGTCCTGCCTCACATCCCTCATTATTCTGGGAAGGTGCCCATGGCTGCACCTCTGCAGACTACTAATAGGTGACATTTAGTTTGAACTTTGAATCAGGTTTTTAGGTGCTTCACAGACGACGGATAATACTGACGCGGTATATAACGTATGGAGCTCTACCCCAAAATGGTCCTATTTCAATATCTATACATGTTTTCCCAAAACTTAACAGTTAAATTGTCTGCCGCATGCAACAAAGGGTAGAAACAGTCATTTTTCTCAATCGTCTGCATAGTGCCAACTTGCTGTGATTAATTCCATAAGAAAACGTGATCTGCTTGAAATTACACTGGGTAATGTTATCTGAGTTTGTTTATCAGGCCAATGTATACATCATCGCTGTTATTACTGCCTGACTTGTGTGGAATGGGTAACCAGCATACATCGCCTCAAAGTCAATCACGCAATGAAGTTTGGCGGTCAGAGACAGTTCTTCAGGTCTTTATTGACATATGGATGAGTGTGGAACAATTTGATCCGAGAGATGTTGATGTAAGTTTATGTAAAAAAAGTTCTGTCAGTAATTTTCCGCATTAGCAATAACTTTTCATCTTGATTATCTGTAAAATTGAAGAAAAAAAAAGGATGCAGGGCGGATACCATAGCTCATATTGTACTGTAGTAGGGTTCACCTAGTTGGTCAAATATGCTTCTTTGAAACTTTTCTATTTTATTCAGTCTTGAACTCTTGCTAATAAAACCGTCGCGTATCGTAAGGCCCTCAATCAACCCGTGAATATCAAGCGGCCTCCGAAAGACCCTTGTATCAAAAAGATACTAAATCCGCGGTTGTCTTTTTAGTGGAGATAAGGTAGCCAGTAGTTCCCCATTGCGTTGGGGAATCTTGGTGAGCCCGCTTCCATATTCGGCGTCATCCGCGCTAACCACCAGGTGAGATGATGTCAAGGGCTTACCAATAGTGGATAAAAAGTGATCCATCAAAACATCATCGTCTAAATTACAAAAAACCTTGTTTTAGGCTTACCAAAGAAACTACAATGTCCTATCATCAAGCCCAGAAAGAGTTCGTATAGTGAGAGTCCTCGTAAAGCACATACATTCGTTTTCTGCTAAACACATGTCTGACCCTGCATCACGGTCATCTGCGCTAAGAAAATACGCGCGCCAGGTAATGTGTGCTCGCGCCTACCACTATATCAAGCACCTAGTGATGACCTGGCCACTGGACGCTTCGTTTAGGCTGGTGATGGAGCTTTGGTTAAGCCTCATCCAGCCTTGGAGATATACCAACAATACTATCAGTCAAGATAGGTAAATATTTTGGTTCTATTATGTTTATTTCCAACATTTGTCCAGTATATAGGAATTGAAATCGTGTACCCTAGCTGTGGTTTTTGCTCATGAAACTGAACAACTTTTTCTAAGGAAACAATTCATTTGAGGAGAAAAAATTTGCACTCTTCATACAAATCGATGAGCTGAGTGAGAGCTGATGAGCCAACTTTATATGGAAATCCAAAATTTTTGCTTCAATTGAATAGGTTCCTTAGAGAAAGTTGTTCAGTGTCATTACTAGAAGCCACAGTTATGGTCCGCTATTTCAAATTCAACCCTGTATAACTATGACTAATTAACACAAATTGCTTTATAGGTTTCCAAATGCAAATAACAATATAGAGGAAGTTGCTCCCAGCACAATAGATGCGACACATACACAGTTTATTGCAGAAAATTTCCCAGCATACACCTGCATCTTCCAGCTGGTATTGCCTAGATTCATAAGGCTGGACCTAACGGCTTATAAAAACGCTGTCATGCTATTCAGATTAGGAAAAGTAAGCCTACTTTTTTTCTTAAATAAATCCGCTTGCTATATTCAAATTATGTACCTATTTGCATTTCTCTTTTTATTGTGGCACAATTCCGAATTATTTACAGGTATTTTCGCAACAGCACCTGGTTCCTATACTATATCATTTGGAACAAGCTATAATAGACAGTGCATCTTTACATCATACACTCGATACAAGTTTCAATGGCTCATCTCAAGAACAAAGGTAAGATAACCAATGAATGATACTTTGATCTTAGACAAATAACATAATTATAATGAGAGACATCGAACACATTTCAGGTATACATATAATGGCATCCCATTGCACAAATGGGTTGCCATAGCTAAGCAAGCTATTTCTGAACTAAACATGTCAGCTAATTTCGAATACGAACCAGTGTGGACTGACAATAAGACTGGATTTGCTTTGGATTTCGTGAAAAAAATATATATGGCTAAAATGACAGCAGATAACGTGTTACAAGAATACACTAAGAAAATAACTGAAAAAAATCAAGGTAAATAATTGAGCTTTCAGAGTCGACAGTCGACACTGTCCTTGTGAAACGAAGTATAATGTTTCGAAAGATCTTAGCTAGTATCATAGATATGTGTGATCATAGTTTCCATAAATTGAGTGTCGACAGATCGCTTTTGCGAAGTGCGCGAAAAATGTTGCGCTTAAATAATACTTCTTCGACGTACGCTTGTGATGTGCGAAATAATTGTATTGCAGTTAACTAAGCACCGACAGAATAATTCTTCTATGAACGTTAGTGCGAACCATTTTTTTTTTCAGTTTCCCATACTAAATCTGTTTCTTTTTTCCCTCAATTGGTTAAGCCCTTGGCATCATCTCACCTGATGGTAAGTGTTGCGTACGTCCTAGCACAACGGTACACAACAGTTAAACATTCACCATAGGGTGGTTCAAGGATAGAAGACACTCAGGCAAGCCCACGAAAACACCAAAGCAACGAGGTATAAACACAATTTAATAACACAAAAACACAACACAAGTACCAATGTACTAAACAACACTTCAAGTCAACAAACACAATACACTTTCAAAGAATACACGAAGAAATAATAACACAATCGAGACAATGGAGAAGCTGAACTTTCTATTTGAATTACTACGAATAACACTATGACTTATTATTACGATCTATACGATATACGTGAAGGTAGTATAACATTTCGAGCAATTATCTAAAAAAAACCTAATTTTCATTTTATACCCCTTGGCAATGCTGTAAAGGCGACCCCCAGGCCCTCACTTGGCCTCGGCCTAAAGTTCCCTGTTGAGGTTACCATTTCCTCTTCATATCTCCTAAACTACTCGATACAATACAGTCCAACTTTACATTATACAAGCTGACAACATTCTCCAATTATAAAAACAATGCTTACTTAGGCTACATACCGCCAACATACTTATAAATTCACAAATACATACAAAAAAGACATATTTTTGTAAAAGTTACACACACATTTCTAATTAAACTTTATTCCACCTAATAGACTTCCCTACGTTCTACAATAAAACAATACCAAACACAAACATTCATTGGACATTGAACCCTAAAAACAGTAAAACTAACAATTCTATAAGCAAATTCACGAACAAAGTGAATACCAACAAAACTAGCTATCGCCCGAAACAAAAAACATGTAAATACTGAGGGCGCTAACAAGCTGGACATACATACAAAGTTACATCAATGACACTATCGTAATTACAGAGCTATTCATTCATTTAACATTTTTCCCTGCTAAAGCAGTAATAGCAGCACACAAGATATCTTTTATCCCTTTCCAACGATTAGAGGAGTCCGACTACTGACGACATATACACTGTCTCACTCTAACGTTAGATATATTTCAATAAAAATCAAGTGCAAGTCATTAGCTATTGCTTATTGCATACATATACATATAAGTACAATGCCAAGATAATCGGCTGCCCGTAACAGTAAGTGATGATGATGCCGAAGATGGAAGCGGGCTTACCAAGATTCCCCAACGCAATGCGAAACTGGCTATCTTCATGCCGGAACACATCAATGCTATTAACATTGATGTTTGGCGGCCAGACTTAGATAAGATGGTGGTACCTAGCCAGGCGGGCTCAGAAAATGCCCCGCCACCAACCAAACCGAGTCCTACAAATTGTACCCCGCCGGGAATCGAAACCGCGACCTCCTGATGTGAAGCAAGCGGACAAGCCACTAAGCTACGGAGGCGGTTAATAGTTTATCAAGAACTAGCTTTCCGCCCGCGGCTTCGCCCGCGTTGACGTCGTTTATGGTGCTTGGCGCGCGTATCATTGTATTTTTGTTACGCCCGGCCGCGCCAAACTATTTAATCAACGGGGAACGTGAATAAACAGAAGACTGATTTGATTTTGAATTCACTGAACGCTAATTACCGTATTTCAGAAATAGGTACTTGCAAATATATCGACTAAAGAAAAAGGCGAATAGCACCTACCCCAACGGCTTATCATACCTTGCGAAGCACGGAAACCGTCGAGATAAATGCCACTTACAGTCAAAGTCATTTTGGTCATTACCGTGTCTGTAATCAGTAAACCTGCATGATCGACGCGACCACCCAACCCACTGAGTCACGGCCAACGGCTTAACGTACCTTGCGAAGCACGGAAACGGTTGAGATAAATGCTACTAACAGTCAAACATATCCAGGTCATGGCCGTGTCTGTAGTCAGTTAACCTGCATGATCAACGCGACCATGCAAGCCCACTGACACAGTCCACTAAGTCACGGCTAACGGCTTAACGTACCTTGCGAAGCACGAAAATGGTCGAGATAAATTCCACTATACTTCATTAGTTTAGGCACTTACTTAAAAAAACCTAAACAATGTTGATATGTCTTTTTATTCATATGTGCATATTTAAATTTTGATATTTCTGGCAAACGTAGGTACTAAGTTTCTTTTGCATTTCTATTAACCTTTTCGCCGCCACAGTCGGCTATAGCCGACAACGCTTTTTTCTCCTTTGACCGCCAGCGTCGGCGAGAGCCGACAAGGAAATAATTAAAAAAACAATTGTCTTTACATATTTATACATAAATACAATAATATATCTTAATGTTATCTTATTTAAAAACAAATAAAACTATAGCCCATTCAAACTCAACAAAATAGTGCCTCTCTACACGCCACAGACGGCTAGGGCCGACAGCTAGAGATGCGCTCTTATACAATTTATTTCGATAAATCTTCGCTAAAACCCTTGAATTCTGAATATTATTTAATGAAGAATTACTTACAATAAACTCTTACCAAACTCTGGATACAAATAAGAGCAAGTTATTTCTTTCTAAACGAAAAAATATTCAATAACCGGTCTGCTCGTTCGTGTGCAGTGTTTATATCTATTGTGTGTTGCGCATCTCTAGCAAACATAATATCAGTGCCCCACACGCCACAGTTCGTGCCCAGCCGTCGTGTTCTGACGCACACTGGTACCAATATGAAAGAAACTGAGAATAGGGTCGAAAGTTGGAGGACTGCCCCCAAAATTTTTATATAGATAGTTCATTTGATTTCAAACAACATTTTCAAATACCATTTTTTGATAAAATAACTCCTTCGCACTTAAAAAAAATACTGAAGTTTTTTTTGTATGGAGAAAAATTGTTTTTTGATGTACATTTTCACAAAACCAAAAGTGTAAAGATGAGACCCCATACATATTGTAGAGGACATGTACCTCGATGTTTTCTCCAAAGTAACTATGTGCGTATCGGTGCGTCCACGGGAGCCAGAGGCCCGTAAAGGTTGTAACTTTGACATAGCTATATTGTTTAAATTTATTGCATTTATCTCTCAAAATTAAAGTTAAATAGAGTAAAAAGACTTATTATAATATTACAAATGGTCAAAGGCCATCAAAGATTACGAAATCGGACTTAAGTTATTTTTCTTTAATTCCTAAGTAAAAGGCATTTGCTATGCCCACTTGTATACTAAACTTTAATGGAAGTACTTTTAGAATGCCCACACACCTATTTTACACTAATTCCGCATGTACAGTCAGTGGATGAAACCTGCTATAACTATGACTCATGCGTACCTCACAGAGTTCCACGAATACCCTGCGTAACAACAAGGGTACTGTTGTTGTTGCACAGAATAATTGTTCAATTGCACGTGGTATTTTTTAAATCAATTACTTTGAATTATGACTATGTTCCGTAAGTAAGTATGTATGTATTTAGCAAAATAAAACAGATAATATTTTAACTGAAGGTCTACTTTTTTTTTTTTTCAATTCAATCCATATAATTTACATTAGCAAAAATTCATTAATTTACATTTACAAATAAGACATCTTAGACAGGCTCTATAATGCTTATTAATAATAATGGAAAAATTAAGCATACCTATATTAACTATCATGTCACATCAGTCTAAAATTAAGATAAGAAAAGTATTTCACAACAAAACAGCTCATAATACTAAATAAAGTGAAATTACACACATGTCTACTATATAGCCAGTGGATGAAACCTATGACTCATGCGTAACTTTCGTTGTTGCCATTGTTATCCATACTATTGTTAAGTTTTTGTCCTTGTCTAACCTCTTGCTTTTGCAGAGGTTGCACAATACAACCCCCAATTAGGGCTATATAAACAAGCAGGTTACCGGTAAAGATTAGTCGTAAGTGCGCTATTGGCGAAAGTATTACTGTGATTTGCTGTTATAATGTCGGGTTTCGTTACTAATTTGGATATGTTCATGGCACTGAAGGCTTTTGGTGGTATAAAAAACAGTACTTTATTATACCAAAAACTCAGTGAATATCTTCCTGCAGAAATGTCCGAAGAAGACCGTAGCACCTTCAAAGTGTTTGTGAAAACATACGTGAACAATTTGTACAAAAAATGGTCCGATGTGAGTAGAAATCAGAGAAGGTTTTTTAATAAAAACCTTGATTGGTTAGAAACTGAAATTAAGTGGCCCGAGTGCGAGTCTATTAACCTATCGTCCATATTCATCCGGGAGAGTGAGAATGAAGTTGAAGAGGACCTGAATTTATCTATTGATATCGTGGAAGTCAGGCCATCGTCAGCAAATGCTGCCACCAACACGCCTAGCCCAAGAAAATCATTTCAAGACCTAACTAATCAACAGAAAAAAAGGCGTTCCGGCTCACTGTTAGAAAATTCGGAGGAAGAGTTGGTTTTTGCTCTAGTGATGAAGTTAAAAGAAAGTGGTAACTCTGAATTAGCTCGCATTATTGAATACCTTTCAAAAAGTCCCGAAAAAACTCAAGAAGTAACTGATTATTTATTTGATTCGTCGTACGTTAAGAAGTCTAAGATTTCTAATGAGAAGACTTTATCACTCGTGACAGCATTGAGTTTATCTAAGTGGCAATATTTTACTATGAAGTCATTTTTTCGTGAGCTACCATCATACCAAAATTTACTGGTGGCTAGAAAAGCGTGTTATCCTCCAGAAGATGCTATCACAATAAATGAAAATGGAGCTAATATTGAGCTACAGGCCCTTCTTGATTTAACAACAGAAAAGATTATTCAAGTTGTTGATTTAGAATCAAATGCTTCTTGTCTTAAGCTCATAAGCAAATGGGGCTTTGACGGAGCTTCTTCGCAGAGCATATATAAACAAAAGACAAGTTCAAATTTTTCGGATTCATCGGTCTTCATGACGAGTCTTGTTCCATTACGTCTAATGAATGGTGACGAATTGGTATGGGAAAACCCTCGCCCGTCATCTACTAACTATTGTAGGCCAAAGAAGTTCGAATTTGTAAAGAAAACAAAAGAGTACATACAGCAACAAGCAGCTTTAATGGAAGAAGAAATAGCAAACTTGGTTCCAACAATGATAGGTAAGTCTTTTTTTAAACGCTTTTATTTGACTTTCCCTGTTCGGATATTTGTATTACGTATTTACGTTAGCGTTTTAAATCCTTTTATCCGATCCAACTCTATATTATGAATTATGATTACTATCCGATACAGATATAACATATTATGTATGCTGAAATCTGCCCCGCATACTAGAATTATCTGTACTGTGGGAACTACAAACTGATAAAGGCATAGATAAGAGATAATTAACATTCAATGAATGTGTATTTTCATTATACTTTAATAATTTCTTAATCTGTTCTTTTTTTATTGCAGGTGGTGTGTAAATCTGTCATGATTTGCATATGACAATGATTGATGGAAAAGTTTCATCAGCTTTGTCAGAGACACCTTCATGTGCGAGCTGTACCATATGCAAAGCTACACCCAAAGAAATGAACAATTTAAGCCTTGTTTACAGTAAGCCTATCAATACAGAGATGTACCGATACGGCTTATCTTCTTTACACATGTGGATCAGATGTATGGAATGCATTCTACACATTTCATATAACTTAGATTTTCAAAAGTGGGCAGCTAGGGGGCAAGACAAACTATTGCAAAATTCCAGGAAAGAAATGACGCAAAACGAGCTATTTGCACAAACAGGACTATTGGTGGATATTGTTAAGCAAGGGTATGGTACCACCAACGATGGTAATACGGCAAGACGGTTTTTCCGAAATTACGAAAAGTCTGCAGAAATCACTGGAGTAAATGAGACATTGATAAAGAGGTTCGCTGTGATTTTGCAGACCATATCATCTGGAAGAAAAATAAACATTCCAAATTTCAGAGAATATTGCAAGGAAACTGCCGAACTATATGTCCATCTATATGAATGGTATTACATGCCAGCAAGTGTCCATAAGCTTCTGGTACATGGTGCGGACATCTGCGAGCATTTTTCTTTCATGCCTATTGGTATGATGTCGGAGGAAGCATCTGAAGCTCGCAACAAGGACTTCAGAAACATTCGAGAGAGACATTCTCGAAAGACTGGAAGGATCCAAACTAACGAAGATCTCATTCATAACTTCCTAATTAGTTCGGATCCCTACATTTCACACATAAAACCGAAGTTTCTGAGGTCCCAAAAACTTCAGCTGTTTCCCGAGGCAGAAAGTCTACTTGCAGATGAAATCCTTGATCAGGATGTACCATTTGGGCTCGAGGAAGATGAGGTCTTCATTGATTTAGAAAACTGTCCTCCTCCAGACCCACTAGCTTAAGTTGAGTTATTGTTGTATATTATGTGTGAAAATGTATGAATATAGTACTTTTAAGTTCATAATCATTTTATATTTAAAAAACCTTGTGTTTGTCTTATAAATGTAAATATATTGAATTTTTACTATATTAGTATTAAGTTAATTAATAAGCACTGTATAGAAATTTAAATAAATTTTGAGTACCTATATATTTGTTTGTAAATGTAAATTGATTGTATATAGTTGTTATAAATATTTATTTTTAATTTAAGTATATGGATTTTACTGTAAACAGTAAACCTTCAATACAAATATTATCTGTTTTATTTTACTAAATTCATACATACTTACTTACGGAACATAGTCATAATTCAAAGTAATTGATTTAAAAAAATACCACGTGTAATTGAACAATTATTCTGCGCAACAACAACAGTACCCTTGTTGTTACGCAGGGTATTCGTGGAACTCTGTGAGGTACGCATTATTGATTAATATAGGATTATATAGGATTAATATAGGACAACATAGGATAATGATTCACTTGACCATAACTTCATAAAATAAGTTATTTTCTCTTCGTTAGGGTTTAACAATAACTGTGATAATGCGAATCACCTCATAAAGTAAGAACAATCTTCATAAAAATAGGCTAACAAACGAGATGTTACTGAATAAATATTGAAAAGGTTTATGAGACTATGAAGGTCAATATTTTTAATAAGATGTGAGGAAAATAGAAAATCAAGCCATCTGTAAACAATGGATTGAGGACATGCAGCAATTGTAGCAACGGACTTGTTCGAAAACGTTGGATAATTATTCACTTGACCATAACTTCATAAAATAAGTTATTTTCTCTTCATTAGGGTTTAACAATAACTGTGATAATGCGAATCACCTCATAAAGTAAGAACAATCTTCATAAAAATAGGCTAACAAACATGATGTTACTGAATAAATATTGAAAAGGTTTATGAGACTATGAAGGTTAAAAATAAGACTAATGCTTCATATGAAGTAGGACTTGGTCAAGAGTATGGCACTGTGTACATTTTCTGTTGAGATTAAATTTTATACCCACCATCGGAGGACTGAATTCAGCTTTGAGTGTTGAATTCGGTCATTTATAGGATGGTGCCACATAAATGACAATTTATCTGGATTTTCGTGCCAATTACTATATGCCTAATTCATTAATTAATATATATATTTTTTGTTTCATTAAAAACCATTTATTATAAGAGTTCTCTATTTAATTACTGTATATATTATGATCTGATTCGCCCCAACAATTGGAGGCGAATCGGATATTTCCCAAGTTTCAGTTTTTCGTTCACAGAAAATTCAATTTCAGTAATCATTATGAATTTCAAACTAGAATAAATACTGATTAAAGCTTAAATAATAAATAAAAACATCTTCCAACGGAAGTTATTTTTATTTAACCTCAAAGTAAAGTTGATCCGATTCGCCCCGGTGTACCCTAGTAGGGTATGGGTTTCGTGCTCACACTCATGTTAAGTGACTACAGACACGATCATAATCTGGATACAAGTGTGTACAAGTTCCGAGTGGTAGGAACTTTGTACTAGGTAGAAAAAATATGACGATTTAAAAGTATGTGTAAAGCATCTACTTAAATAAAAAAGATTTTTGATTTTGATGGGGTGAATGCTTAATCTCAACCGTTTTCGTACTTCGCAAACCATGTTTAAGGCAGAATTCCGTTGCTAGCGGCCGATGCGACAGACGCGCGCAACTGTCGCACGCGACAGTGCTAAACACCAGAAATGTATGGAAGAGCCGCGCGCGTCTGTCGCGGGGTACGGAAGCGGCGCCTTAAGTGTTGGAACCGGTGCTACCAGGCAGATTTCAGTAAAGCCATGTCAGAAGCCTTTAATTGACTCGGTGGCTCAGCGGTTAGCGCTCCTGACTAATGCTTCGAGAGTCATGGGTTCGATCCCCACCCAAAGCAAACATTTCTGTGATGAGGAGATTGGTTTGCTCAGTGTCTGGATGTATTATATATTTATATGTATGTATTTAAATTAATATTATTATGTATGTTTATTATATTATAGTCCTACTACAACAATATATTTTATAGTATTAACAATATAATGGTGTAACCGATAGGGCATCAAATAGTAGTCCAGCACTAACTACCTTCTGTTCGGTCATGCTATCCTGGTACTTTTGAACACCAAGTATCACAGGCAAAACCTTGTTCCATTTGCTATTAAGATTGCTTTGTAAATATACAATTTTCAATTAATAATCATACTACTGCCACTAAAGTCTAGAAGTCCGAAGAAAGTCGAGAATTCTATTAAATATATTCGCGGATTCAATGTGGCCCGGGTGATAAACATATGAATAGACGATAATAAATAACTAAAGGATTACACTGTTACTGAAAGGGAATAATAATTCCCGTTGAGTCACAGTTAGGGCCTGCAATCGAATATTCGAATATTCGAATAATTCGAATATTCGCCTCATTTTAATATTCGAATAATGTTTACGAATATTCGAATATTCGATTATTTTTAAAGACATTTGAACTGACTAGTAAACGAATTTTATACAATATTTGATCCATAGTGGTAACGAGTTTATTTATTTCATCACATTAAATATTAAAAGACAGTATTACAATTATTTTAAAAAATCTAAATAAATGTTTTTAACATAATATTTCATCAAACGTATCTTGCGTGAACACACCCAAAAGAAGGATCGTGCGATTCCTGCGTGAGCGCTCGCCGTTATTCGGGAAGAAGAATGGCAAACTGCCATATATTAATTTACCTGGATTAAATTTGTTAAAGTATTTTCATTTGTTATATTTTCCAATAAGGACTATTTTTATGCATGTGATCTCAGAGAGTGATTGTTTCTATTTAGGTTACTGCCAAGTTAACAGAAATTGTTTAATTTTGTTTTCATTACTTTATTTTAGATAATCAATGATAAATGATAATTGATGATCTCATTTATGATAGGTTTATTATCTATCTATCAGCCGAAAGACGTCCACTGCTGGACAAAGGCCTTCCCCAAGGATTTCCACACTGACCGGTACTGTGCGACTCGCATCCAGCGGCTTCCCGCAACCTTCACCAGGTCGTCGGTCCACCAAGTCGGAGGCCTGCCCACACTGCGTCTTCCGGTACGCGGTCGCCACTCGAGAACTTTACTGCCCCGACGGCCATCTGTTCTACGAGCTATGTGCCCTGCCCACTGCCACTTAAGTCTAGCGATTCTGAGAGCTATGTCGGTAACTTTATTTCTCCTACGTATCTCCTCATTTCTGATTCGATCACGTAGAGAAACACCAAGCATAGCGTGCTCCATCACCCTTTGGGTGACTTTGAGCCTTCTTATGAGGCCCATAGTAAGCGACCATGTCTCGGATTCATATGTCATCACTGGCAACATACACTGGTCAAAGACTTTAGTCTTGAGACACTGCGGTATTTTGGACGTGACGATATTGCGAAGCTTCCCGAACGCTGCCCAGCCGAGTTGGATTCGGCGATTGATCTCTTTCTCGAAGTTGGACCTACCTAACTGGACTGTTTGTCCCAGGTATACATACTCTTCAACAACTTCAAATGTAGAGTCTCCAACCTTCAAAGGAGTGGGTGTAACACGGACGTTTAACATGATTTTCGTCTTATCCATGTTCATTTTAAGACCCACTTGTTGGGAGGCTTTACTGAGTCCTTCGAGCAGCGCGCCTAGGTCCACCAAGGTCTCAGCCATGATTACGATATCGTCAGCAAATCGAAGGTGAGTGATGTACTCGCCATTGATGTTAATGCCGAGTCCTCTCCAATCCAGAAGCTTGAAAACATCTTCCAGTGCAGCGGTGAACAGTTTCGGAGATATAATATCTCCCTGTCTCACCCCACGCTGCAGCCGGATAGGTTTTGAATTCTGATCATGGAGGTGGACCGACATAGTGGCGTTTTCATACAAACACTTCAATACTTCGATGTATCGATAATCGACTTGGCACCGTTGGAGAGACTGCAACACAGCCCAGGTCTCGATCGAATCAAAGGCTTTCTCATAGTCCACAAACGCCAAGCATAGTGGCCGATTATACTCTTCGGTCTTCTGTATAATTTGCCGCAGCTTATGTATGTGGTCTATGGTACTGAAGCCTTTTCGGAAACCGGCTTGTTCGGGAGGCTGGAAGTCATCAAACCTGCGTGCGAGACGATTCGTAATGACTCTCGAAAACAGCTTGTAGACATGGCTCAGGAGTGAGATGGGTCTGTAATTGTTCAGCAGTCTTATCACCCTTCTTGAAGAAAACCACCACACTCCTGTGCCATGCTGTAGGCGTTCGTCCCTCGAGCATGACGGAATTGAATAGCTTCTGAAGAGCTATAAGTACCGGTTCTCCACCTGCTTTCAGAAGCTCAGCTGTAATTCCATCATCACCCGGTGCCTTGTTGTTCTTAAATTGTTTGAGAGCCATTCTTATCTCGCACAGGCTGACATCTGGGATATCTTCGGTATAGTGTCGGGTCAATCTGGCTCTCGGGTCTTCAGCTTGATTACTGACAGGTAAGCGTGTAGTCGTGTATAATTGTCCGTAGGACTTCTCAACCTCTTCAATCAGCTCGGGCTTGGACGACACGACTCTTCCATCTTCGGTCTTCAGCTTTGTCAGTTGGCTTTGACCAGCAGACAGATCCCTTGCGAATACTTTTGACCCTTTATTACGCTCGATAGCCTCTTTAATACGATTTGTATTAAATTGACGTATATCGCGGGTCAAGGACTTGAGGATCTGTCTGTTTAGTCGCCGATTCTGACAAGCATCTTCAGAGGATTTTAGAATCAGGCTTCGTCTTTCCTCCATGAGCTTGCTGATGGGGTTTGAGATACGAGATGTTCTTTTTGAACGTCTGGTTTTGAAAGCTTTATTCCCAGCCGTTTGGACAATTTCCACGAACTTGTCGTTGTAATTGTCCACATTTTCGCATTCTCCTAGGCATTCGAAGCGGTTGTGCAACTCGAGCTGAAAGCTTTCGGGGTTTTGGAGTTGGATAGGCGCTGGTAGGAACGTGGACTTCATCAGTCGACATCTTTCCAGCTTTGTTTTTAAGTTTAATGTGCCTCTTACCATTCGGTGATCGCTTCCTGTCTTCAGCGAGTTAATCACAGAGACATCATTGAATATTTGCCTTTTTGTCTACAAGATGAAGTCAATCTCATTTTTTACTACACCATTGGGAATATTGGGATGCAGCCATGTCCACTTGGCCTGTTTTGGCTTTTCAAAGAAAGAGTTCATCATAAAGAGGCCCTCCTTCTCCATAAAGCTGGCCAGCAGCTGACCCCGCGCATTCCTTTCTCCGTATCCAAATTTCCCCACTCTCAGCTCGTTGTCACTTCGTTTGCCTAGTTTCGCGTTGAAGTCCCGCATCACAACGGTGTAATGGGTCCTGGAGCTATGTATGGCTCTGGAGATATCCTCATACATAGCCTCCACCTCGTCGTCGGGGTGTTCCGCGGTCGGTGCATATACCTGTACGACCTTCAGCGAATACCGTTTGGTGATTCTGAGTATAAGTTACGCTACCCTCGTCGAAACACTCTCGACCTGGACCAAGTTGTTAACGAGAGACTTGTGGACAATAAACCCGACACCACCCTGGGACAGATGGACGCCCTCCCGGAAATAGAGCAGGTTTCCGGACTTAAGGATCATGGTGTCCTCTCTCTCTCTCTCTCTTCGGACTTCACATAATCCTACAATGTCCCACCGTAGCCTGCTCAATTCCTCCTCCAGTTCAGCGAGTTTCTCGTCTGTTCGCAGTGTGCGCGTGTTGTATGTTGCCAGGGCCAAAGGTCTTCGTTTTTGGTAGCCTGGCCTCTGCCGGAGATTCTTCGCACCCCATGCCCCGCCGTTACCGTGACCGCTACCGGAGTCAGGAATAGCGGGGCTGCCGGGGACTAGGGGCCGTTTTTTAGGGTTTATATCCATGGGGGGGAGTTGCCGTAATCGCCACGCTTGGCATGCGGGTTGGCGATCGCAGTGTGGCGTGAGCCGAGATGGTATGCGGAAAAGACGCTGCTGCCCATCTTCCGGTTTATGGATCCCTTAGTCGCCTTTTACGACACCCACGGGAAGAGATGGGGTTTCTTAAGTTAAAACTAATTACCTTGTTTCTTTTATTTGAAGTAGGTAGTTGTTTGATTTTATAATTTTTTAACATGTTGTCGCCAATAAATATGATGGATTTTAGAAATTTTAATGAGTCTATTTTATCTAATTGCAAAATAGTGTCCTACCACGTAAAACCCTATTTTATTTGACTTTATAACTTTTCGAATAATATTCGAATATTCGAATATATCAGGCAAAAATATTCGAATATTCGAATACCAAAATTTTCGAATATTTGCATGCCCTAGTCACAGTGTAACCCAGTGGTAAAAAATCAGTTGCACTGAGTCACAGTTTAACTTATCGGTAGGTAATTTTTTTACCGTTGAGTAACAGTGTGACACATAATGGTGTGACACAACGGGAATATACGCACAAAAGCTATGCGTACTCTCCTGCAAAGTAGCAGAGTGCTAGTCCTATAGTTCGCAGAATAATTGGCGATACTCAGTAGGTCGTCAAACGAAGTTTTTGGAGTACGATATTGAGGGCTGACATCGATACTCAGTAGGTCGTCAAACGAAGTTTTTGGAGTACGATATTGAGGGCTGACATTCTCTGCGCAAAATATTTATAATTAAATACTTAGCGTTGGTCTTATATTTCCCAATTCAATCGGAGCAAAAAAAAATTGGACTTGGATAGAAAAGTTGGCTACAAAGGTCATCGATTTGTATGAAGAGTGAAACTTTTTTTGCTCAGATTGAATTGGTTTCTTAGAGGAAATTGTTCAGTTCCATGAGCAGAAACCAGTTAAAATTTGTTCCACGGTTTTAATTTTACCCCGTATAGATCTCTCATTATTCATTGGTATTGCGCAACTAAATTATCCATATCTCAATTAATTTTAAACTTAGCACAAAACAAATTACTTTTTTAAAAAGCCCAAGAAAACTATATATTTTATAATAACATTGATCGCGAAAAACTTACCAATTTTACTGCAAATCATATTTATAATTTGACCTATGTATTTCTCAGGAGCGTGGTCGAATATCAAGCATTGGCTCATGATTGGTGGCACACATGAAGATGAGGTTCAGTTAGAAGAATACAAAAAGGTCCCAACTTTGTTAAGCGCCTCTATCCAGAACTTTTCACATATATTTGGCGTAAGTGTGAATATTTGTATTTCGTATTTCTATAACTTTGATTTTCTAAGAAGTAGAAAAAAAGAAACAAATTGCTTCGTGGTTTTACTATATCCTAATGTAATCGTATCGGAGTCCATTAGCGGAAGCGGTCAGGTGCGCAGGATATTTTAAGGTGCGCAAACGTTTGCGCAAACGCAGGCGCACACACTCGTCCTTCCTTTCCTCGAATCAGTGGACCGGAGAACCGGTACGACTGGAGAAGAGGTCGAATGATGTGTCGTATAAAGGAGATGTTTCACGGGACTATGGAGCTAGATTTAACAAACGCAACACATAAATCACCCAACATGGCGAAGCGAGCGCAACTTTGTCCATTTTACGTTAGAAACTAGATTTTGTACATACCTTAATCGAAATTAATAATTTAGATTAAAATGAAAATATTTATTTTCAAAGATATCCGACAAGTAACTCGGAAGACCGGCTGTTGCTTGTGAGAGGCAATGCATATCCACAGATTGTAAAAATCGTACACCAAGTTCAGAGTCAGAGAAAGCATCTGAGGAATAATGTGGACGAAGCTATAATTTCTGAACGTGGCCATTGCAAGCCTCAGTGTTACCATTTATACTTAAAAAAGTGCTGAAAAAACATTTCGTTTGTACCATGCAACCCTGCTTCTGATATATTTTTTTTAATTATTTTTCCTAGAAAGCCTGTATTTTTCTATATTTTTCATACTTTACACAGTGTCCAGGCCCAAAATGAAACATACATATTGACGGACTCGGTGGCTCAGTGGTTAGCGCTCCTGACTACTGATCCGAGGATCGTGGGTTAGATTCCCACCCAGTGCAAACATTTTTGTGATCTGCTTCAGATCTGTTTGCTCTGTCTGGGTGTATTCTGCCCTCATAAGAAAAAATACTTCAAATTATATGGAGTTTCCGTATACTTTGCGGCCTTCTTTCTTGTGAGAGCAGTATTGCATATATACATGTATGTGTAGTACGTATTTATGAATGTATATTAGTCTTTGGTTCCCATAATACAGATAATCCTAGTATGGGGCCCATCGATATGGGAAACATTAGATAAGGTTACTCGCCCTGTTTGTTTCTGAACCAGCGTGTTCGTCTTGCGGGGGCTGAAGCGGGGTGAAGAGGGAGGCTTGTATTTAAACAAATATCGCCGTTGTGTGACAAGCTTAAGGTTTATGTATTTAATGTTATCTACTAGCGACATCTAGCGACGAGTAGGGAGGCATGTAATTAATTAATGTTATCTAATAGCGACATCTAGCGACGAGTAGCGTAGCATCACTATAAAATGACAAAATATTCATAAAATAACAAGAATAAAGTGATAAGAAATGTTGCTGTTAGTTTTGTTCTTTATTTTTTTATTGTTTTAGCACATTTCACTGCTCTGTAAGATATATTTTCATTTAAACACGGGATGTTTACTCGTCGCTTGTCAGATTGCGAATGGTGCGCGAAAAGGCGGCGCTACTCAACATAGGGGAGCAAACCACTATCAGCGACTACGCTGTCGTGGAGTATTAACCACATCTAATTGTTCTCTTATATCGATGATGGGGCCACATAATCATGTGTGATTTGTTCTGGATATTTATTTATATCTTAACCTCCAAGTTTTTTTCAGCTTAATGAAAATACAATGGTAACTACAGAAACAGTTTTGGAAGATACTGAAGTAGATCATTCCTCGTTCGCAAATTCTACAACCTTCCCGATGTACATCACTAACAAGGTATATAACATATTTACAGTCTATTGACAACAACAAACACGTCTTGATAATATTTACTACCTGTGGAGATAGAATGCGAAAGTGAAATCGTAAGTGGCTACATACATGGTGTTAAGAAATCTTGATGAAAAAATTGTAGATCGGATTTTTTCAACATTTTTCCTGTATTTTATACTTGATCCCTGAGTAACAACCTTATCAAACGAACTTTTTTAACATCCCCTGTATGATATTTCCGTAATGATAATGTGATTCTTCTCCTTATATGTCTGGCAAAGGTACCACGCGCTCGGGTAACAAAGGAAATAATGCAGTGACTGTTCATATAACATATTGTTGAATGAAAATATAAAATTGTGGAATTATTTTTGCAGCTTCGAGTCAAACATACTGATATACACTACATGGGAGACCCTGATCTTATGCCGATAGCGTCTTACGAGAGCACTATATTGGTCAGAATGTTGTACCAAATATCATCAAAACTTAATGAAATGGTATGCTACTATGTTAAAACTTTGCTGACACCTTTGTTCTTATAATTTGTGGACAATCTATAAGGTATGTTTTTTCTGTTCTAGTATTGTCAAGAATTCTCAGAATTATGGAGTAAAGATAATTTCTGGGGATATGTGGCTCGAGAAATTCTACAGGCGCCGTGTACAGTTAGAAACTACGTGAAAAACTCTAGTTATCACCAGAGCGTCGTTAGTCAAGAGCTACCGGCGCGGTTGTCACTGCGGTCTCTCGGCTCCTACCGCTTTGTCGTATGGTTCATCGCGGGATATATATTTTTCAGTCTGTTTTCGTTCAGTGGCTACTTTTATATATTTTTCATCACCGCTCTATGGACGTTTGCGGTGTTAACGAAAGCGTCTTTGAAATATTTTAAAATAATAAAAAGTTCTGTGTGTACTTGCTAGTAAGGCTGACTGTAAGGATAATAATATTCATTTGATATGTCTTTTTTATGATTAAAAGTTTTAGATACAAAATAACATTTATTTAACAAAACTTCTTAAGAGTAAGTTTAGGTGTAATATTCATGGAGGCGAGCTCCTGGAAGAGCAGCTTGCAGGCGTAGGGCATGTCCACGGTGGAGACGGCGGCGGAGGAGCGGCAGGCGTGGCACCAGGCGCGCGCCGCCAGCCGGCCGCACGCGCCGCAGATGTCCGCGCTGAACGCGTCCGACGCCAGCATCAGCCGCTCCATCAGCAGCATGCTGCCGATGCCGCCGACGATACAATACAATAACATTTATTCATTGGCATTCGTAAAGACGCAGTGTAGGCAGGCCTGCCACTCGACGGACCGATGACCTGGTGAAGGTTGCGGGAAGCCGCTGGATGCGGGCAGCGCAGGACCGGTCGGTGTGGAAATCCTTGGGGAAGGCCTTTGTCTTTGTGGACGTCTTTCGGTTGATGATGATGATTCGTAAATATTCTCAGCGCCGCCGGAAAACTTCTATTAACCACAAACAATCCCTTCGCAAAAGTTGTAATATTTTTTGTGGAATATCAATGAATATAAAATGGATAGTATTGATTTAGGTGGATACTCGATTCAATGCCATGCAGATGACGAATCAGGAGCCAGATGGGTCGTTTCCTTCGCTCAAATATAGTTGAGGCGGTTGAGAGCAGCGATGGGCTGATATAATCAAACAATCAAATTGATAACAAGGGCAGTTCCACATTAATAATAATCAGTGTGGAACTGACCTTGTTTTTAAGACGCTATGCAGTGCACGCTCACACTACACGCTCGAAAATCGAGATATTCTGATATCCGAAACATCTGAAGAAACATTTATTTTATAATTTCGTTATTCATTTTGTCGTTGCAATCGGTGTATCTTTCATAGTTTCATACGTTGGAACTGGTGCCGCAACGCACGTGCTACACACCACGTACATGCATCCGGTCTGCTCTGGCCTTAAGGCGTTCTGTTTCTGCAGTCTCTGCTAACTGGGCACGAGGAAATACACTCCATCGCGCCCAACCGCAAAAAGCAAAGCACCACAACAAGCCCTCTTATTTGTGCACAGCCTCTTGGTCAGATCAGGGTTTAACCTATTGACCGCCACACTTCTTTCATGTCGTAAGTCGTAACCCCAGGGATTGGGGATCGTGACCATCATGATATCAAGTCAGAGAGTACTGTGGATTGGGGCCGGCCGAGTAAGGTACTTCTATTTCCATTTCCGCTACGCTACGCTATGAGAAATCGTGTGACGGAAATGTATGAAAATCTCAAATCCTGGCACGAAAAACCGTCGTCGGCACTAGCCGTCTGTGGCGGTCAAAGGGTTTAATGGTAGTCGGTGGTGCTCACCTCGCGCCATATCCGATGAGGCAGTCGCGCTCCATCTCGCCGAGGCGCAGGCCGCCGTCGCGCGAGCGCCCCTCGGTGGGCTGGCGCGTCAGCACGGCGCGCGGGCCCCGCGCTCGCGCGTGCATCTTGTCCTGCACCATGTGCTTCAACTTCTGGTAGTACACCTGCACATCATCCGAGTAGCTTTCATTTGTGACTATCGAATTCACAATAGAATTCTCGGTTTCTTAACGGTATATCTGATAACGACTCAGTAATAGCGATGATTCTTTGGTTATTCAGGAATGGAGCTGAATCTTGCAAAAGCTGCATTAACCGCTGTATATTTTACAGGCAGACGCACGGGATGTTCCTCTGCTAGCTAAGACTTTTACAGTAGATACTGAAATGTGTTGTTGAAATATGTGTACTGTGCCAACATATTTAAACTGAAGTGGCAGTGGGCCAGACACATAGCTCTTAGAACATATGGCCTATTTGTGCTAGGAAAATTCTAGAGTAGCGACTGCGCACAAGACATATTTTGGCGTAAGCAGGTCACTCGGGGCAGGTCACCGATGACCTGGTTAGGTAAATGTTGCAGAAAGTCACTGGATGTGGCCGGTTCTTGTGGAATTCTTTAAAGAAAGTCTGTTCAGCAGTGGACGTCTTTCGAGTGATGATAATGACCTGTACTCCAGCAGTGCTGAGGGAAGGCTATGGGTTAATAGATGGTTGATAGAAATATTGTGTAATACTTACTGGTCCCGAATAGATGTAAGCTTCTAATGGCTCCCCTGTCAATCCAGAATAGAAGAAATCCTTTCCATGGTAATTGTAACCATGTTTTTCTAGTTCAGCACACACGTCTTTAACTTTAGAACCGCCGAATGCTGTGCCTGAAAAGGAGAATATTTAACAAAACATTGTCAACACGAATACGAGTATATAACATAGATTGAATAATTAGTTGGAATGATCATACCGTAATGAAACTTTCCCTCCATCAGACCAGCTTTGCCAGCTAATAACTCAATAGTCTTTCCAACTGTCATTCTAGACGGAAATCCATGAGGGTTCATAATCATGTCAGGACAAATACCTTTATCATTAAATGGCATGTCTTCTTGCTGTACTATCAAACCTGTCACACCTTTCTGTCCGTGTCTGGAACTGAATTTATCTCCTATTTCAGGGATTCTGGTTTGTCTTAGTAATATTTTGATAAGGAAAGCATCTTCGGAATTTGAGGACACCATAACTTTTTCAATGTATGACTCCACTGGTCCTTTGTAGGTGATAGGGACATCCTTGTAATCCACTTGTTGTGGTTGTCCCTGAGTTACAGGATTTAATGTAGCAGGTGGCATTTGTTTATTTATAAGCACTTGTCTGTTTTCCACCATCTCGCCAGGAGCGGCTATTCCGTCCGAATCTAGTATTTCGTGTGCTCTTATCACTTTGCCTGTGGCAGCATCTCTTGAAGGACCCAATATTCTATCCGAGGTTTGGTTGCTATACCTTTTCATGGTTGTTTTAGCGCTTTTGTAAACTAAACACCGGCCGTACCCTCTGTCTATAGACGCTTTATTCAGAACCAAAGCATCTTCTATATCATAGCCACTGTAGCTCATCACAGCAACTGTGGCATTTTGTCCTGCAGGTAATTTATCAAAGTTTGTCAGTTCAATGGTTTTGGTTTTCACCATGGGACATTGAGGATAGACCAAGTTGTACATGAGAGTGTCTATTCTATTCTTCTGATTGTAGGCTATTGTTCCTGTAAAAATATAATGATATAAAATTACATATTGTCACTTGTTTTAAGTTTTGATTCAACAAGTATAAACCTTTAGTACACACCCATAGCTTGTTTCCCCATAGCACACTGATAGGTATTCCTTGGACTCTGGTTATGATGAGGATACGGCACCAGTCCAGCACATACCCCCAATATTGTAAAAGGTTCTATTTCCAGGTGAGTTGTCACATAAGGTTCAATTTCTGCTTCACGTGTTGCGATGTAACTGTCGTTTTCTTCATTTACATCCAAGTATTCAATTAGACCGTCATTTAAGAAATCTTGAAACTTTCGAATGCCTCTATTCAGCTCATGTATGTGATGTTGCTGAACCAATGATTGTCCATTCTCAACTATGATGTATGGCCGACACAACCGACCACCATCACTACAGATGTAGACAGTTCTCTGATTGTGGTTGGGATAGATGGACACAAAGGCTGATATGAGTCCACGCCTCCTGAACATTCTGAATACTTTGATAATCTTTTTATACTGTCGTGTGATTCCCAAGATGTTACCTAAAATAAAATGCATTTTTGAAATATCTGCCAATTACCATTAAGTAATGTATACTAAAAAGTGTTGTATTACCATTGAGGAATACTATGTAAGCAGATGGATGGTTGATTTCCTCACCACCCAATAATCTTACATCTTCAACACCAGCATTACATGCTAGTCTCATTATGGGTTCCTCAGAGCACTCTGTGGTTATATGCGTCATCAAAGCCAGGTTCTTGACTAGCCCACAGCATTCACCTTCAGGAGTATCTGAAGGGCACAACATCCCCCATTGAGAGGGTTGCAGGGAACGAGGCCCTGACACTTTTCTGGTCTTCTCAAACTGTGAGTTAACTCTGGTCATCATGCCTAAGGCTGATATGTAACTAAGGCGACTGAGTACCTGAGTTACACCATGCCTTTCCATTTTAAATCTTTTGATGGTCCAGTTACCCTAAAAAACCAAGAATTTAATATATTTTCTTACTAGCTTCCGCCTGCGACTTCGTCTGCGTGGACTTCAGAATTCGGTACAGAAGACGAAAACGTTAAGGTGGCGTCATCTAGTAAAAGTATCCTATGTATTAGCCGAGTGTTTATCTATCTACTATCTATCAAACATCCAAATCCGTTCAGTAGTTTCGGCGTGAAAGTGGAAGAAACAAACAAACATCCATTACTTTCGCATTTATAATATTAGTGATTTCGCATTTAAGAAAAGATATAAGAAAAATTATATATTTTCTTAACCTTTTCCACCTTCAAAGATTCATGGGCATGGTCAGATACTTACAGACGAAATAGCTGCAAACAGACCATTAGCAATCAAATCAGGCCTCATATGCTTAACTACATCGAAAGGTGCAGCTTTCACTTTTGGTATAATTTTGTCTGCTATTGACTTTAGCTCCCAATTGAACCTTTTGAACAAATCTTCGAACATCAAGGCCAGCAATGAGCCAGCTAGTTCCAGTCTCTTATTTCCGTAATAGTCAGGATCATCTATAGCAGATTTGTTGGTCTCCGCCTCAATGACTCTTTTCACCATGATGGCTAAATAAATGGCTTTCACATAGAAGTTGTAGTTCTCCACTACTACATGGGCTAATATAGTAGTGGCCAGGAGGTCTCGAGCTTCATCAACTGGGGTTTTAAATTTGGCATTTGCATTTTGAAACCTATTAAAAATAAGATATGTACTTATTGCTTAATTTTAGAATGTTTGAAATTATGAAATTTATCTAACAATTTTACTTATGTACCGTTTTACTTTTAGCTTGCTTCCTATGTAAGCAAGAGCCTGATTTTGGGTAAATATTTTCAAATTATGACAGTCCAGTATGCAGGGTGCCATTTTCTTTATAGTTGTGTCATCTGTACCAATAAGCTGCATAATTTCTTGGTCACTGCAGATTCCCATAGATTTAAAAACTACAGCGATTGGGATATCCTAAAAATAACATTATGTAAGTAAGTAAATATTTAAACAAAGCAAAGATATTTTGTACAAGCCAGTAATAACGTTTATATATTACGTCAGACAATGCATTGTGTCTCAGAACATATTTGCCATTTTTCACAATGACAATAGTCCTAGTTTTCTTTTCGTGAGTTGAACTAGTCACTTGACATTGAATTGCTCCCTTAAACTCATCTACAATCATTCTGTTTCGCGACAACTGCTCTTGGATCAATATAACTTTTTCCTGGCCTGTAAAGAGTAAATGGAAATAAATTTTGAGAAGAGATCTAAAACTTATTTTTATTTTAGACAACATACCTCTTATAATAAAGTAGCCACCAGGATCATGGGGACATTCATTTAACTGTGCCAATTCAAAATCTGATTTATTTGTCAGAACACAGTTTGAAGACCTCAACATTAAGGGCATGCTAAAAACATACAAAACAATAATTACATTATAAAAAGACTTACTTATTGTGTGGCACATTTAACCGTTCAGTCCACAAGGTATAGATGGCAGTTGCCTAGTGTTGCACTTAGCGTCACCCGCAGTCACGTGTAGGGCATTTAGATTTACACCTACGGACGTGTGGAACGTGACCATCATACACATCTAAAAATTAAATGTGCAGGTTTCCTCACGATGTTTTCCTTCACCGTAGCAGTCTGTATGAAAATGATAAGTTTCGAAAATCTCATTGGTGCACTGGCCAGGATTTGAACCCACAACCTCTGGTTAGGAGGACAGAGTCACTACCCACTAAACGCTTTTTTTATAAAATTATAAGCCACAAATTAATTATTATAAAATACATATTAGCAAATTGCTATTGTGTTGTGTTCTTTATTATATGTTCTGTATGTATATTTTTTTTGTATGACTTCTTTGGCTTTCATAAAACATTATTATTATTAAATAATAGCACTCACTAACCGTCCAATTAACTGTTTGTTTTTTATTACTCTTTGGTTGCCTCTTATATATTCAATATCCACTGTAATAGGTGCTGAGTATGTCATATCACGGAGTCTGCACTCATGAGGGGTTGTTGGCTTAGTTATATTATAACCTTCTTCCAAATCCGGAGTACCAACATAGGCATTTAAATATTTCACATAGAACAGGGGATCAGAATCACAAAATACTTTTTCATTTGCCTGTACAATCTTTTTGATTTCTACATTTATAAAATAATTAAAGGAATCGATATGTTGCTTGACTAGTCCTTTGACCTGTAAGAATGATGGTACCAGCTTCCACTTATCCTGGAAAAGTAAATTTGGTAGCTGTTAGACCTCGTCAGATGTGTTGTTCAAACTGTCTCTTTAAAGATGTTAAAATATTTTAGTACCTAAGGACTTTCAAACAAATAATTAGAATTATAAAGACATCATACTAACCTCTAGTGATTTTACCGGTTCACGCAATCCTTTAGTGGAATCCCATTCATGCTGTTTATTATTCAGTTCTCCCATTGTGTATATCTTAGCTTTTCAATTGTATTCTAAGCAATATTCTAACCATTATAATATTTAATTTTCACAAGGTTTCTCAATATAACAAAGAGAATAATAGAATAGGTATAGAGCGTTTCAACAAATAGTTCCTTTGCCGTTATGTTGGCATCACTGTCTACCAACGACATCACACGCGAAGACTCTTCTAGGATTCCGCTTCCAGGGTTCGTGGTTGATGCACTTGTCGCGTATTGTTTATCAAAATTAACTATTTTTCCTTCGTGTTTGAGCCTTTCTTTTTGTGTGGTTGTGGTGTACGATAGTTTCCGTGAGTATTTAGATATAAATTGCTTGTAATTTTTAGTTAAAATGGATGTGGAGGAAAATAAACCTCCTGATCCTGATCCTAACATAGTTGTACCAGAACACATGGACGTTTCGCATTCGCATGTCGAGCAGTCCCAAGACCTGTTTTCTCCCCAGAACCCTGTACCTACACAGGATTCTCAGGTCGCATCCACATCGAAAGGCGTTAAAAGATCTCATCAGGATGGAGATAAAGCAAGTCCAGAAATTAAAAAGTCTATTATCCACCCGGATATAGCTAATGCCTCCGACGAGACCATATTCCTTCATCCTTCACTGTCTCAAGTGAAGGTATATCATACTGAAGACAAAGGCCCCTTCATAGTACACATATTTAGGATAGAAGCTGACCCAGCAGCTGGCACTACTATTAGGCCAATTAAATTTGGTCAGTTTCTAAGCCAAAATGGCATCAAAAATATAACTCAAGGTGGGGTGAGAAGTATTGGCCGAAACAGAATCGAGGTAGAATTTAGGGCTCCAGAAGATGCCAATAATTTCATCTCACACCCTGCTTTGCAAACTGCCAAATATGGAGCCATTATACCATCATACCACGTTACCAGGATGGGCCTCATCCGGGATGTGCCCTTAGAATGGTCTATGACCGAGCTAGTAGATTGCATAGAGCTTCCCTCTGGTTTTGGACCTATCATTAAAGGTGTCCATTATGCCAGCGGAATGTTGTAGCTAAGAAGAATGTGAGTATAATAGGGAATTAGAGCATCATTAGGACTAATTGTGCGCCAGCAGCGGAATTTGTGCATCTTATAATTTCGGAGATATTCATTAAAAACCGATTCCGCCAGGGTCACGTTCCCCCAGCGGCATGATTTGGAAAAAGACGGTCTAGCTATAACAAAGTACATGACTGAGTAGCTTTCGTCGTGTTATAAATGTGCGCAAATAGCGGAATTTGTGCATCTTACGGTTTTCGAATTATTCAAGATTCCGCTGCAGTAACGTTTTTGGGTTTTCTGTATCTCAAAAACGGCTGATAGAAGAAATTTAAAAAAAAAACCACTAGTACACCTTTATTTGTGCGTAATTTGAGCAATGTTAGTTTTTTGTAAATTATGATATTTTTTTAGTAATTAATTTGTTTAGAAAATCAGGAAATTCTGATTTACAAGGAAACGAGTGAAGTTGCAATCGAATAAAGAGCATTCAAATATTCCTCTAGTAGACCCTAACAATATCTGCAATTGTGGATTGTATTATCCAGTCAATTAGTGAGATATACCATTTAATTACGAAATAAAGTTAGCGAAATTTTAAAGATTGAATTTAGTGCTCCCATAAGACTATAAAACATGAAATTTTACATAAAATTAGAGCGTCCTGCTAGCAAGCTTTCCTGTAAGTTTCAGCTTTGAATAACGTTGATTTAAAAAGATTTACCCAAAAGAAGAAAGAACGAACATTTTCCCTATAACCCGACCAAATTAGAATGTATACGAGAAAGCGGCCGCGCCATACAAAAGGATAACCTTCCTAAATTGGTAGCATACAACCAGAACTAATTGGACAATTAAGCAGAATTTTTTTTGATATTACCTATGTCAATATATGTTTTATTATTTGGCGTCATATTTAAATTAACTAAAATCGGGTAACATCGACAATTTGAACAACAAACTTTTTGATGTATCGGCATAAAACTCAAAATGTTTAAGTAGATGCTTTGCACATGCTTTTAAATCGTCAATATTTTTTTTCTACCTAGTACCATAGAACAAATACCATACCATAGAATAGCATAGAAGTAATTAGTACTTTATTACCTCTATGTGTTGAGGTATATTTCTCGCAAAGCAGATATAATCAAATCAATGCTTTGTTAATTTCTGATCAAAGTGTTTATCTTATCGCTTTGAACTGAGCTGCGCTCCTCACACAGGTAGCCCCCGGGGCACGGGTACAGGTGATGAGCTCCCCCCGTCGCGTGAGTTCCCGTGTTTTTGAAACCCGTCCAGATGTGCACCCGTCCATGTGGCAGATTTCTGCCATTTGGGCAGATTTGGCTACTAAATTTTAACTCAGGCAGAATAAGCTGACGATTTAAAAAGTTCTTGGCAGTTTTCAAGGAAATACTTTTTTTAAATAGCAATAGAAAAGTTATATATATTTTTTTATGACTTGCTAACTAGAAAATAATTGTAATTAGGTTCTGAGCTAGCAACTTTTGTTTCATGCAAGGTAGTACGGGAATTTCCCGTTTATTATTTTTTATGTAGGTGAACCATATACATAATTATCCATAATATCAGGGTTCCACGTAGTGTGGCAGATTTTAGCAGATCTCTTCTTTCTTCTCTCAGAACTCTTCATTGTTTCATTCTTCTTTTTAATTTTTATTTTAACCTTCTCGAACTATTAATCAGTATGCTACAAATTAAACACTACTTAATGTTGATTTTTTTTAATCCTCTGTTGTTAAGCCCTTGGCATCATCTCACCTGAGTAATGATGACGCCGATGATGGAAGCGGGCTTACCAAAGAATCCCCAACGCAATGGGGAGCTGGCTATCTTCATGCCGGAACACATCCGTGCTGTTAACATTTATGTTTGGCGGCAAGACTTAGATAAGATACTTACTATCTAGAAATCTTATTACAAGTATCTTTTATAATAACTTCGTCCCGGCCGCTATACGAGCACGTAGGTACTAAGAAAACAATCGTCAATAAAACATTTGCACGCAACTGTACTTACAAAGCTTCCTTCAATATACCTTTCATTTAAGAAGGTTATCCTTTTGTATGGCGCGGCCGCTTTCGCGTATACATTCTAATTTGGTCGGGTTATAGGGAAAATGTTCGTTCTTTCTTCTTTTGGGTAAATCTTTTTAAATCAACGTTATTCAAAGCTGAAACTTACAGGAAAGCTTGCTAGCAGGACGCTCTAATTTTATGTAAAATTTCATGTTTCATAATCTTATAGAAGCACTGAATTCAATCTTTAAAATTTCGCTAAATTAATTTCCTAATTAAATGGTATATCTCACTAATTGACTGGATAATACAATCCACAATTGCAGATATTATTAGGGTTTACTAGAGGAATATTTGAGTGCTCTTTATTCGATTGCAATTTCACTCGTTTCCTTGTAAATTAGAATTTCCTGATTTTTCTAAACAAATTAATTACTAAAAAAATATCATAATTTTCAAAAAACTAACATTGCTCAAATTACGCACAAATTAAGGTGTACTAGTGGTTTTTTTTTTAAATTTCTTCTATCAGCCGTTTTCGAGATACAGAAAACCCTAAAACGTTACTGCAGCGGAATCTTGAATAATTCGAAAACCGTAAGATGCACAAATTCCGCTACTTGCGCACATTTATAACACGACGAAAGCTACTCAGTCATGTACTTTGTTATGAGCTAGACCGTCTTTTTCCAAATCATGCCGCTGGGGGAACGTGACCCTGGCGGAATCGGTTTTTAATGAATATCTCCGAAATTATAAGACGCACAAATTCCGCTGCTGGCGCACAATTAGTCCTAATGATGCTCTAATTTCCTATTATACTCACATTCTTATTAGCTACAACATTCCGCTGGAGTAATGGACACTCATTAAAGCCCGTCGCCTAAAAAGGAAAGGTCTTGATGGCCATCCATCCATCCCCACCCCTGTCGTTGTTCTAACCTTCAGTGGTCAAACCCTCCCCGAACGAGTTTATTGCTTCCACTCCTCTCTACCAGCAGAAACCTACCAGTTGCCTACCATCCAATGCAACAACTGCTGGCGCTATGGCCACACACTTCGCCAATGTCGTTCCCGGACCCGATGCCGAAAGTGTGGGGACACTTACACTGGTGACGCCTGCCAACTGCCCGATACTGAGGCAATTTGTCTGCATTGCTCAGGCCATCATGCGGCTGATAATAAGGAGTGTCCCGAATTGGGCAGACAAAAATGCATTAAAATAATTATATCTCAGGAAAACATCCCATACTCCCAAGCGGCATCCAGATGCCCCCCAGTTCGGAGATCTTATGCGGATATGGCTAAATCATCCAGCCAGCCTCTATATACCCCCTCTGTTACACTCCCGCCTCCTTCTCCTCAGTCTTCTTCCCTGCACCCTCCCACTGCTCAACAGTCATACAAAAAGACTATTTTCTCTCCTCCTCGTCCTAGACCCCAGTTGGAAAAGGGATATGATATTCAGGCCCACCGTGACCTAATCAGAGAGTATGATCCTCCGCAACCATCTAATGGTTGTGCTTTTCAAAACCCAAGTCAACCATCTCAAAATGAAAATTTGTTAGATCTTTTAATATCAATTCTGATAAACATTTTTACTAAATTCAGTGATACTGACTTACCGCCCTACGCAGCACAAAAACTAGGTACTCTTATCAATCTTTTTAGTAATCATCGATCGGTTCCTACAGTGGAATAGTAGGAGCCTTCGTCGTAACAAAGCCAATCTGCTTCAACTAATTAATGATTTTTCTCCTGTTATTGTGGCCATCTCGGAGACATGGTTTGTCCCTGGTTCCCACATTCGGGTCCCTGGGTATGCATGTCTCCGAGATGACAGAAGTGACGGTTATGCTGGATGTGCTGTGTTCATCCGTCGCCCAATTTCTTATTCATTAATTAACCTCCCCTTACATAGTCCAGATTTAAACATTATAGCAGTCCGTGCTTTAAACATCTCATTTGTCTCTGTGTATATCGCTCATCCTCAGAATAGTTTATTCCAAGAGTTAAGACTGATTATCTCCTCTATCCCTAGACCTATCTTAATCATGGGAGACTTTAATTGTCACCATGAATCTTGGGGTGATTCTAGATGTGATCATCTTGCTAGTTATTTCATATAAATTCTTGATGACTTAAATATATGCATTTTAAATAATGGCACTCCAACTATCAGACCAAAACCCTTTCAAAATCCCAGTGCTGTGGATCTTTCATTATGCTCACCTTGTCTCTCCTCATTACTTACATGGTCTATCCTGCCAGATTCGAATGGTAGTGATCATTACCCTATTCTGATCTCTAAACCCTCTTCAAATGTCATTCTCAGAAGCCCTCCGCCTCTGCTAAAATATAAACTTCAAAAAGCTGACTGGGACAAATACTCTAAATTAACAGATGACAAAATTTTATCTCTGACCTCTTCCTCTCAGCAGACTAATATTAATGATAAAATCAACCATTTCATCCTCTCTTTAATTACTTCTGCAGATGAATCAATCCCATTTAAAAAAGTATTATCCAATAGAAAGGTGTCCCCCCCTTGGTGGGATGAAGAGTGTACAGAGTTTTTTAAACGTAGAGCATCTGCTGAAAATGAGTATTGTATATGTATGACCCAAAGTAATTTTATTAATTATCAGAAAATTGCAGCCCAAACCAAGAAATTATTTTCTAAAAAAAAGAAAGAAGGCTGGCTCAAGTTTTGCAGTAGCCTATCTCCTAATACGCCTGCTTCCATCGTTTGGAAAAATATTAAACGCTTTCGTAATGCCTTTGTCAATGAGTCTGATGCACCTTCGAATGATCCCTCCATTTGGTTAGACATCTTTTCCAACAGCTTAGCTCCACCTTCCGCACCTTCCTTTGATTGCTTACCTATTTTCTCCTCAGTGTGCTCTCGTGATCCTTTGGATGCCCCTTTTTCTTTTGATGAATTTTTATTAGTCCTTAATTCTTTAAAAGATTCTTCGCCTGGGCTTGACGGTATCCCCTATTTATTTATTTGTAAAGCTGGTACCAGAACTAAACATTTCTTCTTACAAATTCTGAATGATATATTTGAATCTGGCTCACCTCCAGAATCTTGGAAGTCTCAAATTATTATCCCAGTTCATAAACCTGGTAAAGATCTTACTCTCGCTTCTTCTTACAGACCTATCGCTTTGTCTTCTGTATTACCTAAAATCTTGGAACATCTTATTAAGAATAGACTAGAATGGATAGTTGAATCCAGGAACATAATTCCTAAATCTCAATTCGGCTTTAGGAAGGGTTTGAGCACAAGTGACATTTTAAGTATTTTAATTTCTGACATACGACTGGCGTTTATAAACAAACATTATCTGGTGGGTGTATTTTTAGATATTTCTTCTGCATATGATAATGTATTGCTTCCCATCCTCAGGCAGAAAATGCAACAGCTGAGTTTGCCAGCGAAGCTCTCACATATCATAATGAACCTCTTAATGGCTAGAAGTATTCAAATTCGCTCAAGCTCGTCGTATTCCTCACCTAAATCTGTCTGGAAGGGTCTCCCTCAGGGATCCGTTTTAAGTCCTTTACTTTTTAGTTTATACACGTTGGATTTACAAGATGTGGTTACTTCTTTCTGTAACGTTCTTCAATATGCAGATGACTGTGCCTTATATTTGGCATCCGAGTCTATGGAAGAGATTTCTACTCGATTAAATTTAGCTTTACAATATCTCGGTGATTGGTTAGAGAATCATGGCCTTTCCTTATCAGCCCATAAGAGCAAAGTGGTAACTTTTCACGTAGACGCATTATCCCCCCTATCGATATCTATATTCAGGATACTATCGTCCTCAGTTCTTAGGACTTATTCTTGACTCCAGACTCTCAAGCTCCTAACATATTCATTATGTTGTGTCCAAATGCGAGAAGAGAATCAACATACTGCGCTGCCTTTCGGGAGTATGGTGGGGATCCCACCCATACTCCCAAAAACTGCTTTATAATGCTATAATTCGTAGCATAATGGATTATGGTACATTTCTGATAGAACCTTGTAGCAAATTAGCTCTGCTAAAGCTTGACAAAATCCAGTATAAATGTTTGAGGATAATCATTGGAGCCATGAAATCATCGCCAATCAATGCTCTCCAGGTAGAAAGTGGTGACCCTCCACTTTACCTACGTCGTCAATTTCTATCAGATCGCTTTGTTTCTAGAATTCTTCAGAATTCCTCCCACCCGCTTATTCCTAAACTTCAATTACTTTCTAGACACCTTTAGTCTTTCCCTTTATTTTTAACTAGCTATATGAATATCACTCGCTTGGAGAGTCCTCTTTCTCAAACTCCCTCCTTCCCCCTTTTTACTTTTGGTTACGATTCTCTCATTTTTAAACCTAATATCATTCTTTACCTTGGTTTAATTAAAAACGACCCTGGTGCTAATGCTAAATTCTTAAAAATTATGTCTCAGTCATTTCTTGGATGGACTACAATATTCACTGATGCCTCTAAGTTGTCTGAGGAGGGCTGCGTCGGTGCAGCAGTCTGGATCCCTCGATATAAAATTATATTAAACTATAAAATCCCTCCTATCTCATCTGTTTTCACAGGCGAATCGATCGCCCTTCTTGAGGCGATCTTATATGTTGAATCCCATTCTCTAAATAACTCTATTATTCTCTGTGATTCTTTGAGTTGCTTACAAGCAGTATTATCCAATCCTTTTCGAAATAAACTGAGATTCACCGCTATTTTTTCTATTAGAGATGCCCTATTTCGGTGCTACAAAAAGAATATTAACGTCGTGGTTGCCTGGATACCTAGTCATTCTGGTATAGTTGGCAATGAAAACGTGGATCAGTGTGCTAAGCAAGCCATTACTCTGGGCTCTCGAACATATTATAAAATTTATACCCATGATCTGAATGCCCACGCCAAAACTGCTCTCTCTAAACATTGGAATAATTTATGGTCGGAGTCAAAAGCTATAAAAGGAAAATTTTACGGGGATATTCAACCAACTATTCCTACCAAACCATGGTTCTTTTATTTCCCTAAAATTGATAAAAGTCTTGCTCTATTATCTGTCGTCTACGTCTAGGTCATGCCACAACTCCAGTTCATCTTCATAAGTTAAGGATTAGGGATAGCTCGATATGCGAATGCGGTCTGGACGAAGGTTCTGCCGACCATATAATTTTTTCATGCCCTAATAATAGATTCTCCATATATGATTTCCTCCCTAACAAAATCCCTCGTCCCGTCTCTCTTAAATTTCTCCTGTCTTTAGTTAACACTCCTTTTGTGTATAATCAATGTGTATTTTTACGTATTAACAATATTAAACTGTAGTATACTAACAAATATGTGAATGTCCTGTGTTGTCTTTTTGTTTCAGATGGCTCAAATACTACCTCATTGATAGCTCCGTTTAGTTAGATTATAGTTATACAGTGCATCTTCAATTACCTTGGACACTGGCGGAATTGCCATAAATTTGGCAGAGGCCAATAAATAAAAGTTGAAGTTGAAGACTCTTCTACCGATTTTGTTAGTGTGTGTCTGCATTCTATGTAGTGTGTGTATGAGTTCTATGTAGTGTGCGTGGAAAACATTGCTGCCAACATAACGGCAACTATTTGTTGAAACGCATTATATAGGGTGACTTTAAATTAGTTCTTGATACAAAAGGCTATGAATGTGCTGATGATAACAAACAACTTTCCCTAAGAAACCCATAGTCAAATCGCAAAAAAAAAATTTTGAGTCTCCATACAAATCGATGAACTGACCGGCCAAATTAGTATGAAGAGTCCAAAATTTTTTTTGCGATTTGACTATGGATTCCTTAGGAAAAGTTGTTCATTATCATGAGCACATGCATAGCCTTTCGTATCAAGAACTAATTTAAAGTCACATAGTGAGGGGTGGGTTCCAGGGTGACCATTTCAAAACTGGAGAATCTGCCCGACACTGGCAAGAAATCTGCCAAACTCAACTCCGAAAATGCCAAAAATATGCCATCATAATTATTGCCTCCATGGGGATGGAAATGAATAAATAAAATACAGTAAAAAGAAAACTTAAAAAACATTACTTATGTTCAATAGAAAAACTATTATATTTTGTTCGAACTCACTGACTGCAAATAAACCAATCATCTGGCTTCGCAGTCTTTAGTAATTTAAGAATATGAAACTCTGCGATATGGAACTTTAAAAAATAAAATAAAAATAATATATTCAAAATAATTTCTTTATTTAACCTAAAATATATTTATTTTAATAGGTATTTTTTTCACCTAAAATGTAGGTACTGTACTATTACTACGTGTCAATATTTGCTTCAAATTCATGATTTTGTTCATTTTCATTATACCTACACTGATTTTAACGTCATCTTTTTTAATCATTTCTTTAATTAGTGTAAAGGAAATACAGTCTTCTTTTGTTGTGATTAATGCCCATACATGTTTTTTAGAAACCTGTTCCTTATTTTTGTTTTATTAGAGTTTACTTGGGAGAATATTCCCTGAGTGAGTCCACCAAATAAGTCATAAAAAAATAAAGTAAATAATAAGACAGAAAATTATAAGTTTTCTAATTTGTATTTCAAAAATAATAATGGTTTTTTAATTGGTTTTTAAATCGTCAGCTTATTCTGCCAGAGCTAAAAAATAGTAGCCAAATCTGCCCAAATGGCAGAAATCTGCCATAAAAGGTCACACTGGTGGGTTCCGATCCGAGGGTTGGAAACCTCATAATCGAATTTAGAAATTCGGTTTTCTCAAAACTCAACTAGATGGCGCTGATCAACATTGGAAAAAAGAAATTCTCTTAAAAATCGTTAAAACTGACTGATATTACCAATGATATTTTACAAAGGATATTGCACGCTAAAGCAACGCGGTATCGTAGCGCGGCACAAGACACTATACGTAGCTATACATTAATAGTAAACATCGTAGAAACAAACGAAACACAGCCCATCTCTTTCTTACAAATGGAGCACGTGAATTGCTATTTCATATTACGTCATCTCGCAAGCCGAACGCGTGACTCTTGAGAACATAAAAAGCGTGGAGTAGCATTTGAATTATATTTTTTTGTATTGGGCATCCTAAGGTAGCATCGATATGAGAGACATTAGATGAGGTTAATACTGCCCGACTGCGTAGTCGCTAATAGTGGTTTGCTCCCCTATGTTGAGTAGCGCCGCCTTTTCGCGCACCATTCGCAATCTGACAAGCGACGAGTAAACATCCCGTATTTAAATGAAAATATGTCTTACAGTGCAGTGAAATGTGCTAAAACAATAAAAAAATAAAGATCACAACTAACAGCAACATTTCTTATCACTTTTTTCTTGTTATTTTATGAATATTTTGTCATTTTATAGTGATGCTACGCTACTCGTCGCTAGATGTCGCTAGTAGATAACATTTATTAAATACATGCCTCCCTACTCGTCGCTAGATGTCGCTAGTAGATAACATTAAATACATAAACCTTAAGCTTATCACACAACGGCGATATTTGTTTAAATACATGCCTGCCTCTTCACCCCGCTTCAGCCCCCGCAAGACGAACACGCTGGTTCAGAAACAAACAGAGCGAGTAACCTTATCTAATGTTTCCCATATCGATGTAAGGTAGTGTTTCAAACACTGCCATTCGTAATGTTTTATGAAATATTATACAATTGACTTAATTAGAATTCCAGATATATATAATGGGATTTTTAAATGACGGATATGAATATTTCAGGCTAAATTACTGCCACTGTTACTAACAAACACTGCCATTCGTAATGTTTTATGAAATATTATACAATTGACTTAGGGATAAATATGTCAAGTTGTCGACTTTTGTTGTACTGCTTAAAAAAAAGGAAAAGTTTTTTACTCTGTCGACCATTGGGTATGAAAAAATGGTCAATTCAACGATCGATTTGTATGGAGCTTCATTTTTTAAATTTATTATGTATGTTTAAGATGTTGTTACATTTGAACCGAACAATGGTGATTTTCAAATTTGCCATTAAAAATTACCTTGTATACAGGTTGTTTAAAAAAGTGCGATTGAAATTTTAAGGTGTTACTCAGAATTAAGTATACAGAGTGTTAAAAAAGTGCGTTTGATTCTACAGGTTGTTAATGAAATGCGTTTGAAATTTTAAGGGGTTACTCAGAATCAGAATCAAATATAAATAACAGAAAAATATTGTAACAATCCGATCTGCAATTTCTTTTTAATTTTTTCATACAAAAACTCAAGGATTTGTATGAGAAACTAAAATATTAATTGTAGATCGGATTTTTCATATTTTTCCTGTATTCTACACTTTCTGAGTAATCCCTTAGAAATTTATGTTAAGGCTGATTTCTAAAAAAAAACAATAACCTAACTATATAAAAAAAAGACTGCATTGAAAGCTGAAATTAATCAAACCGCTTAGGCTACAGAATCTGCCAAAGAAATATACATACATACATCCACTTGAAAACATAACCTTCCTTCTGGCGCAGTCGGGTAAATAGACGATATCGACATAAAAAATATAACTAAATATCCAAACGACAGGATTACACGCCAAAACGATTTAGAAATGAGAATAAAACAACTGTCTTGAAATCTTCATTAGAAATTATTCTTATTATTATTTGTATTGATATGAATTACTTGAGCTGCAAAATTATCAAGAGTACCTATTATTGCACAATTCTGATACAAGTAAAATTATGTATGATTACAACCTATTGACTGACTCGGTGGCTAAGTGGTTAGCGATCCTGATCCGAGAGTCGTCGGTTCGATCCCCACACTGACATTTTGAGTCACTGACAACAAAACATAGTTGTGAATGTGGCCGATTTGTTTCTCCGGAATGTCAACCATCAATGCCCAGTTGCGCAGGTGGCGCGGCCGGCCTGGGTGACGTCGTGTCGCCGGTGCCGCGAGCACCGCGAGTGCGGGCGGCTCGTCGGGGCCGGCTGCGACGTTCCCCCCTGCTTCTCATAAATATTGTAAAACATTTCTTTTTTCTGACGCTCTTGGCACTTGGCTTTATTGTAGGAGACACACTAATGTTATGTACTTGCGCCTTTATAAGATGATCATCTTCATTTTCTTCTCCGACCTGAAATAAAAATCAGCATCTATTTAAAAACATAATAACATTTATACGTACACCCGAAAAATATTATCTTCCGTTTCGGCAGTATGGCTTTTACACTTAAAACGTTGAAACAAAAGCGACTCCACTCTTTTGCTTTATGACTATGTTCTCGTCGCGTACTGACGCATATCTCTTTCTGGCGCACGTGAAAGAAAAGAATAGGAATACTCCCTAATAATTTACGATATTTATTGAAATTTTAGTGCTTTTCTACTTTTTTTTACACATTTTCGCGTGTTATCTTTTATAAATAAAATCAACTTACCGGTGGTAGGTCACACCATCTTTTTTTATGGTCGTTCGAGTGTTATTTCGACACTTTTTCACGACACACTTCGGCATCCTTACTGCTTTGCGCTCAAAACACGACTAAGGTAAAAAGTGTGCGCACATCGTATTTGAGCACACTTCTGCTGTGCCGTTTACAGCGCGCTGATGCAAAGTCCATGTATAGAATGTCGTTGGATATTACCAACGTGGACTTTGCATCAGCGCGCTGTAAACGGCACAGAAGTTGTTTTTTTCGAAATCAGCCTTAACATAAATTTCTAAGGGATTACTCAGAAAGTGTAGAATACAGGAAAAATATTAAAAAATCCGATCCACAATTAATATTTTAGTTTCTCATACAAATTCTTGAGTCTAAATTCAGCTTTTGTATGAAAAAATGAAAAAGAAATTGCAGATCGGATTGTTACAAAATTTTTCTGTTATTTATACTTGATTCTGATTCTGAGTAACTCCTTAAAATTTCAAACGCATTTCATTAACAACCTGTGGAATCAAACGCACTTTTTTAACACTCTGTATACTTAATTCTGAGTAACACCTTAAAATTTCAATCGCACTTTTTTAACAACCTGTAGTATTATATAAGGTAATTTTTATGGCAAATTTGAAAATCACCATTGTTCGGTTCAAATGTAACAACATCTTAAACATACATAATAAATGTAAAAAATGACGCTCCATACAAATCGATCGTTGAATTGACCATTTTTTTATAACCAATGGTCGACAGTGTAAAAAACTTTTCCTTTTTTTTAAGCGGTACAACAAAAGTAGACAACTTGACATAGTTATTCCGATTAATAATTCAGCCTGAAATATTCATATCCGTCATTTAAAAATCCCATTATATATATCTGGAATTCTAATTAAGTCAATTGTATAATATTTCATAAAACATTACGAATGGCAGTATTTGAAACACTACTTTAGGATGCCCAATACAAAAAAATATAATTCAAATGCTACTCCACGCTTTTTATGTTCTCAAGAGTCACGCGTTCGGCTTGCGAGATGACGTAATATGAAATAGCAATTAACGCGCTCCATTTGTAAGAAAGAGATGGGCTGTGTTTTGTTTGTTTCTACGATGTTTACTATTAATGTAAAGCTGCGTATAGTGTCTTGTGCCGCACTACGATGCCGCATTGCTTTAGCGTGCAATATCCTTAGTAAAATATCATTGGATATTACCGTCTAATATCATAATAATGATGAATACGATATTATTCGAAGATTACTTTTAATTGAATATTTCAGTATTGTTTTTGTATTTCTTAAAATAATTCCAACATGATACCGAGTTATAAATTACATTTTAATCATAAGAATGTATTAAAATCAATAGGGAATTTTTCACGGGTTTCTCTAAACTCAACTAGATGGCGCTGATCAACATTGGAAAAAAGAAAATCTCTTAAAAATCGTCAAAACTGACTGATATAACCAACTAATATCCTAATAATGATGATTAGCTTTCGAAGATTAACTTTCATTGAATATTTTTTTACAGTTTGATCCAAAAAATACTTTTCACAATTTTTGATGCACAAAGCTTATCAGTATTGTTTTTGTATTTCTTAAAAGAATTCTAATATGATACCGAGTTATAAATTGCATTTGAATCATAAGAATGTATTAAAATCAATTTATTTTTAGTTCGGAAGAAGAAATTACATATAACAGAGAAACCAGAACGCACCCAGGTTATCCATACTTGACCAAGTTGGAAATTTATTGTTTCTGTTAATTCAATTAATAAGAATCTATGTTCAGGTGGTTTTTTATATGTTTTTAACCATACTAAATCTATTTTGCTACCGTAAATTCTACGCTGTTATTTAAAATATATTTCCAAAGTTTAGAAGCGCCATCTATTGAGACACTTATGAACGGCGTGACATACGTCATCTGAAAACTCCCTATTTATTTTTGGCTCGGAAGAAGAAATTACATATAATGTAACAGAGAAACCAGAACGCACTCAGGTTATCTATACTTGACCAAGTTGAAAATTTATCGTTTCTGTTAATTCAATAATAAGAATCTATGTTCAGGTGGCTTTTTATATATTTCCAACAATACTAAATCTATTTTGCTATCGTAATTTCTATGCTGTTTTTAAAAATACATTGCCAAAGCTTAGAAATGCCATATATTGAGAATCTTATGAACGGTGCGACATACCGTCACCTGAGTGCTTATTTGTCTAATCGACCATATTAACGAAAGTTACTTTTAAATGCAGTTATCATAAGATTTTTTCCCGTCGATTGGTGTATGATTCTTCTAATTTAGACCTTAAGAATATTAAACATATAATTACCTGTTGAAAACGCAATCTGTAAGAAATCATTTAATTTACGTGAAATAATCAATAAAACCTTTGTTGTATAAAGTGTTGATTAAGGACATTGAACAAATAAGCACTCAGGTGACGATACATCATCTGAAAACTCCCTATTAGCGCCCAAAGGAAAAAATAGTGCTATCGTAGTTTCTGAGATAATCGAGTTTTTCATTGAGGCTGCTAGCGGAACATCCCACTATCAGCCTCATCTATGGAACCAAGGAACTACTACACCAATAGGGGTTTTCACCATTTTTTGAAAAGTATCTCAAATTGATCATTAGGTGGGAAAAAGTAAAAAATATTTTTTTAATTTTTTTTTGAAACCTATAAGTACCCCAAAAATACATTTTAAATTACCATTGCCAATTAGCGCGCGAAAACGATAGCCGCCATGATGCTTAGGTCGTGACGTCATTTCAGGAGTAAATAAAATAGCTCTGTACTTAAATTTTGACACATATCGCGAACAAAATGTCATTGATTACCACTATTGTGACGTCACCTGACAACCAGCATGGCGGCTGTCGTTTCAGACATTTGAATAACAGATTAAAAAACTTGATTTTTGTAAATCAAAAATAAAATGTTTTTTCTCATTTTATTATATAGAAATCATATTAAATCGATTATGTATTACAAATACAACAGTAAATAAGCAGTTTTAGATTTTATCTTGTATAGAGTAAAATACCCTATTGTTATATGTCAAAAATTTGTGCTGAAATAGTGCTTTCCACATGCAAAATTTCTAAATGAATGCTTCAGTAACACCCAAGATATGACGGTGGGTTGGGGAGGCTACTAAATATTTGCGTTTTGTTATTGGATCAGCCACATCATTTTAAGTTTATTGATGCAATAACAAAATGCAAATGTATGTAGATTTTAAACTTGAGATCCTGACTAACTAGGAAGCTCTAAAGTTCTGGATTGTTTTGTGTCGGAAGTCGGAAGGCACTCTGGAAAAGTATGCCTAAAAGCTTTTTGACATTAGTTTGGTTTCAATATTCACTGTAGTTTTGCTGGAACCATGATGAGGCTGCTAAAAGAACGCGTTCATTTAGTAGCTTCACCAACCTACAGTTGTAACTTGGGTGTTACTGAACACTATTTCAGCACTGTACTAATTTTTGACATATAACACATACCAATGGAGAACACAAAAGGGTTCAATTGTAACACTAAAATATACCTTACATCAAAGCATAGACCACGTAAATCCATGCAGTATTACCGAAGTTACCACTGCGAGATGTTAAGACCACTTTTAAAATTTATTTATTAAGATTACGCGCGCTCGCTGCGTGACGGCACGGCTCCCGTGGTACCTCTCGCGCGCTACCCGTCATAGTGAAACTCATACAAATCACGCCATGCGCGCGCGTATTTATTTAATGTTGTTGTCTAAATAATACGTGTTTATTATCTAAATAGAACTTTTTTAAGTGCTTATCGTTTAAACGCCCATCTTTACTATATAAACCATATAAGTTATACGCCATGGAAGTAGGATTTCAGAAAGGCCAGTCAGACAATCTGCCAAGAGTGGATAGCTTGATGGTGGCGCAATATTTTAATAAAAATAAAGACTTTACGGCTGCTGAAATTCGTGGAGTAAAAATGAAAGGTATCTTATTAAGATATTTTTTTTTGTAACATTTATGGGTTACTTAATAAAATGAAAATATTTTATTCGAAGTAGGTAGCAGTGGACACTTCAAACGTCATTTTTTTATCTGCCTAATACGAAGTTCTTAAAAATATATGTATACATGATACCTACGCCTACTAACTTGATTGTGGTATTAATTTCATGGAGTAGAGAAATATATCTATGTGCTATATAATAAAAAAAATGCTATAACAATAATATCTTCAGGTTTTGTTGTAAGTAATTCATGATTTTGTAACGCTTTGTTAGTTACCTACCTACGAATATACATTTTCTAGTACTAGGTATCCTAAATAAAAAAACATGAAACCAGATCTGTTCATTTAATAATAGATATTTACGAAATGATAATAAATGATCTTCGCAACAGAACGCAACAGTTTTAGGTCCTATTGAATCTCGTCTTCTAATAACTGTCATCCACTTCTTTCTGGATTTTGGATCCTTCGGCACGTAAAAAAACAGCTTTTCCGGTGTTTTTACAGTGGAATTAAAACACTGAGGCACGACACAGTATTTATTATTAATTTTAGTAGGTATCTAGATGCGCTCGCAAGCGCGAGCGACCAGCCAGGGAACGAATGGGCACACCCTGCCTGCCCGCCGCCAACCAGTGAGAGGAGCCGTGACGTCACCACGCGAACGAGAGCTGTCCGCGTTTATTTTAATTATCTCAGCCATTTTTAAAGATAGAAAAAAGTAAAAACACAGTTGTTCTTGTAATTTTTAGTAGATTTTTTTAGCATTTGTAGAAAAAAAACGTTTGTCTTCTTCATTGGTGCAGTAGTTCCTTCGTTCCAGAGATGAGGTTGCTAGCGGAATGTTCCGCTGGCAGCCTCAGTGAAAAACTCGATTTTCTCTGAAACGACAATAGCACAATTTTTTTTCTTTGGGCACTGATTGGCAGTATTTAGGCAGTATTTATTGGTATAATCAAAATATCTAGATATTACCAATACTCGACGACACGTGGCGTCGAGTGGCGTGTTAATAATATGTTTCCGCCCTTACACACATCAACTCAAGGTTACAATCTAGTGGTTAGGTGGCGCTGCAGGTTGTGTTTTCCGTGTCCATGACGCCAGCGGAATGTTGTAGCTAAGAAGGATGTGAGTATAATAGGGAATTAGAGCATCATTAGAACTAATTGTGCGCCAGCAGCGGAATTTGTGCGTCTTACAATTTCGGAGATATTCATAAAAAACCGATGCCGCCAGGGTAACGTTCCCTCAGCGGCATAATTTTGAAAAAGACGGTCTAGCTCATAACAAAGTACATGACTGAGTAGCTTTCGTCGTGTTATAAATGTGCGCAAATAGCGGAATTTGTGCATCTTACGGTTTTCGAATTATTCAAGATTCCGCTGCAGTAACGTTTTTGAGTTTTCTGTATCTCGAAAACGGCTGATAGGAGAAATTTCAAAAAAAAACCACTAGTACACCTTAATTTGTGCGTAATTTGAGCAATGTTACTTTTTTGAAAATTATGATATTTTTTTAGTAATTAATTTGTTTAGAAAATCAGGAAATTCTAATTTACAAGGAAACGAGTGAAGTTGCAATCGAATAAAGAGCACTCAAATATTCCTCTAGTAGACCCTAATAATGTGTGCAATTGTGGATTGTATTATCTAGGCAAATAGTGAGATATACCATTTAATTACGATATTAAGGTAGCGAAATTTTAAAGATTGAATTCAGTGCTCCCATAAGACTATGTAACATGACATTTTACATAAAATTAGAGCGTCCTGCTAGCAAGCTTTACTGTAAGTTTCATCTTTGAATAACGTTGATTTAAAAAGATTTACCCAAAAGAAGAAAGAACGAACATTTTCCCTATAACCCGACCAAATTAGAATGTATACGAGAAAGCGGCCGCACCATACAAAAGGATAACCTTCTTAAATGAAAGGTATATTGAAGGAAGCTTTGTAAGTACAGTTGCGTGCAAATGTTTTATTGACGATTGTTTTCTTAGTACCTACGTACTCGTATAGCGGCCGGGACGAAGTTATTATAAAAGATACTTGTAATAAGATTTTTTGAATAGTAAGTATCTTATCTAAGTCTTGCCGCCAATCATGAATGTTAACAGCATGGATGTGTTCCGGCATGAAGATAGCCAATTCCCCATTGCGTTGGGGATTCTTTGATAAGCCCGCTTCCATCTTCGGCGTCATCATTACTTACCATCAGGTGAGATGATGCCAAGGGCTTACCAATAGAGGATAAAAAAAATGCAACATTAAGTAGTGTTTAGTTTCTAGCATACTGATTAATAGTTCGAGAAGGTTAAAATAAAAATTAAAAAGAAGAATGAAAAAATGAAGACTTCTGAGAGAAGAAAGAAGAGATCTGCTAAAATCTGACACACTACGTGGAACCCCGATATTATGGATAATTATGTATATGGTTTACCTACTTAAAAATTAATAAACGGGAAATTCCCGTACTACTTTATATTATTATAAAAATAATAAAATTAAAAATATTTTCTAGCAAGCAAGTCATAAAAAAAATTATAACTTTTCTATTGCTATTTAAAAAAGTATTTCCTTGAAAACTGCCAAATTCTGACACTTTTTTAAATCGTCAGATTATTCTGCTAGAGTTAAAATTTAGTAGCCAAATCTGCCCAAATGGCAGAAATCTGCCACAAATGGTCACACTGCGGGGCGGATGGGTTTCGAAAACACGGGAACTCGCGCGACGGGGGGAGCTTAATGCTCATTCCCTCTGCCCGTGCCCCGGGGGCTACATGTGCGAGGAGCGCAGCTCAGTTCAAAGCGATAAGATAAACACTTTGATCAGAATTTAACAAAGCATTGATTTGATTATATCTGCTTTGCGAGAAATATACCTCAACACGTAGAGGTAATAAAGTACTAATTACTTCTATGCTATTCTATGGTATGGCATTTGTTCTACTTCTATGGTACTAGATAGCAAAAAATATTGACGATTTAAAAGCATGTGTAAAGCATCCACTTAAACATTTTGAGTTTTATGCAGATACATCAAAAAGTTTGTTGTTCAACTTGTCGATGTTACCCGATTTTAGTTAATTTAAATACGAAGCCAAATAATAAAACATTTATAAACATCATAACAAAAAATTTTCTGCTTAATTGTCCAATTAGTTCTGGTTGTATGCTACCAATTTAGGAAGGTTACCTTTTTGTATGGCGCGGCCGCTTTCTCGTATACATTCTAATTTGGTCGGGTTATAGGGAAAATGTTCGTTCTTTCTTCTTTTGGGTAAATCTTTTTAAATCAACGTTATTCAAAGCTGAAACTTACAGGAAAGCTTGCTAGCAGGATGCTCTAATTTTATGTAAAATGTCATGTTACATAGTCTTATGGGAGCACTGAATTCAATCTTTAAAATTTCGCTACCTTAATATCGTAATTAAATGGTATATCTCACTAATTGCCTAGATAATACAATCCACAATTGCACACATTATTAGGGTCTACTAGAGGAATATTTGAGTGCTCTTTATTCGATTGAAACTTCACTCGTTTCCTTGTATATTAGAATTTCCTGATTTTCTAAACAAATTAATTACTAAAAAAATATCATAATTTTCAAAAAAGTAACATTGCTCAAATTACGCACAAATTAAGGTGTACTAGTGGTTTTTTTTTTAAATTTCTCCTATCAGCCGTTTTCGAGATACAGAAAACACCAAAACGTTACTGCAGCGGAATCTTGAATAATTCGAAAACCGTAAGATGCACAAATTCCGCTATTTGCGCACATTTATAACACGACGAAAGCTACTCAGTCATGTACTTTGTTATGAGCTAGACCATCTTTTTCAAAATTATGCCGCTGAGGGAACGTTACCCTGGCGGCATCGGTTTTTTATGAATATCTCCGAAATTGTAAGACGCACAAATTCCGCTGCTGGCGCACAATTAGTCCTAATGATGCTCTAATTCCCTATTATACTCACATCCTTCTTAGCTACAACATTCCGCTGGCGTCATGGACACGTGTTTTCCCATGTTTTCCGTGGGTGGGTAATACCCACTGGGTATTAGTGCAGATGTGATGATCTGTGGTGGGTGAGTGAAGCCAGTGTGTGGCTGTGTGGGAAAAAATATATGAAACCAAACAAAAATACTCATAAAATGCTTATTTTAATTTAAATTAGCTAACTATGTAAAAACGGCAGTGTCTGTAAACAATAAGAATAATGGTTTTTGAATCCATGCCTCGTTCTGTTCGGATCCTGCTCCTAGGAGAGCCGGGAGTAGGAAAAACTTCTCTGATTCTTTCACTTGTGACTGAGGAGTTTACTGAACATGTGCCGCCAAAAGCTGAAGAGATCACAATTCCGGCAGACGTTACTCCGGAGCAGGTTCCAACCAACATTGTTGATATTTGCGGTAAGGGTTGTGGCTGCTTGTGGGACTTAGCATTTTCAAATTTTTTTTACATACCTACGGTTTCTAATAAAAATACAGATTTTGAGGGATATAGTGGACAAGTAATTAAGTGTTTGTTGCATCTTAACCTGAAAGTGATCTTTAATTTGTGAGTATAATATTTCAGTTGCTGAACAGTCTCTGGAACAGGTCGGTGAAGAGATAGAGAAGGCCCACGTAATTTGTATAGTCTTTGCAGTAGACAAGCAAGAAACTCTGAGTAAGATAGCATCCTACTGGCTGCCTTTTGTGAGAGACAACTGCCCTCCCGATGTCAGAAAACCTGTTATTCTTGTTGGAAATAAGATAGACTTAATTGATTACTCAGTTCTTGATGTAAGTGATAAGCTTGATATATTTTGATAAACATATGGGTCATTCTTCTTTTTTATTGACAATGAGTTGTCTTTAGTAATGTATGAACTTAAAATTATGTAGCAAAAATATAAGTACTTCAAAAATATTACTAATTTACCATAAAATGACAAATGAATTGTATCGTCATCTCGTAGGCACTTCAATTCATTATTTAACTTGCAAAAAAAGTTACAAAGCGTGATGGAGGTGCCAGTAATACTATTTTTGGGGACCATGACAGAGGTGTACATTTTGATCAAGAAGTTTTGCGAATAAATTAAATTTATATGGTACGGTAGTCGATCTGAAAAAGGGTATGTCACACAACATATAGGACATATTACAAATCATCAGTAATATGTTATGTAAATGTTAAAATATTAAATGTTAAATATTGATTTGTAAATCTTGCCCATTGTCGCAAAAAAAGAAAAATGACCCATATACTATATCGGAAATGGATTCATTAATCTTAATTAATGTATTTCATTTGCAGAATATTTGGGATATAGCAGAGGAATACCCAGAGGTTGATAGATGCATAGAATGTTCAGCAAAAACTCTTATGAATGTTTCAGAAATGTTTTACAATGCACAAAAAGCAGTCCTGCATCCTATTAGTCCAATATATTCTATTGAGGAACAAGAGGTATGATAATCAATTTTGATAAATGTATTTTACTCAGCTACCCAGAGCATATCCCATTGTTTCTAAAAATTTGATTTTTATTTTGCATTCTCAGTTGACTGAAAAGTGTAAAAAAGCACTTTCTCGAATATATAAAATCTGTGACTTGGATGGGGATGGACTGCTCGATGACTATGAAATTACAGTATTTCAAAGAAAATGCTTTGACACTCCTTTGCAATTGCAGGTAACTTTCTAAATATGCTTCATTTTGATTTTAAAGTTTTACTGCCTTGAATAAACCCAATTTATTTTTAAATTTTTTAATAATTATAATTTGTGGCTTTTGTTATTATTATATCATCGTTCGTGATCGTTAACAACCCATTACGTCCCCACTGCAGGGGCACGGGTCTCTTCCCATAACTCAGGAAGGTTTAGGCCATACTCCACACACGGGGGCCCAGTCTGGATTGGTGGAGGTTGTGGGGCTAGTGGCCAACCCCAGTGTCAGAAGTTTTCAAGCCGCCTATAAGGCCACTGACATGGCTTAACAACTGCTAGCGATAGCATCCGGCACCAACGGCTTAACGTGCCTTGCGAAGCACGGAAACGGTCGAGATAAATGCCACTAACAGTCAAACCCATCCAGGTTATGACCATGTCTGTAGTCAGTTAACCTACGTGATCGATGCGACCACGCAAGCCGCACTGAGCCACGACCGCTTCATTATATTATATTATATCATCATCACTAATCACTAATATTATAAATGCGAAAGTATGGATGTTTGTTTGTTTGTCCCGCTTTCACGCCCAAACTACTGAACGGATTTGGATGAAATTTGGTAGGTACATAGATAAAGCACTCTGCTAACATATAGGATACTTTTTATCCCGGAAAAATTAAGGGTTCCCATAGGAATGCTCAAAAACTCAAAATGTCCACTTCGTCACTAGATGCCGCTATCTTAACATTTTATTTCTTTCTGGACACAATTCTGAAGTCCACACGGATGAAGTCGCGGGCGGAAGCTAGTTATTAAATACTTTTTACTTTAGATTTTAGATGAGGTAAAATCAGTTATTGCCCAAAACATACCAGGAGGTATAGAGAACGAGTGTATAACTATGAAAGGATTCATATTCTTGCACTGTCTCTTTATACAAAGAGGACGCAATGAAACCACTTGGACCGTACTGCGCAAGTTTGGATATGATGAAAGTTTGGATTTGCAGCACAGCTATTTATATGCCAAGTAAGATTTATTTTATTTTAAGCCCTTTATTCAGACAATATAATAATGATCCATTTACAAAAATGTTACAAACTAATTAATTTAATCAAAATTCTTGTCTGCTTGCCCTTTGGCATAGGCCTCCTCCAACTTTTTCCATTCGTTTCTGTTCAGTGCTTAACCAAGTAAGATTAACCAAACACAAATAAATATACACATACAGTGTGTCTAGGTGGAACTAGCGATAATCTAGCCCCCCCCCCCCCTCTTATGGGGTCCATCCTCTTCCCCTCCCCTTCTCTCTCCCTGGGATGACCATTAAATTATTCAAATTTTTTTATGCAAAAAACATCACATTTCTCAATTTTATGGTTCTTTAGATAAGACATCTAAAAATGATGTACAAAGTACAATGTGAACAAAAGTCATTCAAAAATTTATAAAAAAAAACATTAAATCTACAAGTTATTGTTAATTTCTGAAAAAAAGTGTATGTTTTTTTAAATTGTTTGATAGTTTTTGAGATAAGCTATAAAACAAAAAATGTTACAAACTAATAAATTTAATCAAAATTCTTGTCTGCTTGCCCTTTGGCATAGGCCTCCTCCAACTTTTTCCATTCGTTTCTGTTCTGTGCTTAACCAAGTAAGATTAACCAAACACAAATAAATATACACATACAGTGTGTCTAGGTGGAACTAGCGATAATCTAGCCCCCCCCCCTCTTATGGGGTCCATCCTCTTCCCCTCCCCTTCTCTCTCCCTGGGATGACCATTAAATTATTCAAATTTTTTTATGCAAAAAACATCACATTTCTCAATTTTATGGTTCTTTAGATAAGACATCTAAAAATGATGTATAAAGTACAATGTGAACAAAAGTCATTCAAAAATTTATAAAAAAAAAACATTAAATCTACAAGTTATTTTTAATTCCTAAAAAAAAGTGTATGTTTTTTTAAATTGTTTGATAGTTTTTGAGATAAGCTATAAAACAAAACCAAAAGTTTGAAATGAAATGAAATGAAATACCTAATATTTATTCGAAGTCGGTATCTCTACACTTTTCGAACGTCATATTTTTTTCTACCTAATACGAAGTTCCTACCACTCGGAACTCAATCAATCAATCAATCAAATTTTCGTATACCCAATGTTTCGGGAAGTGTTTGCGGAGAGAGAAGAAACGTCGGGCCAGAAACCTGAAAATTATCAAGCGTTCGAGAAAACTTTCGTGTATTTTTTACCCTTTAGGATGATTCTCTGATTTGGTGCAAATCGGTCGAAAGTAAGAGAAATTTTTAAATGTTCATTTTTATGAGCTCACGTGAAACTAGGTGACAAATCTTAGCTATATATATAATATTCACGAAATTATACGCAGAAAATCAAAAGATATTAAATTTGTATTTTCCACTTTAATGACGGTAATGATAAAGTAAAGATGGTAATGAGTTTTAGGCGGAAAACACACTGCTCCGCATACTGCAACGAATTCCGGTGGTCCGGTCCGGTCCGGATTTGCGGGGAAAGGGGGTTACGGGGCCCGGGGTGGAAGGGGGTGCGGCGTGGAGGGATTTCGGGGCACGGGGCAGGGGGGAGGTTGCGGAGTACGGGGGAGAAGAAGGTGCACCGCGGGGATTGCGGGGCGCGGAGGGAGGGTGTTGCAGGGCGCGGGGGTGGTGGGGTGCATGGCGCAGGGGGATTCACGAAATGACTTGTTACAAGCAAAAACATGTACCTGAGTCAAAAATATAGTATACATACATACATACACGTTCGAATATTAAATAAACGCACGATGGAAATCGTCGTGCACCGCAGCTCCAGACGGAAACCATCTAGTGGTCCGGAATCCTCCACTAGTCCTGTTGCCGCTGTCGCATGCGAATTTCGTCGCTCCGGACTCCCGTCCGATTTCCGACGATTTCCGATATCCGTCTTATTGCATTATAGAAAAATCTGGACGGTACTGCGGAGCAGTGTAGCATACCCTGCGAATCGTACAGCACATCTCCGTCCGGGAGCGCGGATCCATCGTGCAAATCACACCTTCGGACGGACATGCGGCGTCAGTGTGTGGTAATCTGCGGTTTTTGTATACAAATCAACATTTTACAGTACAAACTTTAAATCCGGACCAACGCAATTCGTTGCGGCGTCCGGAGCAGTGTGTTTTCCGCCTTGGCCCTAAAACGTATAAATAAATATCCGGGACAAATCACACACGGTCATCTGTCCCCAAAATACACATTTAAATATAAACATATATAGATATTATACGCCCATACATATACAGGATGTAACAGAAGTGTGTGACAATACTTCAAGGTTGGCTTTTACCCATCAAACTGAACAACTTTTGTTCTACAACTTTGTTGAAATCGCAAAATTTTTTTTGGAATTTTCATACAAATCGATCAGCTGGCGAACCAAGTTTGTATGAAAAGTCCAAAAATTTTTTTGCGATTTCAACAAAGTTGTAGAACAAAAGTTGTTCAGTTTGATGGGTAAAAGCCAACCTTGAAGTATTGTCACACACTTCTGTTACACCCTGTATAGATAGATAGATAGATAGATACACATATTCATTTAAATATATATACATATACAGGGTTACAGGAAAAGTCGTACTGAAATATTAAAGGACGTTATTATTCAGGTCATTTCTGATGGGTTTGATTCTATGATATGGTGTCCGAAACTTAACTGTTATAGAGATATTGAAAATTTAATTTAAAAAATCCTTCATTTTTTGGGTTTTTTATCGATTTTTTTGGGATTAGTGCTTCTAGAGTCAATTTTTTTAAATGTAACTAGTTAGAAGGCATGTCAATTAATAAAAATGATTCACCAAAAAAAGACTGCTTGAAAACGGTTAGAATTAAATAATTTTCAATAGGTGATTTAAAAGACAATGCCAAGCTGGCCATACTGTCGTGCCCCAGCCCGAAAATAGGCAATGCACACATATTACACGAATGATTTATATATCAAACGATAGCTGTTTGATTGTAAAATAAAACCGTATTGCCATTTTACCTTTAAAATTTGGGAGAACAGAAATATTAACTTGTAAACTAAAGTGATGCTTACCTAAGGTACGATGGGGTAATAGCGGATGACTTTTTAGTGTCATGTAATAATAGTGAGAAAACATATATATTTCACAAATCTTACGGCTTACGCCTGTAAAAATTCGTAAAATTAATAATAAAGAGATAAATAGTTAATACAAAATTAGAAATAAATATTTAAATGGTAACTTTTATTCTCTAAATTGTCCATCTTCTATTGACGCACATTCCATGTTACCCTTGCTAACCTTATGAAACGTAACTTAATGTTTACATTCTTGAATGAATGACTGAATGATAAATGATAATAAGGTTTAACACAGATGATGCTCGTAATTCATATGAGGAGATTATGTTACAATATACTTATTCCTCTATGATTGCCTTATAGGCAGGCATCCAGTAGTGGACTGGCAACGTTCATTAAAACTTACCGTTAAAATTGTCAAGTTACTTTTTACTTCTTGTTTTAATTTGAATATAAATATTGTGATATTTAAACATCTAACTAAAGGTTTCACATTGAGGTTTACGTTTACATGTTGTTATATGACTTAATAAACTTAGGACCCTTGGTAGGTGAACTGATCGAAAGAACTAATTTATCCGGATCAACAGAATAATAAAGCATGTTTTTTTTTAACTAAACAGACCTAAATTCTACTAAATGTAATGCTAACGGTGTGTTAATTTTAGTAACTATCTACATATTATAACAAAGGTTGTCTTATAATATTCTGAGGCAACTGAAAATAAATTCAGAGGTTTGTTTATAGTAGTCTAGTATATAGTTATATGCATCTTGTTGGTGTGTGTGAATCTAGCATGGTGTATTTACAGCCGAAAATAATTTAATGCTATTTTGACATTTAATCTCCGGAGATCAAACGTCAGTGTAGTGATGTATGATGCGGATATTTCTTTTATTTATTATTTATTCATTAAACACAATAATTTGTATTTGAATATGAATATTACACACAGAAAAACAAACTTTTATGTAAAAATGTAAATGTAGCATAATATAAAATAAAAAAAACCTTAAAAATTGCAAAATAAATTACACACCATGCGATATTATAATAATTAATTAGGTAAATATTAATCGATCTAGAAAAATAATAATAATAAATAATAGACATTGTACAAAAATAATACTCGTCTCAAAATTAAATTACAAACAAAAAAAAATTACATTACTTAAATTACAAAACAATAAAATTATCTATTAAGATTAAACATTAAAATTTAAATTATCTAATAAATATAAATTATCTATTAAATTAAATTACAAAATTATAAAATCAAATCTAGGTATCTATAAAAATTTCAAAATAAAAACTCTCAAAAAGTGAATTAAAAATACAAAAAATATATATTTATAAAAATGTCATTAATAATGAGCTAACTGTAAAAATGTCAAAAAATAAATAAAATCTCTTAAAAAGTAAAAATAAATTAAATTAAAAAGTAAAAAACTAAATATATATATTTATAAAAATGTCATTAAGAATGAGATAACTGTAAAAATGTCAAAAAATAAATAAAATCTCTTAAAAAAGTAAAAATAAATTAAATTTAAAAGTAAAAAATAATAATAAATTATGTAATTAATAATGTACTAACTACTTGCCATTTGCTGTAATATATTCTTCCACACTGTAGAAAGAGTTTTTTATCAAGTACTCTTTTAATTTGTTTTTGAAGGGAGTCACGCCTGTTTCAGTTTTTAACGAGATAGGTAGAGAGCGTTGTAAAGCCTAACATCCTGAAATTTTTGACAATGGCTAACAATGTTAAGTTGTGGACAATTTTTATGCATTAAGTATTTCCGCTGCGTAAGCAGTCTTATCTCATACTCCTCATCAGTTTCAAATTCGTGAAAACGCTTCTTCATATCTATTTTATAGCTTACTTTTATTCTTTACCATTTTAGCTTCCAAAAAAAAAAAACAATGTTCTAACTAAAAAAACACGCTATCTACGAACTTTTAAAGTGGAGCCTAATCGTGTTACCGTGCAGGTAGAGACCGTTTTTTCCATTGTTTCCGTCCTACTCTGTGCCCTTCGGCAGTCGCAGTCCTTTTGTTCTACACTCAGGTAGAGGGAAGGCGAGGGGAGGGGAGGCAGGGGGTTCGAAACAGGACTTACAATATCACCCAGACAGTCGCTCCGATATTCTCGCCGCTGCTACTACTGTTCTCATTCTCGCATTGTGTTCTCCTTGATTTGTTATTAAGTTTTTGTTACATTGTTGACTGTTACGTTTTCTACTGTTCGTTACGTTTGGACTGTTCCTGTTCTGCTGTTAAGTGTTGACGAAATGCCGCGATTGACAGAGTTCTCACCTCGAGAAATAGCCGACATGCATTATTATTATGGCATGTCACATGGTCGCACAACAGTCGCTCGGACTGCATACATAAATGCTTTCCCGGGCAGACTCATACCCTCAGCTCGAAATTTTCAAGAGATTCATAGGAGGCTCTCCAACATTGGACTTGGTTTGGCACGAGATCGCCGTGAGTAACCAGCTGTCGTTATTGACAATGCGATAGAAGAGGCCATTTTAAACGATCTGTTTGCTGACCCTACAACAAGCATAAGACGATTAGCGTTGCGTCATGGCATATCGAAGACGTCTGTCTGGCGAATTTTGAAAAAGGAGGGATTGCATCCTTTCCATTACCAACGAGTACAACATTTACACGAAAATGTAGATAATCGTCCAAGATGCGTAATGTCGACGTGAATTCTAAAAAAAATTAGAGCTGACCCAAATTTTCCCAAACGCATTTTTTGGATGGACGAAGCGACATTTACCCGAGACGGCATTACAAACTGCAGAAATTTGCACCAGTGGTCTCACGAAAATCCACGATTGAAGCGGGCATCTACTTTTCAAGTAAAATTTTCAATAAACGTATGGGCAGCCTTAATCGACGACATTTTAATTGGTCCAGTCATTTTACCCACAACCCTAAATGCTGAACGTTTTTTTAGAATTACTACAAAATTTACCCATGTTGATGGAAGATGTTCCCCTGGCCACGAGACGGCGGCGTGGGCGTATGTATCTCCAAATGGATAGATGTCCTGCACATTATGCGCGGGAGGTGCGGCGATTTTTGAACGAAAATTACCCGAACCGGTGGATTGGCCGAGAAGGGCCAGTAGGCTGGCCAGCGCGTTCACCTGATCTGACACCCCTAGATTATTTTTTATGGGGTGTCATGAAGCAAAGAGTATACAGCACGCCAATAAATACCGAGGCACAGTTGCACGACCGAATAATTCAATGCGCAAATGACATTAAAAATGATCCAGGAATGATTCGTAGAGCCACTAACCAAATTAATATTCGTGCAGTAATGTGCTTGCAAAATCGAGGAGGCCATTTTGAACATTTAATGCATTAAATAAAAATGCAAAATTGTAAATTACGGATAATTTTATTAATAAAGTTATTGTGATTAAAGTCTGACTTTTATTACCTACTAAAATGTAAATAACTCCTACCTAGCCAATTTTTGAGTTAGAACATTGTTTTTTTTTATTTGGAAGCTAAAATGGTAAAGAATAAAAGTAAGCTATAAAATTACATAGTTATAGGGCACATTTTTTTAGTAATTTGAAGTTTTTTAAAATAAACGTCTAAAAAAATCATTTTTTTCATAAAAATATTTTTTTTTACCCAAGATAGTTACTTTTTTGCGGACTATTTATTATTTCATGGTCATCGCCAGGTATTAGGCATACTGTTTTTTTTTATTTCAAAGAAATAGACCCATTATTTTGGAAGAAATCAATACTTTTGTACATAGAGTCCTTAATGAAGCATGAAAATCTTAAAATACCAATAAATCCTACAATAATTTTTTATAATTTTTTTTTATATTTTTCTAGTCAATGATTCATGGTCTAGTTTCATCCCCTTTCGGGATTGCACTTTATCCAGGGACACACTGTATAAGTGTCACCAAAATATAGAGACTGGGAACAGTCAGAATTCCTAACTTAACCAAAATATCCTTACATGACGTAGTTTGAGGGATTTTCTGCATTGTTCTTAATGCTCTCTTTTGTAGCCGGAATGCCTTAGTTGTATTGTAGTCATAACTACATCCCCAGAATTTTATGCTGTAGCGCAAACGCGACTCGACCAAAGCATGATAGACCATAATTAATTCGTGATATTTCGTGAGTTTATGGAAAAATCGGTTTATTGATAAAGAAACTTTCATAAACAGCATTGTTAAAATGTCAAAGGAATAATTTTGACTATTATCTATTTTGGTTCTATTTTAAAAGTTAAAATGAAATTAATTAAATTAATTAATTAATTTCACTATTTTAAATGAATTGTTTTTTAAAACGAAATGACAAATGACAATTTATAATTAATACAAAATAAATCTATATCTATAATGAGCAGGGCGGAGAAGATCAGAGAATAGTAGCAAGTGTTTCCCTGAAGCGGGGCGGAGCAGAGTAGAGCAGAGTGGAGCGAAGTAGGGCGGGGCGGAGTTGAGCGGGACGGAGCGAAGCGAAGCGAAGCTGAGTGGTCTGGAGCTGCATGTGAACATTTAATAGGTCTGCTCTGCTCCGCTCCACTCCATTCTGCCCTAATTCGCTCCACTCTGCTCTACTCTGATCCGCCCTACTTCGCTCCACTCTGCTCTACTCTGCTCCGCCCCGCTTCAGGGAAACACTTGCTACTATTCTCTGATCTTCTCCGCCCTGCTTAGCCTTTAGTCTTATTAATCGATGAGAATCTGTAAATTAAAGAATCGATTAACAAGAATTAAGGCCTTAAACAAAGTTTTGAGAAGAAAACTGCTCTTCGTTTGGAGCTGAAAAGGACTAAAGAGTTGTCAAAAAAATGTATCCTCTGCTAACTGAACTGTTATTTGGTAAATATTTTGCCTATTTAATAGTAAGTATTACACCTTTTTGAATAGCTAAATAGACGTAGAAGTTTTTACACAATTTGCAGAATAAGTTCCATACATTTTTTTTAAAATAGAGAGCTTAAAATTTAAAAACTCTTATTGAAAATTATTTAATTCTAATCGTTGTCAAGTAGTATTTTTAAGCTGTTAGTAGCAGGTTCAGTTTTGGTTAATCATTTTTATTAATTGACATGCTTTCTAACTAGTTACATCAAAAAAACGTGCCCCGGAAGCACTAATCCCAAAAAATCGACAAAAAAGCCAAAAAAATTGAGGATTTTTAAAAAATTTTTAAAGTTCAATATCTCCATAAGGGTTAAGTTTCGGACACCATATTATATAATCAAATCCATCAGAAATGACCTGAATAATAACGTCCTTTAATATTCAGTACGACTTTTCCTGTAACCCTGTATATAATATACCCAGACACAGAGCAAACAAATCTGCTCATCACAGAAATGTTTGTCCTTGGTGGGGATTGAACCCACGACTCTCGGATCAGTAGTCAGGATCGCTAACCACAGAGCCACCGAGTCAGTCGGGCCCATACATTCAATACATAATTTCAGATCATTACCATCTAATCAACATCATTACCCTCACTTTAGTTGCTGAAGGTAAAGAGTCTGAGGGTAATGATTTTTTGAAAGATTATTAGAATTTACTCTGATACTTTAACATATACCTAAATTTTACATACATGGTTAAGCTATTATGTCGCTTTATGTGATTTTCCACTTCCGCGCATATTTAAACTGTCTACGTCTTTACAGGCACGAAATAAATAATACATTAAAATTGCCTCAGATTAACGGGATTTTTAAGAAATTTCATGTCAACAACAATAGTGTGGCTGAGTGAAAAGTGAGCGAAACTTTTCATTTTTACGTGCCATGCGTTGAATATTCCGCGATATTCTTGTACCTTTAGCATTCGTTACCGTGCTCTTGGGGAGCCCGATCCCAGGTTCTGGTCCATGCATCCTGGCATGTGATCCCATTCTTGCTAGTTTATCCGCCTCCTCGTTCCCCTCTACTCCCACGTGTCCTGGTACCCAGACCAGGTGCAATCTGTTGTCACGTCCTACCTTATATTCAGGGTTTTGACGCAGTTCAGTACTAGTCTTGAGTCCACTGCGTGGGAGTTTAGGGATTCGAGTGCAGCTTGGCTGTCGCTGAGTATATAGATAGTTTTGTTTTGACGCCTTTTTCTATAATCTCCTGTGCGCCAGCAATAATAGCGTATGTCTCCGCTTGAAAGACAGATGCATATTTATCAAAAACATTAAATGATTACACTATTGAAGAACCGACACTAGAAGAGGCCTCTAGCCTCTTAATCAAAATTACAAAAAATACGGCAATTCTAGGAATATATCGTCCCCCTGGTTTTAAAAATATCACGAAATTTATTTCAAGCCTCAATAAACTTTTGCAAAATCTGTCTTCCTTCTCTAATGTGATCTGATTGGTGACATAAATATAGACATAAAAACTAATTATAATGATAATCGTTCGGAAGAGTACTTGAACCTTATGACCTTTCATGGCTTTCACCCGGCACGTACTCTTCCGACCAGGGAAAAAAACTGTCTGGATCACATTATTTTGAGGACAAAATTACCAACGAATACATTGGTCTTGGAATCATCAGTTACTGATCACGCCACGCTTTTATTTTCGTTGAGTTTTACACAAAATGTTAATTATAAACGCCACTACGTTACTAAAGTTGACTATACTCAATTGGATAAAGACCTAAGTAATATTGACTTCACCCCCTGTTACGGGCAGCCGATTATCTTAGCATTGTACTTATTTGTATATGTATGCAATAAGCAATAGCTAATGACTTGCACTTGATTTTTATTAAAATTGTTTAGAATGTGTTAGACTATGTCTAACGTTAGAGTGAGACAGTGTATATGTCGTCAGTAGTCGGACTCCTCTAATCGTTGGAAAGGGATAAAAGATATCTTGTGTAAGACACTTATAAGTTACCATGTCGAGAGTAACGAGGAGTGCGAAGAAGTTGGCGGAGGAGCAAGCTGAGCTCACTAAAGACGACTTGGGACATGTGCCTGCGGACTTGGAATTGTCGGTGGATGCGGACGGGGCGGCGGCCTTACAACGAACGATCCCGCCGTCGTCATCGCTCGTGCCCACTCTTCCGCAGGGACGAATCATTGATCATCGGGATCAGAAGGAGCCCGATGAAGTCGTTTATGAACATGATCAAAGGCCGCCACCACTGCGGATACCCGGGGAACCGGAAGGCAGCGTGCTGGTTGATCCTCGTGGATTCGTGCTACCACACCGACCAGTGGGTGTGAAGAGCACCTTGGGGAGCCATGCTTCTCGCCGCAGCCATAGAATGGCCTTGGATGCACAGCGGCGACAGCTTGAGCTGGAAATAGCGATGGAGAAAGCGAAGATATCCATGGAAACAGCCAAGATAAGGGAGGATGTCTTAAACAAACAGTTGGCAGCCAAGATGGCCAACATCGAAGCTGCAGAAGCTGCAGCTGATGAAGAAGCAGAGGAACGACGCTCGCTGACGCAGGTTGAGACAAACCAGCGAGTGGAAGAGTGGCTGAGTCGAACGCCGCGTATGGAAGAGGTGCCTCGTGAACGTGGACTACCGCGCCCTTCTGCCGGCGATGTGAGGTTCGATGATACGCAGCCGCGTCCATCGTCGCCGATGCCGAGGAGGGAGCGGTCAGAAGAGCGCCCTCGTAGGCGGATGGAGGGATTGGATAAGTTGGCGGATGCGATAATAGGTATGTCTAGGCCTAGACCGCGGCAGACATACGAGTTACCAAAGTTTGATGGTAACCCAGCTGACTGGATCACATTCAAGCGCACCTATGAACGCTCAACGGAAATATACAAGTTTGAAGCGTTCGAGAACATGGCAAGGTTGCAGCAAGCGATTGTGGGGCCAGCAAAGATTGAAGTGGAGGATATTTTGAGAGGTGCAGGTGATCCTCAAGAAGTTATGTGTACCCTTGAGGAAGTGTTCGGACCCCTGGTGCGATTTTGCAGTGTGTCTTAAGGAAGATCAAGACTTTACCGCGTGTGACCGAGAGTGGAAAGGAAATGCAAAAGTTTACTTCAGTTGTGAGAAATTGTGTGTCATTGCTGAAGAACATCAAGGCCCATGGGTACTTGAATAACCCTGAACTGGTGTGTGAGATACTGAACAAGCTTACGCCTCTCCAGAAGCATTTATATAGTGAGTTCTTAAAGTGCAAAGACAAAGTGTGTAGTGTGGACTTACGTGTGTCGCCAAGCTTGGACATTTTACTTGAATTCTTGGTTGAACGATCGCGATCGGCATCGTTTCTGGTGCCCTTGAATATGGCTGCACCCTCGGTTAGTGCGACTTATAACGCACCGCGTCCGCGAGTGTTACCTGTACATCGTAATTTACACAGAGTCGCGTCTCTAAGCTCCGCACAGGTTGCGTCGAGGAATGTACCGCGAAATGTAAGCTCCGGAGCAATAGCGTCAAGGAATGTGCCGCGAACCGTAAGCTCCGCACCAGTAGCGTCGAGCAGTGCGCCGCGAGTAATGTGCACGATGTGTGATGGCAATCACGTGCTGCCAGTGTGCAGAAAGTTTATAGCACTGGACAATAGTGAACGATGGAACGTGGCCAAAGACAGTCGACTGTGTTTCAAGTGTTTGTGCACTCGGCACAACCGGGAGTTTTGTCGTGCGAAGCGTTGTGAATAGGGCATGCAAATATTCGAAAATTTTGGTATTCGAATATTCGAATATTTTTGCCTGAGATATTCGAATATTCGAATATTATTCGAAAAGTTATAAAGTCAAATAAAATAGGGTTTTACGTGGTAGGACACTATTTTGCAATTAGATAAAATAGACTCATTAAAATTTCTAAAATCAATCATATTTATTTGCGACAACATGTTAAAAAATTATAAAATCAAACAACTACCTACTTCAAATAAAAGAAACAAGGTAATTAGTTTTAACTTAATAAACCCCATCTCTTCCCGTGGGTGTCGTAAAAGGCGACTAAGGGATCCATAAACCGGAAGATGGGGCAGCAGCGTCTTTTCCGCATACCATCTCGGCTCACGCCACACTGCGATCGCCAACCCGCATGCCAAGCATAGCGATTACGGCAACTCCCCCCCATGGATATAAACCCTAAAAAACGGCCCCTAGTCCCCGGCAGCCCCGCTATTCCTGACTCCGGTAGCGGTCACGGTAACGGCGGGGCATGGGGTGCGAAGAATCTCCGGCAGAGGCCAGGCTACCAAAAACGAAGTCCTTTGGCCCTGGCAACATACAACACGCGCACACTGCGAACAGACGAGAAACTCGCTGAACTGGAGGAGGAATTGAGCAGGCTACGGTGGGACATTGTAGGATTATGTGAAGTCCGAATAGAGGGAGAGGACACCATGATCCTTAAGTCCGGAAACCTGCTCTATTTCCGGGAGGGCGACCAGGGTGGTGTCGGGTTTATTGTCCACAAGTCCCTCGTTAACAACGTGGTCCAGGTCGAGAGTGTTTCGACGAGGGTAGCTTACCTTATACTCAGAATCACCAAACGGTATTCGCTGAAGGTCATACAGGTATATGCACCGACCGCGGAACACCCCGACGACGAGGTGGAGGCTATGTATGAGGATATCTCCAGAGCCATACATAGCTCCAGGACCCATTACACCGTTGTGATGGGGGACTTCAACGCGAAACTAGGCAAACGAAGTGACAACGAGCTGAGAGTGGGGAAATTTGGATACGGAGAAAGGAATGCGCGGGGTCAGCTGCTGACCAGCTTTATGGAGAAGGAGGGCCTCTTTATGATGAACTCTTTCTTTGAAAAGCCAAAACAGGCCAAGTGGACATGGCTGCATCCCAATGGTGTAGTAAAAAATGAGATTGACTTCATCTTGTAGACAAAAAGGCAAATATTAAATGATGTCTCTGTTATCAACTCGCTGAAGACAGGAAGCGATCACCGAATGGTAAGAGGCACATTGAACCTAAAAACAAAGCTGGAAAAATGTCGATTGATGAAGTCCACGCTCCGACCAGTGCCTATCCAATTCCAAAACCCCGAAAGCTTTCAGCTCGAGTTGCACAACCGCTTCGAATGCCTAGGAGAATGCGAAAGTGTAAACAAATACAACGACAAGTTCGTGGAAATTGTCCAAACGGCTGGGAATAAAGCTTTCAAAACCAGACGTTCAAAAAGAACATCTCGTATCTCAAACCCCACCAGCAAGCTCATGGAGGAAAGACGAAGCCTGATTCTAAAATCCTCTGAAGATGCTTGTCAGTATCGGCGACTAAACAGACAGATCCCCAAGTCCTTGACCCGCGATATACGTCAATTTAATAGAAATCGTATTAAAGAGGCTATCGAGCGTAATAAAGGGTCAAAAGTATTCGCAAGGGATCTGTCTGCTGGTCAAAGCCAACTGACTTAGACTCGGTGGACCGACGACCTGGTGAAGGTTGCGGGAAGCCGCTGGATGCGAGGATTGGGGAAGGCCTTTGTCCAGCAGTGGACGTCTTTCGGCTAATAGATAGATAATAAACCTATCATAAATGTGATCGTCAATTATCATTGATTATCTAAAATAAAGTAATGAAAACAAAATTAAACAATTTCTGCTAACTTGGCAGTAACCTAAATAGAAACAATCACTCTCTGAGATCACGTGCATAAAAATAGTCCTTATTGGAAAATATAACAAATGAAAATACTTTAACAAATTTAATCCAGGTAAATTAATATATGGCAGTTTGCCATTCTTCTTCCCGAATAACGGCGAGCGCTCACGCAGGAATCGTACGATCCTTCTTTTGGGTGTGTTCACGCAAGATGCGTTTGAAGAAATATGTTAAAAATTTTTTTTTTTATTTTTTTAAAAATAATTGTAATACTGTCTTTTAATATTTAATGTGATGAAATAAATAAACTCGTTACCACTATGGATCAAATATTGTATAAAATTCGTTTACTAGTCAGTTCAAATGTCTTTAAAAATAATCGAATATTCGAATATTCGTAAACATTATTCGAATATTAAAATGAGGCGAATATTCGAATTATTCGAATATTCGAATATTCGATTGCAGGCCCTAGTTGTGAACAGTGCAACGCCCCTCATCATACGCTACTCCACTTCAATGGTGTGCCGGCTGAGGAGCGCCCACCCGAGTTGCCCACCCGAGATGGATAAAGATCCGTTATTTGGCATGACCTACGAAGCTCAGATCGACAGGCTTCTGAACGAGGGTTACGCTGAGAAGGTACCAGATGCATGGGAAGTACACCCAAAGTGGTACTTGCCTCATTTTGGGGTAGTGAACCCTAATAAGCCTGGAAAGCTTCGTCTTGTATATGATGCTGCGGCTTCATATAGAGGGGTTTCGATGAATTCGAAATTGCTCAGCGGACCCGTACTACTGAACTCGCTATTCGGTGTGCTAACGAGGTTCCGATGTGGTAGGATCGCCGTGAAAGGTGATTATAGCTGATACGTTTTTGCGTGTGAAAATTAGGGATGAGGATAAGGGGGCTCAGTTGTTTTTATGGAAAGAACGAATTAAACGCTCAGATGTGTACGTCATGAACTCCATGATATTCGGAGCCACATCCTCGCCTTCGATGGCAATGTATATTTTGAACAAGAATGCTAGGGATTTGGCTGACAAATACCCTAACGCTGTAGAGCCTATCGTAAATGAAAATTGTGTTGATGACTGTTTGAATGAGTTAGGTTTAGATGTAGATATTTTTAACTGGACTGATTCGCAAACGGTGCTGAGGTGAATAGCGTCAGACTCTAAGGACTATCAGAGTTTTGTTTCGCACCGTCTGAGCGAAATCGAATCAGGGAGTGATGGAAGCGATTGGTGCTGGCTTGCATCGGCGGATAACCCGGCCGATGAAGCGACCATGTTGGGCTGGCCTCGGGATAGAAGCACGTGGTTTTCGGGGCCCCCCTTTCTGCGTGATCCTCCGCACCTGTGGCTGAACGCAGTCACCGAGGAAGTGCCTCATGTTGACCTTGAGCTGAAAGTCAACGTGACAGCTCAGGTGCAGGAGCCTCTAATCAATCATAGGCGGTACTCTGCATGGGATCGAGCGATGAGAGTAACGGCGAAAGCATTGGCCTTCGTCAGTAAATGCAGAGGACGGAAGATTGACGCCTTAGAACAAGATGATCCCAGAAACATGGAATGGATATTGAATCCTCCGGCAGCTCCTCGCAAGGGAGGAAGTTGGAAGAGACTCGTGCGCTCGATAGAAAACGCGCTTCGAGTCACCTTGCGCCAGAAGGCGCCGTGAGAGGAGGTACTGATGCATACCTTGCTCTTGGAGGCCGAGCTGACTGTTAGCAGCCGGCCGCTCAGCTGCGTGCCAGAGGAAGACACAGCAAGTCCCACCGTCCTCAAGCCGAACCATCTCCTGATGGGGACGGGACCGGGCGCCGCCTCATTCGAGCCGTCGTGTTCGGCGGACTTGGATGTCCGTCGACAATGGAGGCGTGCAAACGCACTGGTGGATGTCTTCTGGCATCGATGGCGGCGGAAGTATCTGCCGTCGCTCCAGCGACAAGTGAAGTAAAAGTGACTCAGTGAGCGTGTAAGTAGATGATGTGTAGTCATTTGCAATGACTCACTCACTGCCACGCAATTAGTCGCCTAAGGGGCTTTGTAAAAAAGTGAAGTGTATCCCGATAGAGACGGAAAAGTGCGTGTGGTAGTTGTTAAGACTGGTTACGGTGTATTGAGACGACCGGTAGCAAAAGTCGTCGTGCTGCCCACCGCCGATATTGTCCTAGGATAATTTTGTATTGTATAAATGTATCCTCGTACGGGGGGTGGAATGTTACGGGCAGCCGATTATCTTAGCATTGTACTTATTTGTATGCAATAAGCAATAGCTAATGACTTGCACTTGATTTTTATTAAAATTGTTTAGAATGTGTTAGACTATATCCAACGTTAGAGTGAGACAGTGTATATGTCGTCAGTAGTCGGACTCCTCTAATCGTTGGAAAGGGATAAAAGATATCTTGTGTGCTATTACTGCTTTAGCAGGGAAAAATGTTAAATGAATGAATAGCTCTGTAATTACGATAGTGTCATTGATGTAATTTTGTATGTATGTCCAGCTTGTTAGCGCCCTCAGTATTTACATGTTTTTTGTTTCGGGCGATAGCTAGTTTTGTTGGTATTCACTTTGTTCGTGAATTTGCTTATAGAATTGTAAGTTTTACTGTTTTTAGGGTTCAATGTACAATGAATGTTTGTGTTTGGTATTGTTTTATAGTAGAACGTAGGGAATTCTATTAGGTGGAATAAAGTTTGATAGGTAGAAGTTGTTAGTTTTTGAAATAATTAAAGATGTGTGTGTAACTTTTACGAAAATATGTCTTTTTTGTATGTATTTGTGAATTTATTAGTATGTTGGCGGTATGTAGCGTAAGTAAGCATTGTTTATACGAATAGAGATTGTTGTCAGCTTATGTTATGCAAAGTTGGACTGTATTGTATTTAGTAGTTTAGGAGATATGAAGAGAAAATGGAAACTTTAAAAGGGAACTTTGGGCCGAGGCCAAGTGAGGGCCCGGGGGTCGACTTTACAGTATTGCCAAGGGGTATAAAATGAAAATTTGGTTTTTTTATATAATTGCTCGAATTGCTCGAAATGTTATACTACCTTGACGTATATCGTATAGATCGTAAAAATAAGTAATAGTGTTATTCGTAGTAATTCAAATAGAAAGTTCAGCTTCTCCATTGTCTCGATTGTGTTATTATTTCTTCGTGTATTCTTTGAAAGTGTATTGTGTTTGTTAACTTGAAGCGTTGTTTAGTACATTGGTACTTAACTTGTGTTGTGTTGTTGTGAATTAAAGTGTAATTTATACCTTGTTACTTTGGTGTTTTCGTGGGCTTGCCTGAGTGTCTTCTATCCTTGAACCACCCTATGGTGAATATTTAACTGTTGCTGTACCGTTGTGCTTGGATGTACGCAACACCCCCGTTCTCGAATTACAAGACGTAGACTCTGCAGCAAACTTGTTTATTTCTATTTTGTCTTCAATTATTACTTCAAACAGTAAAATAATTTATGTTCCACGTCGAAAAGTTATCATAAAACCCTGGATCACCCCTGGCTCGTTACGCTGTATTAAAAATCGTGATGTGATGCACATTAAACTTAAAAAGAATCCGAAAGACAATATTCTGAAAACAACCTATACCAGATATCGTAATTTCTGCAACAATCTTCTCAAGAAACTAAAACACGACTTTGAACGTGCAGAACTAAATAAGGCCGGTTTAGATAACAAAAAGGTGTGGAAATTAATAAAAAATACCAGTAACCTCAAAAAACAGCAGGACCCCTGTCATGAATTGCTATCGATTGCTTCTACCCCTCCTGAGTCTGTTAATGTAATTAATAACTACTTTGCTAATGTGGGCAAATCTTTGGCGGAAAAAATTGTGTCCCAATGTGGTTCATCGCTGCCTAAAGATTAAAAGAGTAATTTAAACTCACCTTCTGCGTCCTTTGCCTTCTGGAATACTGATGAAGAAGAGATCGAACGCATTATTATGGGCCTCAAAAGTGACTGCGCCACGGGGTGGGATAAAATCTCTAATGTATTTCTTAAAAAAATCAAGACTTAGCTTGTGTCACCAATTACCCATATCTGTCGACTTAGCTTTTCACAGGCAAAATTTCCAAAAGCGTTCAAAAGATCTCTTATACATCCAATCATTAAGGGGGGGAATAGAGACTGTGTTGCAAATTACAGACCAATTTCTATACTTACATCTCTTTCAAAAATATTAAAGCGTATTATCAACAACCGCTCAGTCGCATATCTAGAGCAGAATAACCTCTTATCTTCTACTCAGTTTGGCTTCCGTCGCGGTAAATCCACAGCAGATGCAATACATGAGCTAACTGATTATATAACGGATAACCTTGATAATGGAAGTAAATGTTTATCAATATTTCTTGATCTTAGTAAAGCATTTGACACAGTTTCTATTCCTATCCTGCTAAACAAGCTCGAATCAATTGGAGCACGTGGCGACCAACTTCTTCTTTTCTCCAACTACCTCACGGACAGAACACAATCAGTTGTCATCGATGGCTGCGTTAGTGACGAGCAGACTGTCACCTTCGGAGTGCCACAAGGATCTATCCTTGGTCCTACCCTCTTCCTCGTGTTTATAGATGATCTCTGTAGAATAAATCTAACGAATGGGAAGGTTATAGCATATGCAGATGATACGGCCCTATTGTTTGCTGCTGAAACATGGTCAAAAGTTTTCAAATTAGCTCAAAATGGATTTGATTCTGTTACACTGTGGTTGAATTCAAATCTATTGACTTTAAACGCTGAGAAAACCAAATATATGCTCTTTGATATAAGAAATTCTTCCCTTCCATCAGTACAATCTAACTCTATTGTGGCACATCGTTGTTCGATTCTTACCTCTAATACATGCTCATGTCCTATACTTCAACCTACCGGTACTATTAAATACTTGGGTTTAGTGCTGGATCAAAACCTCTCTTTCCTGCCATATCTGGAAATCCTCACGGCACATGTTAGAAAGCTTTTCCACATTTTTAGGAATCTGCGTCATATCGCTGGTTTTGATACAATAAAGCTTGTCTACTTTGCCTTGTGCCAATCGTTGCTAACATATTGTAATACAGTTTGGGGTGGAACAGCCAAAACCCATATGTTGAGATTGGAGCGAGCTCAAAGACTACTTTTAAAAATAGCTACCTTCCGTAATTACACTTTCCCTACTTTTACTTTGTTTCAATCTTATGACATTCTAACAGTGAGGCAGCTATTCGTTGTAAACGTTATCATGAAGCAGCATTCTATAAATAGTGCTAATAACCTGAACTCTCTCGCCACCCGACATAGACCAGTACTCTGTCAAATCAAAAAGTTTAAAACGGCTTTTAGCAAAAAGTATTTTGGATTCATCGGACCTTTCCTGTATAACAAAATTAATTACTCCCTACATATTCGTGACTTAACCACTCATAAAATTAAATTCCTCCTCAAGTCTTGGCTTAAAAATCTTAATTATGAAGAAACTGAAGCACTTCTACAGATTCTTGCTTAAACTGGCTCTCTGTTCTCGCAAACACACATACTCACACACGCACAAATACACACACACACACACACACACACACACACACACACACACACACACAAACACACACACACATACACACACACACACACACACACAATCTTCTCACACTGCATGACGAACTTTCACCATTGAATCAACTGTAGCTTAATTATGTACATCCTTTAATTTGTTCCTGTAAATTGTATTTATCTTCCTGGGGGTGAAGCCTGGTGTCCTGAAATACAGGTTTTTAACCTAGTTTAGGCTCCAGACTCACTAAAATCATTTGAGTCTGTTTATCTGTTGTTTCCTATTTTATGTATTGTACATTTCCGTTCTTTTGTTTTTATGTGAGTGAATAAAATAAATTATTAATTATTATTATATTGCCCTAAGCTGTAACTTGCATGACAGTCCTTTGCGTAAACGCCTGCTCCGGTTCCAGATTTCATTTTCGATCCGTCTGTGTACCAAGTCAGAGTATTCGGTCCTTGTTGTTGTAGCCCTTTACTCCATTCCTCCCTTGTTGGGACATAAGTTTTATAGTTTCTTTTGAATATGTTAACAGTCTGCATTTTGTCGCTGCCCATGCACATAAGCCTTTCCACATCTTCATCCTGATTCAGATGAGTGTGTCTTGTTTTGGGGTTGTCGAAGTCCCAACTTCCATTTATCGCCAGCCAATGTAGGGCCTTGGCGCCGCTTCCGTTTGTATATGTATGTGAAGTGGCTTTAAATCTAGGAGCATTTCCATCGATGCCGTAGGCATTGTTGCGAATGCTCCAGTTATTGCCATGCATGCTAGTCTTTGGAATTTCTCCAATATCCTGCTGCATGTGCCGAGGGCCGTTGTAGGCCACCATACAATGCTGCCATAAGTCATTATTGGTCTTATCATCATTGTGTAAAGCCAGTACAGAATTCTTGGATTGAGACCCCAGGTCTTTCCGTATGCAGATCTAAGCATATTGAAAACTTAAGTAGCTTTCGCAACCGTATTTTCTATGTGTAGGCTCCACGTTAGTGTCTTGTCTAGTGTTATACCTAGGTATTTGACATCCGTGGACCAGGCCAGTTTTGTGCCATACAAAGTAAGTTTTCTCAGATTGCTCAGGTCCCTCTTCCTTGTGAATGGCCTTTTTCTTACTAGGGTTAATCGAGAGGTGATTTACGTTACACCACTTTTCCACTCTAAGTAAGGCCATTTGCATAAGTTCCGATATTGTGTTTGGAAATTTGCCCTTAATCAGTATTGCTAAGTCATCAGCATAACCAACCGTTTAGAAGGGTCCTGTGTTCAGTTCCTGCAGGAGCGAGTCCACATCTCCTGGTTTTCTAATGCCTTTTCAGCTCTGGAGACTACAAGGTGTAGAGCTGTTTCAGTAGATTTCCCAGGCTGGTATGCACATTGCAGCTCATGTAATGGGTGTTTCCTCAGGGGACCATCCTTTATATATCTGTCCACCAGTTTTTCCAGCGCCTTTAGCATAAATGACGATAAGCTTATGGGTCTATAGGACCTGGTTTTGTCATAGCTATCTTTTCCCGGCTTTGGTAGGTAGACGACCTTTACTCTCCTCCAGGTTTTTGGTATATATCCGAAGGCAATGCAAGCCTTATATAGCCTGCATCAGTGATTGTTTATCACCTTCAGTCCTTTTTGCAGTAAGATTGGATAGACTCCATCTGGTCCTGGTGATTTCAAAGGTTGAAAGCTACCAATGGACCACGCTATCTTCTGTTCATTTACTACCTTCTTTGCTATGTCCCAGTCCTTTTTGCTTGTGTGAATGTTCAATTCATAACACTTTACCGGGTCATCCTCTTCTCCGTCTATTATCTTGCAGTCAGGGAAGTGTGCCCTGAACATTACATTGAAGGTTTCCTTCCCTGATTCAATCAGCTTGCCTTCCATTGTTCTGCAGACGCAAGCTGTTCCGACTTTGTAACAGACAGTTGTAACTTAGAGAGTCTCATCCCCTCTGGAACGCTGTCAATGTTGTTGCAGCGTTCTCTCCATTTCTTACTTTTGCTCTTGCGAACTTCGATGTTGAACTTTGTAAGAGCCCTCGAGTATTCTTTGATGTCCTTCTTCTTTTTGGCTTCATTGAACAATCTGCGTGTGTCCCTCCTCTTTTTTTCTAAATCAGAGTTCCACCATAGTTCCTTTTTGACCGCCATCGTCTTTTCAGGGCAGTTCTTACCCCAGGCTACTTGGATAGCATTCACGATCCTGTCCGCCTCCATCTCAATGTCAAGTGCAGAGTTTAATTTACCCCTCACTTCACCTAGTTCGATTCTTAGATCCTCCACATAAGATTCCCAGTCTGTGTGTCTTGGGTTTCTTCTTTGTACACGTCGTACGGGTTCTTCCGTCTTGTACCTGAAGCATATGTATCTGTGATCCGATCCACTGATCTCGTTGGATACATACCAGTTTACTATGTCCCTACTAGCCCTATTCGAGGCAACTGTAATATCAATGACTTCCGCCCTTCTAGAGTTGACGAACGTCGGTTCATTGCCCTTATTAAGAATTTGTAAGGAGGTGCTTACTATGTATTCCAATAGCTTTTCCCCCCTTCCATTGCTGTTTGAGCTGCCCCAGAACTTGTTATGTGCATTCGCATCACATCCTAAAATAAGATCAAGATTGTTCTTACCACAGTGTTCGATCAGCTTCCTCACGGCGACCGGAGGAGGCTCCTTGTCTTCGTAGGGCAAATAGGCCGAGGCTATGATGACCACACCCTTGCCTGACTGCCCTCCTTTAAGGACCTTGATGGTTGTAAGGTCCCTGTAACAGAAGTCATATACGGGCATGGCATCTACACCATTTCTGATGTAGATGGATATCCTCATAACATTAGTAAGACAGTAATAGATAATGGATCCAGCCGTCCCACCCAAACCCGATACAAGTCCCTTTCTTACATATGGTTCCTGTATGAGGGCAATGTCAAATTTGTTACTTTGCAGCTGTCGTGCCAGAAGGGCTGTGGCTGCCTTGCAGTGATGTAGGTTTATTTGTACACACCTTAATCCCGCCATCTTGGATGTTTAATTATTTCACGGGGGGACAGGGTAGTCAATTATTGACCACCACTTGTCCCATTGTCCTCCCCTGTCACTTCAGTGGTGGCCGCCAGTGGGGATGACAGCTCAAGGTTGCCTATCTCCCCAAGCAGATCTTCCGTCTTCTGTGACGTCGTCGGTGATGGTGGTTGATCGAGATTGTCGATCACCTCCATGTGCTCCGTGTCAGCGGGTGTGTCCTCCGGAATCGGTTGCGAGTTCTGTGCCTCCACCCCAGCCCCAGCAGGAGCAGGACCCTCCGCCCTCCCTTCAGAGTCCTCCAAGAGTTTGAAGGTGCTCCTGTCCAGGCCGGACTGCAGGCAGTAGCCTTTCGCCTTGATGTGATCCGCAGAGATCCTGTCCATCAGGATTATGCGTCTCACGTGCCCCTCCTCAACCAGCGTATTCACCACTTTTCATTCCCTGGTCTTGAGGGCAGGATTGTACCTCTGAATGAGATCCAGAACGCGGGTGATGTCCAGGCACCAATTATTCCTGGTCTTCCACGCCATTTTGACCGGCTTCGGAAGATCTTTGGCACTGACCACCTTCAGCTTGGTGTCCTTAATGACAGTGCCATTAAAGCCACGAAGCCAGTCCGCAGATGCCTGCCCTTCGCACGAGAAGTGCATGGCCCCCGAAATGAGCGTCCCCGTGCTGACCGCCGGCAGTGGATCTGGTGTCTTCTCCAGCATTTCCCATATGGCATACCTTATGGGTGCTGCCATATCCGCCGTGATCACCTTAGCAGGGTGGTCCTCAGCAATGACTGCCATTTTGACGTTGACCAGTATCTCCCTGAATGAGCTTTCCTGTATCTTGGAACGCTTGGAGTTCCCGGCCAGGTCAGTGGCTTCATTGCTGACCTCCCTTACCCTCTTTGATGACCCTTCATTGGTCGCCCCTGTGGAAGCTACGGCTGCCTGTCTCTCTAGAATGCGTTTCCGCTTCTGGCTTCCTGACAGCCGTTTCTTCTTTTTGACGGTCACACTGGACAGGACATCTTGTGCAGCCGCTCCAACGCTTTATTTTGGTTTAGGTTGAAATTGAAAGAGTCCTTTTTACTGTGTGCCATGTTGTTGTTTTTGTATCTTCACCATCTTGACTCCCCACCCGCCACGGAGCCCTCAACATTGGGGATGCCCAGTGGGCACCAGGGCTATCAAGAGATATAGCGCCCCTGAGCGCGTTGCCTACGAGGTATACAGTGCATTCTGCTTCGCACCAAACCCCAGCGCTAACAGTGCACACTGCTCCCTGCAGACCCCATCGCCCCCGGGTGCTCGCCTAATGGCCGTCTGAAGGACGGACCGCAACCGATTGATTGCCTTTGGCTCCCCAGCGACCTCCCGTGTGAGAGGAAATCCGGGCCAAAGTGGTGTGTTACCAAGCCCGTGCTGACTCAACCACCAGGACAGGCGCGGATCCAGAATTTCGTTCAGGAGGGTGGGCAAATTTTCAGTGTACCCGTATTTACGAAGCGGTCGATGGATTAGACCATTCATATAAAAAGTCGCGAGCGTAGCGAGCGCGAAATTTTATGAATAGTTAAGAAATGCCTCTATTAATTTGCATTTTATATAAGTTTTAGTACTTCGGTCAGGCTTCAGGGGGGCAATTGCACCCATGCCCCCCCCCTGGATCCGCGCCTGCACCAGGATCCCATCATCCCTCGGTACGGGTCCCCCGCGCACGGCAAAAACACGCAGGTGGTCAAACCCCCCCTCAAGTCTTGTTTTGATAGCAGAGCCGCAAGAGCTGGACCACGTTACCCTTGCAGTGGTGTTCACCCCGTCTCGAGTCCCAGCTCGAGCTGCGGAATACAGTCAGGTTGCAAAACAGTGACGACGTGAACACGTTCCTTTTCAACCGACTTCAAAAAAAGGAGGAGGTTCTCAATTCGTCGGAATCTTTTTTTTTTTTTTTCTATGTATGTTCACCGATTACTCGAAGACGCCTGAACCGATTTCAAAAATTCTTTTTTTGTTTGAAAGGCTTCACAGGTGGTCCCATATTAATTTTATCGAAATCGATTCAGCGGTTTTTGAGAAAATCAACAAAAACATAGCAAAATTGGAGTTGCTACGATTGAAGTCGGTTGTTTTTAACGTATTCAGCGTGGTCAATTATGTTATTACAGTTCCATAGTAGTCAATGCATGCATCCGTCACCCTCCAAGTGCCGGATCCATGCATTCCTCACTATCGATCTACTACAGCAGACTTAGCCATCACTAGTGAAGAGAGTCCCTGAGAACTCTGGTCACTAGCCATGTTGCCCGGGGGGCGCCGGGGGGCGGGGTGGCTTTGCAATAGGGTTTTTAGGTCCACAGGCACTGCCACCCCAGCCCCACACTTGGAGGCGTCCGCTGCAAGCACACAGTTTACCATACAAATTAAATTAATTAATTAACACGTTCCTAGAATATCGCTAGTTCCTTCCGGAACACACTGTATATTCACACTGGATAGGTAACCCATGTATAACGTACAAACATCTGAGAATTAAAGAAATGCATGCCGCCTCCTGTTATCCCTTCATCAGTGGATATTTTGTACAAAATATGTGAAGAGGTTGCAAAAATTTACAATTTTTTGCGCCCATCTTCACCGTCCATCTTGAAAGAAGGGCACAGTCTGACTTCTCTGTTTAAAACTTGACGGAAAACTTGAGATCTCCACCACATCTCTACTATTCCAATAAAACTATTCTACAGTCTATTATAAAGGCAAGAAACGTAGCAAGAGTTTGAGGCGCAGCCCTCGAGGCGCAAACGCAGTGAACGGTGTGGCACGCCAAGGGTTTGGCTAGGATGGATGGGATGATTGCATACGAATGTCTCAGAAGCAGCCGCAGAAGAGACGCGCGGCGTACGGGCAACGTCCGTACGGAAGGCAACAACTGAGCGCCCCCGGGACGCAGCGCACCGGGCAGGGCGCGCGCCTCAAGCGCTTGTTATGTTTCGTGGCTAAGCAAATATAATTCTACAAATTCTGTTTAACATAGAATGTAGGTTCTATTTTCTTTCTGCAGCATAAAGGTTCCAGTAGGCTGTACCTCAGAATTGTCCTACAAGGGACAGCAATTCTTAACACAGTTGTTTGAGAAATATGATAAGGACAAAGATGGCATGCTTAACCCCACTGAACTGAAAAATGTGTTCTCTTGCTGTCCTCGGATACCGTGGCACAATTTGCGATACACAGTTCCAACTAATGAAAAAGTAAGGTTGAAGGATCTTGATCTTAAAAAGTAAATATCATTTTTGAAGGAAGGAGATTTACGGTTGGCTATTTCCAGGGTTATCTCACACTCCAGGGCTGGATGTGTCGATGGACTTTGATGACATTAATGGACTTACAAAATACAAGTGCATACTTAGCTTATTTAGGATTTAACTTTTTAGAAAACGAGTCACAAAAGGCAGCTATACACAGTGAGTAGTGCCAAGTTATGTCACTAATTAGTGTTTGTACGATGACTTCATTCACACAGTATTATATAACAAAAAAATTACAGTAACGCGTGAAAAGAAGGTGGACATTGCCAAAAAACAATCAAGCCGCAATGTTTACCAGTGTCACGTCATCGGGCCAAGGTCGTGCGGCAAAACGTCTATCTGTAGAAGCTTCTTAGGAATAGCACATAAGGTAATTGCTTATAAATTGGCACGATTCTTTTGTTTTAATAAAGTTTCTTTCAATCTGTACTTTTCTGTTATATTACATATTTTATGGTTATGTATTTTGTGGTCATCTCACAAAAATATACGATGGTATTTATAATCCTTATCATTAACAGAAAATAAAGCACAGCCAGGAGCGTGGGGACGGTGCCATAACTGGAGATCACTGCTGCATCAACACGGTCACAGTCTACGGTCAGGAGAAGTATCTTGTCCTGAAAGAGATACCTATAACGCGCGTGTCTGATCCACTTCAGCCTCATGAGGTCACCTGCGATGTTGCGTGTTTGGTCTATGATGTGTCTGCAAGCCGCTCCTTCGAGTACATCGCCAGGATTTATATTGTGAGTTGAAATCGTTAACTATCATTATATTACGTAGGTACAAAAAAACATACCAATGTCCGACCCGCTTCAGCCGCATGAGGTCAACTGCTACGTCGTAGTCGTTGCGTCGCTTGTTTGTTTTACTCTACGCTACGATATAGCTACTAGCCGCTTCTTCGAGTACATCGCCGGGATTTTTTTGTGAGTGTTTGTTCATTAAGAGTTAACCTACACTACTAGTGCTGATTGAAAAGAAGGCAATTTTTTAGCACAAGTAAACATTCAATAAGTCAGATTCCACGATTACAACTTTGTGAATGTTCTCATAAGATATCTACACTCGATTAAAAAAATATTTAGATGATATAAACTTTATCTCAAATAGGCAATTTGGTTTCAGACCAAAAAGCAACACTTTGGCTGCCACTGTCGACCTAGTAACAAAAATTAAATATAATATAGACAACAAAAATATCGTCCTTGGAGTCTTTATTGACCTAAAAATGGCATTTGACACTGTAAGCCATAAGTTACTAATAAAAAACTAGAAACAATAGGTGTCCAAGGAAATGCTCTCAAAATTTCCGAGTCTTACCTAAGACGTAGATGCCAAGTTGTGAAGATTGATTGTTATAAAAGCACAGCTCTACCAGTAACTTTCGGCGTCCCACAAGGATCTATTTTGGGGCCGTTGCTGTTCCTGATATATGTCAATAATATTCACGATTTAGGCCTTAACGGACATTTGACGTTGTATGCACATGTTTATTTTATTTTGGGACATCAATAAACCAAATTATTCCTATTGTCCAAAAACGTCTTGACACTTTATTCGAATGGCTTCGGATCAACCTCCTCACAATGAATATATCTAAAACATCTTACATTATTTTCAGGGCCAAAAACAAACATATTTCGCTATACACACACCCCTGACTATCAACAATATACCCATTCAACAAAAAAACTACGAAAAATATCTAGGTTTGCGACTCGAAAAATATCTAAATTGGCACATACACATAGACTACATAAAAAACAAAATATCGTCATTAATGGGGACACTTAGGAGTGTAGTACGATGCATTCCTCGTAAAATTCGATTGAATATGTATAATTCTTTAGTAAAATCTCACTTGACCTACCTAATTGAAATATGGGGTAGTGCCTCAAAAACTAAATTGCTTGAACTTTAAAGAGCTCAAAACAAAATAATAAAATTGCCTTTTCATTACCCCTATCTTACACCAACTTCCAAAATATATACAGAAACTAAACTCATGAATATAACACACCTTTACACTTACCACACATGTATACTAATCCGAAAGGTTCTTAACAAAACAATACATACGTCGATCTCACTCACACAAACAAAACACTTAAGCAAACGCATTACACGACGGGCCTGGGCCAGTCTTATTGTTTTGCCTAAGGTTCGAACGAACTACTAAAAATATGTTTACGTTTGAGGGAGCACAACTTTATAACCGATTACCGTCATACATAAAAAAATATTGATCCAATTAATGAATTTAAAATTATTATTATTATTATTTATTTTTTTAGTAAATTGAATTGAATTGAATTTAAATGAACTTGCTCAACATATATTTAAAGCGAACGAAAAATGTTAACTTATATTAGATTTAATTTTCTTCTCATGTAAGTGGCCATGTTGTTAATGAGAATAAATGATCTTTAAACTGAAGATGTAAGTATATGTATACAGGGTGTAACAAAATTGGTGTAGGACCCGTTAACTGGGGATTCTACTCATCGTACTGAACAACTTTTGTCTACGACTTTGCTCAAATCACAAGGAAAAATTTGGACTTTTCATACAAATTGATCATCTGTTTTGCCATTTTTGTATGGAGAGTCCAAACTTTTTTTGCGATTTGACCCAAGTCGTAGAACAAAAATTTTTCAGTAATAAGTAGAATCTCCAGTTAACGGGTCCTACACCAATTATGTTACAATCTGTATAGGGTGCTACTTTATTACGCCCGATATTTTAGTCAGTGCTTCTACTCCTGATTATGATCAATTTTTCCCATGGAACTTATAGTCAAATCGCAAAAAAAAATTTGGACTCTTCATACATAGGTACTAATTAGGTCGCTCGGTTGATCGATTTGTTTTGCGATTTGATTATGGGTTCCTTGGGGAAAGTTGATCAGAATCAAGAGTAGAAGCACTAACTAAAATATCGGGCACTAATGAAGTAGCACCGTATATAGAGGTTGTCCCAGAAATGGCACGCCAGAGATAGAGTGATACTGGAGGTAGAGTGGCTTCAGGCCTATCTGATAACATCAACATGACCCTAGTAAAAGTTTACTGGTTTTCGAGATACCACCACTTTTGTGTTTTTTTTTTAATTTTCACTTTTTGGTCTTTTATCGCCTCGGATTGCTAGAAATAACTTCAGGGACTCGTTTTTTACCTAGGCTATCTGAAATAGTTGCTTTCGAGTTTTTGACATTTAAGAAATAATTTTATTGAGAACTACCGCGAAACCATTAAAAAATAACTAACTTGTTACATTTTTATCCCAATGTTAAAAGGTTAACAAAGTTTGCCTGTAGTAGTTCTCAATGAAATTATTACTTAATTACTTTGACTGACTCGGTGGCTAAGTGGTTAGCGATCCTGACCTCTGATCCGAGAGTCGTGGGTTCGATCCCCACACAGGGCAAACTTTTCTGTGATGAGCAGAATTGTTTGCTCTGAGTCTGAGTGTATAATATCTATATATGTATGTATTTAAATGTATATGTGTATGTATATCAGTCTCTGGTTCCCAAGATACAGGGAATCCTAGTTTGGGGTCAGATGACCGTGTGTGATTTGTCCCGGATATTATTATTATTAATTGTCCAAAACAACTATTTAAGATAGCTTAGGTAAAAAAAAACGAGACTCTAAAGTTATTATTATTATTTATAGCAATCCGAGGCGATAAAAGACCAAAAAGTGGAGATTTTTAAAAAATACACAAAAGTGGTGATATCTCGAAAACTAGCGAACTTTTAAGCGCAACACACACAGAGGCGGCCGCGGGGCGGTGCGAAAGCGTTCCGGGTGCGGTATTTTTTGTAATGTTCGGATTGCTATGAAAACCTTCACACCAAAACTGCGCGGATCCGCCCGGTTTTTGTGTGAAAGGTTTCATTACAAAAAATACCTCTCCCGGAACTCTGTGTGTGTTGCGCTTTACTAGAAAGGGTCCTGTTGATGTTATCTGATAGGTCTGAAGCCACTCAATCTCCAGTATTACTCTGGCGTGTCATTTCTGGGACACCTTTCTATTGTAATATCCATTGTGAAAGTGATTAGTACATGTGAAATTCTCACGCATGTTAAGCAAACAATGAATAAGAGACTATTATAAAATTGTATCAAATGCGTCGTCATTAGGGTTTGTCAAGTCTCGAGGTTTTGAAAGTCCCGGGACTCGAGACGTCTCGAGCTAAATTTCCCGGGACTTTCGAGACATTCGAGACATAAAATATACAATTAATTTTGGCGTTTTTCAGGATAATTTTTTATTTCTTCACTTTTTAACTCAAAATACTTCTTTGAGTCGTAATTCTACGCAACCAGAAATGATAGTTAAAACGTAAATTATATTCGACAAGGAGAAATCAGTTCTTACTAACCAGCAACACTAAATTCCCTCAACTAGTACCGCTTCCAGTCGTAATGGGGTCAGTGGCAAATATTAAGCCTGACATCAGCTTCCTCCCACCGACTGAATAAGCAGCTAAACAGCGTTCCCGGCTCACCTACCGCCAAGTGCAGAAGTGGCTCGGGAGTGAGCTGCCTCCTCAAGAGTGGGGGTGGAAACATATAGCAGACACCTTGGTGCCAATAAAAACAGAAGAATTACCAGCACCAGAGGTCCTACTGAACACAATTTTTTGCCGCTGCACCGAGGATTATGGTTGTGTGTGGCAAATGTGGATGCTGGCAAGCAATGCTGAACTATTCTACGGCATGCCTCCACTGAGAAAGAAAATGCCTCAACGGCGTCGGGGGGTCTATTGACGAGGACGGCGATGAAGAGGACGTAGAGCCCCTTCAGCAAGAACCTCCCATCACTGAGGCTAAAGATGCCATGGAGAACTTGCCAAAACCCTCATGGCCTTAGAGGTTGAAAACGTTATTGTATATAATACACGTAGATAATGATGATAAAGAAAAATGCTTAGGCATCTTTCTAGACCTATCCAAGGCCTTCGACAGGGTCTCCATTCCTAGACTCATCGACGAACTAGAATCTATTGGTATCCGTAATGAGCAGTTACACATTTTCAAGGATTATCTTACAAACCGAACACAGGTTGTTAGGATTGGAGATGCTCTTAGTAGTGAATATCCCGTTAGTTTCGGTGTCCCTCAAGGAAGTATCCTTGGACCAACTCTTTTCTTGATTTACATTAACCGACTTTGCGAAACGCCACTAACAAATCCACCAATAATGTACCAAACACGGAAGCCACTTCACCATTTGGACGAGTACATTTCCCACGTTTAATGTTTGTGCGTGTGCTTGCTTTGCGAAAGTCTGCGCCATTTCATTGTGTTTCTTATTAAACTTGTGTTGTGGGTATTATGACAGCACAATAGGTCTATCAAATGGGATCATATTCACTTATGCGGATGATACTGCCCTTATTTTTCGTGAAAAGAGTTGGAACAAGGTATTCCAGACTGCTCAAGAAGGTTTCGATAAAGTATCTGATTGGCTGTCATAAAATTTACTAACTCTCAATTGTGATATAACTAAATATATGACGTTTTCAATTACAGATAGAACACAACCTAGTCATTCACATATAATAAATGCCCATGCATTGGATTGTCTCCCGTCCCATAGACTTGATAACTCGTGTAAATGCAATAAACTAGAGAGAGTTGGGACCTTCAAATACCTGGGAGTAGTTATTTACAACAATTTAAGTTTTAAGACACACATTAATAAAGTAACTCAAAGAATAAGAAAACTTATGCCTATTTTTCGTAATATAAGGCATATAGCGGACACTGCAACAATAAAAATGTTGTATAATACTCTTTGCCGTTCGCTTCTCAGTTACTGTATAACTTCTTGGGGTGGGACCTATAAAACTAACATCTTACCACTAGAAAGAGCTCAAAGAGTTATCCTTAAAGTAGCAAACTTTAAGAGCTATCAATTCCCCACTGATCTACTCTACATTGAATGCAAAGTACTCACGGTCCGACAATTATTCATTCTCGATCTAATCATGGTGAAGCACAAAACTATTGACTATGCTAGTATTAACACATTGTCTCATAGACGAAATGACAAATACTGTACTACGTCGGCATTTAAAACCACTTTGGCACAGCACCACTTTTGCTTCCTGGGTAGTTACATATATAACAAAATATGTAGAAAGTTAGATATCGTTCATCTAAATATCTTCAACTACAAGAAAACTGTTAACGACTGGTTACTTCCTCTTAACTATAAAGAAACGGAACTTTTATTAGAAATAATATCGTTTTTATTAGAAATAATAAAAACATACAAACGCACACACAAAAACACACGTGCATACACACTCACTCACACTCACATACACACACACACACACACACACACACACACACACACACACACACACACACACACACACACACACACATACACTCACACACACACACACATACACTCACACACACACAGATACACACCCACACACACACACACACACACACACATTTACACATACATATAGACACGCTCCCCTAGTCCATGCACGTACTTACTTAGGTATGATACAGATCTATAATATTTGTTCTCACGAATATTAGACTTGTTCTAAAGTTTTGTTTGTTCAATGTTCATCTGTGTTTTTTTTTGTTGCTACACCCGTTACTCCGAGTGAGGGCCTGGTGACCTATAACACAAGATATTTATATCTTAGCTTAGGCACCGGTCTCCCACAATCATTTTTTTGAAATGTTTCCAATATTTTTGTGAATTTCTTTGTAAAATTTGATTAGTGGTGAGTAAATAAATGATTATTATTATTTTGAAACATGAATTTGGGCTACTCTGACCACTTCGCGCTAGGCGAAGTGGCAGGAGCTACTCCAGCAGAAGCACAGTCGGCTGGAGGTCAGTGCGACGAGGAGAGAAAGCGTCGGACAATCCGGGCATTGTCGAGGAGGACTGCCTTTTGCATAGCCGCTATTATCGGTCTGCCTCGAAGTCCCAGCTGCCTAAGGTTACGATCCAGGTCAGCTGGAATCAAACCATTTACGGACAGGACTACAGGAATGATTTCAGTGGATTGCACTTGCCACACATCCGTAACCTCGTGCGCCAGGTTCAGGTACCGCAACCTCTTGTCGGCATCTGCTTGCACGAGGTTTTCGTCGTGCGGAATAGTGATATCCACCAAAAACACCCTTGACTGCGCCCGATCCATCAACACGATATCAGGCCTATTATGATCAATAGACCTGTCCGTGATGATGTCTCGGTCCCAGTAGAGCTTGGCGCGGTCGTTTTCGAGAACCGACTTCGGCGTGTACTTGTAATATGGCAACCGGCGAGCTATGAAGCCATACTTTAGAGCGATTTATTTATTATTATTATTATTAAAAATAATTTAGAAGAATTATTTGGTAAAAATATTTTTTTCAATTTTTTTTTTACTTTCCCGGAGCGTGTTACTAGGGATGGGTAAGGCAGTAAAAACTGAGTCAGAGTAAATACTGAGTCAGAGTAAATACTGAGTTTGAGTAAATACTGAGTATTTACTATATTAACTGAGTATTTACTCTCTAGAGACAGTAAAAACTTTTTATCGGATATTTTTGCATGACATGGTAATCATGGTATACATTTAATAAAATCAAGACCAGTGCAATGTGAGGAAACATATTTATTAAAAAAACATGCGAAATTCATTTTTTGGGTCTTCGTGTTGGAGTTTATGTTAACCTTTCGCTTGACATCAATATTTGAATATCGCTTCAAAGCATCTTGTGCGCATTCATGGTTGGATATGTATAAATTCTTCAACCACTAACTGGGCATTTTTATATACTACTTAGTGCCGGATAATTTAGTGGACAGAAATAATAAATTGGAAGAAAATGTTTAAGCAAATTAAAGAAAGATTAAATAATTAAAATTTTAAAAACTGTAAATACTGATGCAAGAAAACCAGTTTTTCTGTCCGATCAAGGCGACTCTTTTAGAGTTCTGTACCACAAAAGAGAAAAAGGATCACTTCACTCGTGGGTCTGTCTGTCCATCCGTCTCTGTCACAGCCAATTTGCTGTGAATCTATTGGTTTGATTAAATAAATTGAAACTTAGTACACAATATATAGATTAACCCCAACACGGATGTGTAACATAAATAAATTCCGAGGGCGGACAGTTTATCGATCAAAGATTTATGAAAGTGAAAGAACTTCATAAACCTTATAATATGATTTTTTTTAACTTATCCAACAACATGAAGAAATCAGCTAATACATTTTGGAAAGTCATATTACATCATATACAATTTGGTTTTCGCGCAAATCTGTCAACAGACATGGCAATTTTCGCCTTAAAACAAACTGTCAACTACTATGTTGACCAGGACACAAGTGTGTACGCTTGTTTCCTGGATTTAAGTCGAGCTTTTGACACCATAGATCATGGTTTGCTTTGGAAAAAGATGAAGAAAAAAAACATACCGGTTGGCATTGTTGGTTTGGTCTCATATTGGTATGAGCATCAACCCAACAATGTCCGCTGGGGCAATACGCTGTCGGACTCTTACGGGCTGTCCTGTGGTGTGAGGCAGGGGGGGCTGACCTCTCCCGACCTATTTAATCTCTATGTAAACGATTTGATTGAGGAACTGAGCAGGGCATCTGTTGGACTCAAGCTTGGAAACAGATATGTTAATAACTTGAGCTACCCAGATGATATGGTCCTGCTCAGTCCCTCAATCAAAGGTATGAGAAAGCTACTTGAAATTTGTGAACGATATGCATATGAACACAATCTAGTGTATAATTCAAAGAAAACTGAGATGATGATATTCAGGTCGGGAAAGGGGCCTACCAATGTCCCTGAGGTATGCGTCGCGGGGCTGCCTGTAAGAGTAGTGGAGAGTTTCAGGTACCTTGGTCACATCCTGTCGTCCGATCGCAAGGATGACGCAGATATTGAAAGACAACGTAGAGCTCTGTCTGTGTGTGGCAATATGATAGCTAGGAGGTTTTATAAAGCTGCTGATGGTGTAAAGACAATGCTGTTTCAAACATTTTGTCAGTCGTTCTACACCTCTCAACTCTGGACTGAGTACACAAAGAAGTCTCATGATGGTATTCGTGTTCAGTATAACAACATATACAGACACCTTATGGGTTTAAAACGCTACTGTAGCGCCTCTGGCATGTTCTTAGAGGCGCGACTGAACACCTTTAATGCCATCCAAAGACATCGTATTGCGAACTTCATCTCCGGGGTCGAAGGGTGTGGAAACGCTATTATCAAAGAACTTGCTCTGAGGTTGCATACAACCCGAATTTATAGGAAGTGGGTAGAAACAGCTGTTACTTAAAATATATAGGTATATGTCTTGTATTAACTTATTATTATTTTTAAATGTAAGTATAATTTATTTTTGTATACATCTTGTAATGATTATTATTATTATTATTATTGTATCTTGATAACTGATGTGACTTCTGTGATATGAACAATTTTTGTTCGAAATAAAGAATTATTATTATTATTATTATTATTATATTGCAAATAAATATATCCTTGAGGAAATTATTCTCAGTTTCACCTGCTACATTTCCCATTTTTTGCATACCGCGCCGCTCTATTCGTTACCCGCCGCGGAGATAGGTTTAACCGCTGATAATCTCCTTGAAAGACATTCACTTTGGATAAAATGGTCCAATCGTTTTGGAAGCGATGGCGAAGCGAGTACTTACATAGTTTACAAGCGCGTCAAAAATGGAATAAATCTAATGAAAATATAAAGGAAGTTACAGTGGTAGTTATAATAAATGAGAATACATCGCCTTTGTCATGGCCGCTTGGAGTGATAGAGAAGTTACATCCATCTAAGGATGGACTTGTTCGTGTTGTTTCTATTCGAACTTCGAAGGGAACATTTGTGAGACCTGTAGTCCGCTTATGTCCCTTACCTACACAGTAGTTTTTCTTCCAAATTATCATACTCCTCACGTATCTGATTTAAATTATACTGCTTATTTCTGTTTTTTTCTTCATTCTTAATTTTCTTTAAAGGTGACCCTTTAAGGCGGGGAGTTATGGTAGCGCCACTCATTAAAATCTCTTTACTTTCGATTCAGTCTATTTAATTTCTTTTCCCGCATTTTTAAAATCAAAGTACCGAATCCCTTCCCTCTTCTCTTTTGCACTGCGTCCAAATGACCTGGAGAGAAGAAGAGAGAAGATCCTCGTGTCAGTTTTTGGCACGCGCCCAAAAAAATGAAGATCATGAGTCTTGTTTTCGAACAGAAAATAAGCCAATCGAGCCAATTTGTAATTACTGTTTTTATTGTGAAAAACTCTGTAAATTGTCTTTAATACAGAAGTTTGTGACCCGCGGGTGTGCTTATAAGTGTATTTGGAAGTGCCGTGAACTGATTTCTTGTGTCAGCATTAGAAAGACTCTGCCGAACCAGCCCGTCACGAGGACTCCCAAGATCGTCCAGGACGGAACCTAACAGGTACGACGCAGTGCTTTCTTCAATTATCCCCAAAATCGGTACTTTGTAAAATAATCACACACCTCCATACCGCGTGGAAGCAGGTCCATAGCTGCTTCCAGAACCGCGCCTTGCAGTCCACTTTAGGTATTTCGAAATGTAGGTACAAAATAATCTGTTAAAATCTCCATAATCGTCACGTATTTTGTCAAAATAAAAAAGATACCGTGTAAATAAATTCCATATTGATACCGTTGTCCCTATATTTTTTTGTTAGTATATTGATATTGTAAGTAATTTATTGAAAATAAATGTGTGATAAAATATACATTACAAAAATAGCTCATACATTCAATATTAGCAAAATCTTAAAGTCATTGTTTATAAATAAAGGATTATTTGTTGCTTTGATCAAGTTATGTGATGATTATGAAGATATTTACAGATTGTTTTGAAATTCCATATTATTTATATAGTTGAAATCTAATTATCTAGTTTATAATATGTCCTTGAGGAAATTATTATCAGTTTCACCTGCTACTTACCACTATTTAGGTATTTCGAAATGTAGGTACAAAATAATCTGTTAAAATCTCCATAATCGTCACGTATTTTGTCAAAATAAAAAAGAAACCGTGTAAATATATTCCATATTGATACCGTTGTCCCTAAATTTTTTTGTTAGTATGTTGATGTTGTAAGTAATTTATTGAAAATAAATGTGTGATAAAATATACATTACAAAAATAGCTCATACATTAAATATTAGCAAAATCTTAAAGTCATTGTTTATAAATAAAGGATTATTTGTTGTTTTGATCAAGTTATGTGATGATTATGAAGATATTTACAGATTGTTTTGAAATGTCATTTTATTTATCTAGTTGAAATCTAATTATCTAGTTTTTAACATGTCCTTGAGGAAATTATTATCAGTTTCACCTGCTACTTACCACTATTTAGGTATTTCGAAATGTAGGTACAAAATAATCTGTTAAAATCTCCATAATCGTCACGTATTTTGTCAAAATAAAAAAGAAACCGTGTAAATATATTCCATATTGATACCGTTGTCCCTAAATTTTTTTGTTAGTATGTTGATGTTGTAAGTAATTTATTGAAAATAAATGTGTGATAAAATATACATTACAAAAATAGCTCATACATTAAATATTAGCAAAATCTTAAAGTCATTGTTTATAAATAAAGGATTATTTGTTGCTTTGATCAAGTTATGTGATGATTATGAAGATATTTACAGATTGTTTTGAAATTCCATATTATTTATTTAGTTGAAATCTAATTATCTAGTTTTAAATATGTCCTTGAGGAAATTATTGTCAGTTTCACCTGCTATTTACCACTATTTAGGTATTTCGAAATGTAGGTACAAAATAATCTGTTAAGATCTCCATAATCGTCACGTATTTTGTCAAAATAAAAAAGAAACTGTGTAAATATATTCCATATTGATACCGTTGTCCCTATATTTTTTTGTTAATGTATTGATATTGTAAGTAATTTATTGAAAATAAATGTGTGATAAAATATACATTACAAAAATGGCTCATACATTAAATATTAGCAAAATCTTAAAGTCATTGTTTATAAATAAAGGATTATTTGTTGTTTTGATCAAGTTATGTGATGATTATGAAGATATTTACAGATTGTTTTGAAATGTCATTTTATTTATCTAGTTGAAATCTAATTATCTAGTTTTTAACATGTCCTTGAGGAAATTATTATCAATTTCACCTGCTACTTACCACTATTTAGGTATTTCGAAATGTAGGTACAAAATTATCTGTTAAAATCTCCATAATCGTCACGTATTTTGTCAAAATAAAAAAGAAACCGTGTAAATATATTCTATATTGATATCGTTGTCTCTATATTTTTTTGTTAGTATATTGATGTTGTAAGTAATTTATTGAAAATAAATGTGTGATAAAATATACATTACAAAAATGGCTCATACATTCAATATTAGCAAAATCTTAAATTCATTGTTTATAAATAAAGTATTATTTGTTGTTTTGATCAAGTTATGTGATGATTATGAAGATATTTACAGATTGTTTTGAAATTCCGTATTATTTATTTAGTTGAAATCTAATTATCTAGTTTTTAATATGTCCTTGAGGAAATTATTATCAGTTTCACCTGCTACTTACCCATATTTAGGTACATATTTCGAAATATAGGTACAAAATAGTCTGTTAAAATATCCATAATCGTCACGTGTTTTGTCAAAATAAAAAAAAACCGTGTAAATTTATTACATATTGATATCGTTGTACCTATAATTTTTTTTGTATTTTCAGTAAGCCATTGATATTGTAAGTAATTTATTGAAAACAAATGTGTGATAAAATATACATTACAAAAATGGCTAATACATTAAATATTAGCAAAATCTTAAAGTCATTGTTTATAAATAACGGATTGTTTGTTATTTTTATCATTATATGTGATGATTATGAAGATGTTTACAGATTGTTTTGAAATGCCATTTTATTTATTTAATTACGCCTTCACTGGTACTGCAGATCAAAGAGGTTTATATACAAGAGCCGCAATCACCTATAACGCTTCCATGACAACGTGGAGTAAAGTAACAAAAACTAGGACCTAGCTTTGAAACATGAACTTATGTGAAAGTGACACTATGTTTGTCTCACTCTTACTAAGCGAATCTATACAACTAAACGTCAAGTAAGAAAAAGAGGGCTATATGTTTTCAATGACACTTGAACAATGTTGCCAGTAGTAGTATCATATTCCCCCAATGAATGAATGAACGAATGAATGATAGATCGATATTTTTGTAACTGTAATGTAACACCGAGTGGATGATATCGTATTATCTAATTACTAGTAATAATTTAAAAGCAAAAGTGAATAGGCGTAATGAAGTTACAAAGGTTTTTAAATTAATAGAAACTTTTTATTCAGTTTTCTGTTTATTCAGTCAGAGTGTAATAAAATGTTAGTGATGAAACAATAACAATTAATTGTAATTGGCAATTATTGGCATTTTAACAATTAATTGTAATGAGAGGTTTTTAAGAAAAAAAAGTTGCCGAATCTCTTCAATAGGTGGCGTTGATGGAAAGTTAGGTATTAAATTAAACAGCTGGCAACCCGTACTCAGCCTATATTTCCATGGGAACTTCGTATGGAGTACACAATTTTTTTACAAAGATGTGGGACAAAAGTTTTTCAGTTTGATAAATATTATAGAATCTCTGAATCGCCCCTCAAAAAGTACCTAGTTCTAATTTTCTTAATACTCTGTATAAGGCTGCCGACCATTTTAATGGTATGAATATGTGCGTGTTGTATTTAATAATCTTCTTTGAATGTCCAATAAAGAATTGTAATTACCTATAAAAAGAATTACGTACAAACATGAAATCTCATAATTATTTATGACATTAACGCTCGATTTCGGTGCAACGCCATCTATTGTCACTGTTGAAAATCACTAAATTGCTTGAAAATGAAAACCCCTTATTGTTACGTTTACTGAAATGATTTAACAATTACTATTTCAACTTTTTATTCAAATACTTGTTAGTAAAACATTCAGATGTGACTTCCGAAAGACTTTTCTCAATAGCAGGATTAATAAAAACTGAAAAATGAAAGAAAACCTAAAGAGCTGTTTTTTTAATTTTTAATGTTAAACGACATAAATCATATAACTTTTAGATTTGACGGGTCATTTTGTGTCGTGTTTGAGAATTCGTACTTTAATTTTTAATTGATAGTCTTTGAAAAATCCAGGAACTTTTATTAAAATTATCAGAACTCACTCGTAAATATTATCAGAACCAATTTTAAATTCAATTATTAGGTTGTTCCAAAATAAAACACTGAATATGGCTATTTCACAAAAAAGGACTGTCTTACATTTGAATTTACTGCATACGATGTCACCTTAGCGGAGATTAATTTTTCGATAGCTTGTGAAAGAATCAGGCTTCTGAGCTACCGAAAAAAGGCAATAAAGTATTTTGAAAGTTTTAAGGCTAAGGATTTTCTTTCAAATTTTGCTAATAAAAATTATCGAAATGGCGTATTCAGTATTTTATTTTGGAATAGCCGAATTGTAATTGTAATCGGCATTTACTTCAAGCAATAACTGTAATTAATATAAAATACGAGAATTTAGTTTTATCAACTATTGTATTTATTGTCACGAGCTTTCGCCCGCGACTTTTATTATTTATTACTATTTTTTTCTCTTCACGGGATCTTTGCGAATCCTAGTTTACGTTTTAAATTAATATAAAATACAAATATAGGGTAACATTTTTATTTATTGTTTCTTCTCTCTCTCTCTCTTATCGTTTATTTATAGTAGGTGTTAAAAAGTGCGTTTTGGGGTTACTCAGAATCAAGTACAGAATACAGGAAAAAATATTGAATAAGTCCACAATATATTTTTTTCAGTTTCTAATACTGAATCTGAATAATTAATTAAGAATTTGTGTGGAAAACTACAAAAAAGTTGTATATTGAAGTTTTTAAATATTTTTTCCTGTATTCTATACTTGATTCTGAATAACCCTTTAAAATTTCATGCGCGCTTTTTTAACACCATGTATATATTTTATACAAAAAATATACAGTTACAGTAATTTTACAATTTAAACAGTTATCGATAGACACACGTAATACGTCCTCATCATTCATTCATTTAAATTCCCCCAAATTAGGGTATTTAGTATTTTTATTTTTAAGCAACACTGAACGATGGAAAATGGCGACAATTTGTGATGAATTTTTACGAAGTTATTTTTATTCAAAATCTTAACAAAATACTTATTGACCTGTGAAATGTGATACCGGTGTTCTTATTATCTCTGGCGGAATGAGATTTACACGATTTTACTACGCAATTCGGCATGTTTTTGTGTAACAAGGAGTGAGTACGGAGGACACGTTGTCGAGACCGTAGCTTGATACAGACTGAGTAACTCATAAGACTTTTAGCCATATATGCCGTTGGGGCATGTTTGCGATATAGAATAGTGTTCTGGAGATATGACATTTCACTGCTGCAGATGTACTGTTCTTGGAATATTTCCGAAAGACTATAATTATGTCGCAGTCTTTTTAAAGACAGACGTGAATATAAAATGACAGACTTTTACAATATACATTTTCAATGAAGACAAGGCTGTATGGACATAGAAGCCTATACGTCACTCCAAGGGTGCACTCTGACAGCAACCGTTTTGTACCTTCTCTTTCACACTAAAGTTATATTATGCTATCCTGTTGTCAAAGTGAACGGTTGCTGTCAGATCGTACCCTCGGAACGCACACCACAAATATATGTCTTTAGTTTGTCAACCCTTGACTATTAGGTCACACATCGGTCACACAGGGGGGGTTAGGTCGCCTTCAGAGAGCGGCAGGGAGTGTCCATACTGTATAATATCCATATACTGTGATACCACCTATTCGCACGAAGCGATATGCTTCTGCATTTATTATGCGAACTGCGCGGGAGTGGAACTCCTTACCTGCGTCTGTGTTTCCCGAATTCTACAATCTGGGAGTCTTCAAAGCATTATTTGAGTTTGCGTGTACCATATCCTCGACTAAGTCGTCACTTTCCATTCCATAAAAAAATATATCCACATAGTGCCAATACTCAACGAGTAAAATGGTTGTGATTGACTGACGGACAGGGCGAAATTATACGGGTTCCTTTTTTGCCATTTTGGCTACGGAACCCTAAAAACAAAACAAGTTACACGCATTAGTGGTACATAAAAGTTTCCCGTGTGCGCGGAGCCTAACGTGATTTTTTTTAGTTGGTAACACTACGAATAACAACTCTATTGATAAAGATTTTAAGGGGAATCCCCTAAATAAAATGTTAATAATGTTGTATCGTCAGACTACTTAGAACTTAGAAAACTTAGAAAAACTTAAAAAAGTGTCATACAGATAAATATTAGATAAAAACAATAGCTTATTAAGTTTTTGTTAGTAAAACATAAATACTCAGTAAAAAGTAAAAAAAAAGTACTTATAATAGTTTTTACTGAGTAGGTATTTACTCTGGCATGAGTAAATACTGCAGTACTTACCCATCTCTACGTGTTACTCGAAAAAGGCTGCGAATACGAAAAAAGTGTATAAGGGACGTCCATTAATCACGTGATGTTTTTAGCAACTTTTAGATCTCCCCTCCCCCTAGTGATACGTGGTGAGGTTTTAGACAACGGTCCGACGTTTGGAAATTAGAAATCGCGCGTTCAACGAAAAAAGAAATACACATGATATCTCAGTACAGCCCCCCTCCCCTTGTGATATTTCGTGATTTTTTGTGATGCCCCTCTCTCCCTTTTGAGCCTCACGTGATTAATGGACGACCCCATACAATAAAAGTTGTAGAAATTTTTACCCAAAAGTGGGACCTTTGTGTCCCCCCCTCACTCCGGGTCATCCCCTAGAGGCGGGGCCTTTTAGTATGTTCACTTCCTGAGCACCCTGAATACGTTTCTGAAGAAATTGCTTAGGTCCTTGCTCACGTACTCTACAACTCCTTTATTGACTAGACTATCCCGCCTATTTCAATTCATGTCTCGATGTCTCGAATGTCTCGAGCTAAAAGTCTCGAGATCGAGACAAGCCAAAGTCCCGGGAAGTCCCGGGACACAAACTCTAGTCGACATAGAAAGCTTGTTCTGAATACTAATTCAGTAGTGGGTAGGTCAATGATGTTATGTTAAATTACTACAAAAATGCTAATGTAATGTGGCGCTGCAATTGTAAAAAAGTAGGTATAGAAATTTTTACATTTACATGAGACTAATTTAATAACTTCGGAAAAAATATTAGGGGCCTTATTGTGTTGGAAGTTTTCTAATAAAAAATACAATGACGATTAGTGGGCAGTTTTTGCCGATTTGTCGCCGACTATCTCTATTATAAAGGAGGCGTCCATTAATTACATGAGGTGATTTTGGAGATTTTTCGGCCCCATTGGTGAGATGTCGTGAGATTTGGCTCGACCCCCTCCTATCGCTCCCGTGAGATTTTCTCCTGAAGAAGTGCGTGAGAATCTCACGTGAGATTTTTCAAAATCTGTATTTTTCAGTTAGGTATTCTTTTTCAGTTCTATTTGATTCTATCAAATTATAAAGAAATATTATAGATATTTTCTGAACAAATATTGTTTGTCCTTTCGTCCCTTAGGCGGTCACTATAGACTAAAACAACCCCCGCAAAATGTTTCATAGAAAATAAATATTTTAGTTAGGTACTACTAAACAAGTTATCTTAGTTTATAAACGCTCCGATTGAACGAGCGACGCTCGGTCTCCCAGCTAGTTATTTTAAATCAAGATTTATTTATTTAAGACTACGAAGAACATAGTCTAGATTCTAGAATCACAATAGTGAGAAAATCGAACAGTAAATTACTTAAATTAAATACTTACTATAATCATCTGCTCGTTCAACCTCGCATTTATTTAGCCACTAAACCGTTATCGCTTGCACAGAGAAGCTCAGTAACTCGACGTGTGACAATATGTGAGTGTGACCATCTACCTGTGCTTCTTGCATTCGCATAATCGCAATCAATATTATTATTGATGATGCGTATGCGATGCGTATGCGATTGGTTTTGGGTGAGATTCGGCTCGATATTGAAAAATCCGATCTACAACATTTTTTCAGTTTTCCATACAAATGCTTGACTCACTATTCATTTTTAGTCTTAGTATGGAAACGTGAAAAAACATATTTGTAAAGCGGATTTTTTCAATATTTTTCCTGTATACTTGATTCTGAGTAACCCCTTAAAATTTCAAACGCACTTTTTCAAAACCCTGTGTATACTTACACATTGCATTTATTTATTGGTATGAGGGGATGGAATATACTAGAAAAACATTCAAATCCAAACTTAAATGGTGTCAGCACCATCAGGAACAAATATTAATGGATAGAATTGCAGCACAGCATGATAAAAACGATTTTAAGGGATTTTGGAAAAGTACCAAGAAACTTAATAGTAAGCCTGGTCTTCCGGTAAGCGTTGACAATGCCACTGATCCTAAAATGATTGCAAATATGTTTAGAGATCATTTTGTTGTTAAATCAAATTTACCATGTACAAACCTGGAATCTGGTGCTGGGTCATCATCCCCTGGGAATACTGAAGTTAGGTTCACGGCGAAACAAATCTTTAAAGTTATAAATGGTATGAAGAGGGGGAAGTCCCAAGGGTATAGATGGCCTCAGCATTGAGCATTTGCAAAATGCGGGGCCACATTTGCCCAGGGTACTGGCCATGCTGTTCGGTTTCTGTGTGAGTCATTCATACTTACCGGAAGGCATGATCAGAACCATAGTAGTACCTATAGTCAAAAATAAGACTGGGGATATCTCGTCCAGATCTAACTACAGATCAATATCTCTAGCGACAGTTATAGCGAAGTTGCTCGATGGTCTGCTTTATGCTGAGCTTGATAAGTAACTACACGACGCTCAGTTCGGGTTTCGGCCAGGACTTTCTACAGAAAGCGCAATTCTCAGCCTTAAGCAGACTGTTGAGTATTACACGCGAAAGAAAACGCCTATTTACGCGTGTTTCTTAGATTTATCAAAGGCGTTAGATTTGGTCAATTATGATGTGCTTTGGGCTAAGCTGGAAAGTACAGAAATGCCGCGGGAGCTAATAAAAATATTTAAATATTGGTATTCTGGTCAGATAAACTCGGTCAAATGGGGGAAATCATTGTCAGACCAATATGTACTTAATTGTGGGGTTAGACAGGGAGGGTTAAGCTCTCCAAAACTGTTTAACTTATATGTAAATGCACTGATCGAGGAGCTAGCAGCATATGTCGGATGTCACATAGATGATGTTTGTGTAAACAACATTAGCAATGCAGACGACATGGTGCTGCCGAGCCCTTCGATTGGTGGTTTGTTAAAACTGTTAAATGTATGTGAAATGTATGCTGCTCAACATGGTCTAAAATACAATGAAACTAAGAGTGAGCTACTAGTTTTCAAGGGAGGCGCCAAATGTCCTTCTCATGTTCCCCCTGTACTTCTAAATGGAACGCCTCTTAAGAGAGTGTAAACTTTCAAATATCTGGGACATTTGGTTAATGAAAGTTTGCGTGATGAAGCTGACATTAAGAGGGAGCGCAGGGCTCTGTCGACCAGAGCGAATATGAAAGCTCACAGGTTCCGTACAGCACCGGCTAAAGTAACGCTGTTTAGAGCCTACTGTACATCACTGTACACCTGTAGTCTGTGGGCTGCGTATTCGCAAAAGTCGATCAGCGCCCAGCGTGTCCAATACAATAACGCGTTCAGAGTGCTGTTGGAGCTGCCGCGCTGGTGTAGTGCGTCGGGGATGTTTGCGTGGTTTCAAGCCGTGATCCGCAAAAGGTGCGCCGCGGTGCTCTGCAGACTGCGCAGCAGTACCAACGGCATCCTGGCAGTATTCGCCGCCAGAGTGGACGGGGGCATTGTGAGGCACTGGATGAGGATGCGTTCAGTGATTGCTACGTACACGCATTGAGTTTTCATTCCTGTCTGGTGACTCAGTTTTATTTATTTATTTTAATTTTAGGAATTTAATTTCCATGTGTGTTCCTGGTGTATTTAATACTTACAATTAGATGTAAGTTTTTTAATGTTACTAACAAATATATGGACCAATTGTGGGTCTGAAATAAAAAGATTTTTTTTTTATAATGAAATCAATAGCGTAACATTTTTTTCTGAATTCAGTTTACAATTTTATAAGCTATTCGATTTCATAATATGTATTTTTTAAAAGAATATAATAATAATATATCGATAATTGAATAGAAATACTTCGCGGAGAGCCACATCCCGGTGCTGATCGTGGGCACGCGCGGCGAGGCGCTGCCGGCGCGCCAGGAGTACATCCTGCAGCCCGACGTGTTCTGCGCTAAGTACCAGCTGCTGCCGCCGCAGCTGTTCCACGTGCGCGAGAACAAGTACGACGTGTTCGTCAAGCTGGCTACTATGGCCGCCTTTCCGTGAGTCATTTAAATTTGCGTTAATAAGTAGATTATTGTCTGCTACGATCTGCTACGTTTAGGCAACCCTAAAAACCCTAATGTAAGTAAAATCGAGAAATATTGAATTATTAAAAAAGTTGATTTGAAAATCACGTCGATCCGTTGTTCCGGTGCGACATGAAAGGAAAACAAACATATTTTCGCTTCCCTTGTTCTTAAATCATTTCTAAGCAATAATAGCTATCCTATTAGCAGGCGCGGATCCAGGATTTCCTTCAGGGGGGGGGGGGGGGGAGGTTCTTGCTTTCTTAATTTTAAGGTTAATTTTATGCCCTTCATTGCATATGTCCTTCCAGCCAGTTAAGTAAGATTAACGAGGCGGTAGAGTAAAACACACAATTTATCTAAAAAGACGCGATCGGAGCGAGCTGCGAGCGTGAAATTTTTTATTTATAAAAAGGAATATCTTTATATCCATTTTTAAGACGTTGTAGGTTTTTAGTTCCTCTAGCCTGTAATATTCCTCAAAGCTGTTCGGCTCCGAAAAGGGATTTTTTAAAATAAAATAACGAAATGCCTCTATTTATATACATTTTGAAGAAGGGTTTGGTTAATTTTATGCTCTCCTGTCTCCGTGCCTGCCTATTAGAGATGTGTAGGTTCGGCCGGACGGAACTGAATCCGCGGATCCGTATCCTTGGCGGATATATGTAACTGCGACTGCTTCGGTTTCTCTAGACCTGATTCAGCGAACAAAGCGCGAACGCGGTCGGAGTCTGCAAGAGAATGCAAGCCTTCGTCGGTCGGATCATGAAGGGGCGTATCCAACAAATATTAAAGATAAACTTAAAATAAACCTAACAATTAAAGGGCCTAACGATAGCCTCGTTAACTAACAGTTCTTCACAGTAACTTTTTCTTAAAATCACTATAGGTACTGTAAAGTTGTAAAAAGTAGCTTACGCCCCTTCGTGATCCGACCGAAGAAACAAACCCGGAATTGATAACGCTGCACTGTATGCCAAGAACCCTTCGGATAGGACATTTTAAGCTAAGTTTAGAGATCGATGCGTTTCGATATTCTAAATAATTACCAGACAAAAACTCCCGAGTGTCAATAATTTCTAGTTTTTGAGAAAAAAAAACCAAAGTTGGTCGTTAAGTTTAATTTAGAAAAAACATTTTTTTTTTCCGGAATAAACTATGCGTCCGTGAAGCTATTTACGTCAAATTATAGAGCGTTTAAAACAACATTTGTTTATATGTACCGCTAGTCGAAAACGCAAGCGTAACGTGAAAAAATATTTTTTTCCTTTTAACAGTTTTTTTTTAATAATATTTGAAGTTAGTAGCACCCAAAAATCTACTTAGAATGTAAAGAATTAAGTTGTGCGTCGTCACAAAAAAACGCAACTGTTAATACCGTGGGATATCGGAGATACTCGTTAATATGTTAAGTTGACTGAACATTTTGACAAGCAATATTTTAATTAAGTTTATGCTATGAAGATTAAATTAGGCGCAGTAAACAATATCAAAAATAATACATTATTGAGCAATCAAATAGAAAATTAAATAAATTAAATTACATACACATTAATTAAAAATAAATAAATTAATTAAAAAAATAAATAATAAAACTACAATAAAAATTTAAAATAAATCATTTTGATTAGCAAGTGTAGGTATACAGGGTGTAACAAAATTGGTATAGGACCCGTTTACTGCGGATTCTACTCATCGTACTGAACAATTTTTGTTCTACGAGTTTGCTCAAAGCGCAAAAAAAATGTGGATTCTCCATACAAAAATGGCAAAACAGATTGAATGAAAAGTCCAAATTTTTTTTGTGATTTGAGCAAGGTCGTATAACAACATTTGTTCAGTACGATGAGTAGAATCCCTAGTTAACGGGTCCTACACCCATTTTGTTACTACCTGTATAAAATTGGACCTAGAAGAAAAAAAGCAATTACCTACTCAAGCTTATGCACATAACTCACACATAAACACCACTTTTATACGCAGGCATACGAAAATCAAAGACTTTGATTTTGTTTATTGATTTCCGATATCCCACGGTATTAACTGTTGCGTTGTTTTTTGATGACGCACAACTTGATTCTCTACATTCTAAGTAGATTTCTGGGTGGTACTAACTTTAAATATTATTTTTAAAAAATAAAACCGTTACGAGGAAAAAAATATCTTTTTTCACGTTACGCTTGCGTTTTCGACTAGCGGTACATATCAATAAACGTTGTTTTAAACGCTCTATAATTTGAAGTAAATAGCTTCACGGACGCATAGTTTATTCCGGAATATACAGGGTAATTCGACGTGATCCTTCAAAGGGTTTATACTAGAGGTCATTTGCAACAAATTAAGTCCAGTTAATCAGTCACATTTTTTTCTAGTATTACTCAATTACTTATGGAAAACTTATAAACAATAAAAATTTTATGCGACTTAAGACCGTTTATTTTTGAGACTATGTGAATTTTGGGCAAGAATTCCTTTTCAAAGTGAGCGCTCATTTCTCAGCCTTTAAAAAGTATCAATTTAATATTAACAGTGTAATGGTTTTTTCATAGATCATTGTTTTTGGTAACAAGGCAGAAAAGACGTATGGCGAACTGGGACCCACCAAATAAAAAAAAATCAAAGACGACCCATTCAGTTACGAAATTATTTCCATTATATATTTAAATATACAGGGTGTAAGGGACAGGTTTCCGAAAACTTTAAGGGCTTGCTCAGTAGACGAAACTAAACAACTTTCCACAAGAAATTTTTTCAGGAAACGAAAAAAAAATCGGCTTCTCCATACAAACTGTCCAATCAAATTTATAATTTTGTATGGAGAAGCCGATTTTTTTTTTCGTTTCCTGAAAAATTTTATTGTGGAAAGTTGTTCAGTTTCGTCTGCTGAGCAAGCCCTTAAAGTTTTCGGAAACCTGTCCCTTACACCCTGTATAAGTATGTAAATAAAAACAAAATACTCCAGCAGAAGCAGGGAATCAATAGTTTAAAAAAGCCTTGATTCCACACTAATTCAAACAAAAACGCAGCAATGTACCAAAAAAACGCAACGGTACAACAGACAACAGACCATGACAGCCACCGTTCACTCTGACAACAGGATAGCATAATATAAATCGCGTAAGTGTGAAAGAGAAGATACAGAACGATTGCTGTCAGAGGGCACTCTCGGAACGCGGCTCAGGAATCAGTGTTGCCAGACTTAAGAAGCTGTCTTTGTTTTTGGGGATTTTTAAAGTATAATAATAAGCTAATAATGATACAGTCAGCCATGGTTAAGATTTGAGATTTTCATATGTTTTTGTTGGCTGGAGCCAACGTTGACGGTGGGGGCACTATTTGTCAAAGAGTAGTGTAGAGGTCAATAGGTTAAGCTCGGTCATCCAGGTATAACCTAAAAAATGTTAAATGTTCAGTTTCAAACATCGCTATTTCAAAGTTCTCCCAACTTGTGCAATAAACACACAATTTACTTTTTTGTTATTTGTAATTCAATATTCCAGAAATACCATGTATCATTAAAGAACGTTGATGAAAACACTGGGTCCCAAAATACATGGCACCTCGCCATCATTCTTTCTAAAAAATCTAAAAAAACGTAATATCTCAGTAACCATACATTTTTGACCCCTGGTTAACTGGACTTAATATGTTGCAAATGACCTCTAGTATAACCCCTTTGAAGGATCACGTCGAATTACCAATCACCCTGTATATTTTTTGTATTTTCTAGATAAAACATATCGACCAACTTTGGATTTATTTTTCTCAAAAACTAGAAATAATTGACACTCGGCAGTTTTTGTTTGGTATTTAGAATATCGAAACGCATCGATCTCTACTATACTCCGTTTCAAATAGGAATAGACAGAACGAAAAAAAGGTTTTTAAGGTGCTCACTTTTACAAATAATTTACGTTTCTGGACATGTCACTGAGATAATGATGTTACCTAAACAAAAACATATTGAAAAATATTAAAACAATTCAAAAACAACTATTTATTATGCAAGACATCTTACATTACAGTAAGACATAAATAAAACAATTTTAAAAGTATAATTTAATTCGATGTCAAAAAAGTATCACCTATAAAAGACCTAAAGAAGCAGAGGTATGCGTAACACGGCACGTAATTTGAATAATATTTGAAATTGAAATTGAAAAACTTTATTTCGAATCACAGAGAATTCATATACATGGGTTAGTAGAACACAAAAGAAAAGAAAGAAAATGGGGTATTGTCATTGGCGAAATCATAGAAACCGCCATTCCTACAGTAAAAAGCTTACATACAAGGCCGCGTTCAGAATCTGCACTCTGACAGCAACCGTTCACTCTAACAACAGGATAGCATAATATAAATCGCGTAAGTGTGAAAGAGAGGGTCCGAAACGGTTGCTGTCAGAGGGCAGGTTCTAAACGCGGCCCAACAAGTGATTTTAAATCATTTTTTATCGCATGTCATCAAACGTCAAGTGGATTGAAAAAAGATTTTCGATAGCTCTCAACGCGGATCCTTGTGATAGTGATTCAATATTAGTGAGTGAGAGTGACCTTTGGGCTGGTTTTAGCTGTTGGCTCCTCTTCTTATGACCGCTTATCAGTGAATCGGAATCATAGCTATTTCCCCATCACAAAAATAACGTTGAGACTACTCTAAAACGGAAATAATTAAAACATTAACTCAGCAGACTGAACTGCGGCTGCGACCGATTTTTAATATGGTCCATGCCGTCGCCACCGCCGCACGAAGATTGTTGCTCTGCAGAACTTGCATATAATGTTCCTCTCTGTAGTACCATTACTTGTAGAATATGTGTGGCACAAAGAAATACATTTTCATCAGTATAGCGACATTTGAAATCTGTGGCCGAATGTTTACTACCTCTGCTTCTTCGTCCTTCTTATGTCTATTGCTATCTGAAACGGAGTATAGAAACTAGAAAGAATTGACACTCGGGAGTTTTTGTCTGGTATTTAGAATATCGAAACGCATCGATCTCTAAGCTTAGCTTAAAATGTCCGATCCGAAGGGTTCTTGGTATACAGTACGCTGTACTGGTACAGGAATGGCGGGTGAGTGGGGAGGGGACGGGAGGGGCGAGGGTTTCGGATACACCATTAGTGACCTACCTTGCGACGAGTTTTAGTATACGAGTATTATATTATCTGTGTATACGTATACTAGATGGCGCTCGGAGTTCGGTAGGTATTTTTTCCACGTTCCGATATGCTTAAGTTTGGAAAGTAAAAATAAATATTGCAGTTGGTTTTAAAGTTATGGTGAAGCCTTCTAACATGATATTGTTTTTCATGAAATTGAATATTATAATTTATGTTTAATGTTATTTTTTGTATATGTATGGCAGCATCTGCTATTTCTTATTTTTCTAATTAATTAACTTATCATAGATTTGGCTTTCGATCGAATGATCCCCAATCCGCAACAGACATAGAGGTGGTCGCGGGGCGGTTGCGTTCCAAAGGCGGACCTGCAGGAAGCGAACTTAAAGCGCCCCGCCCGGTTTTGGTGTGAATGGTTTCATAGTAATCCGAACATTACAAAAAATACCGCTCCCGGAACGCTTTCGCACCGCCCCGCGGCCGCCTCTATGTGTGTTGCGCTTTTGATCGCGCCACTCCACCCGTTCCCCTAAAGACTCGGACCCATACAAGTCCGGCGGAACCGATACGAGAAAGCAGATCCGCTGAGCGCGTCACTCCATCCGCTCCGCTAAGGATTCGGACCTACATAGATAGATAGACTCATTTATTCCATGACAAGACACAGTTCATGTACAAATAACATAGGTCCGGCGGAACTGGTAAATGGAAGCAGATCCGCGCAGCTGGACCCAGATCCGGACCCGAATCCTTTAACACTTTGAATGCCAATCCCGCTCCGGGGCGGGGAAGGGATACCGCGACGGGAGGCCAGCCCCGCCCCAGAGCGGGCTTGGTGCTAGCCAAATTCTAAAATCGGCTCCCGCGTGACGTAACCAGAGTACAGAGCGGCAGTCAGTGTTAAAAAGACGGACCTACACAACTCTACATCCTACAGGAACCTTTTCCCGGGATAAAAATTTGCCTATGTTGTTCTATCTACCTGCAAAATGTCATCTAAATCCGTTCAGTGGTTTCGCTGTGATTGGTGTCAGTGGCGGCCAGATCATGAAATGACTGGCCATATCATCGAGGGACTCCGACAAAACAGAGTCAACAACGGAGCCCCGCGAAGGAGCTCCTTTCTACGGTAACATTAGCAACCTCACCTATAAATCTAGAATTTTTTCGGAGCTCCTCAACGACATGGCCAGTCATTTCATGATCTGGCAAATTCTAGGATATAGACATAACGATGACTGTATGTGTCTTATCAATAATTTTGTTTGTCAATAATAAAATAATTTATTAGGCCAGTTGCAACCTTTGTACGAAAAGTATGTTGTTTGACCCTTTTATTTATTCGTTTAATTGGAAGCGGTCGTGGCTCGACCGTTTCCGTGCTTCGCAAAGTTAGGCCGTTGGTGCCGGCTGCTATCGCTAGATGGTAGTCGTTAAGCCATGTCGGAGACCTTATAGGCAGCTTGAAAAGTTCTGACACTGGGGTTGGCCATTAGCCCCACAACCTCCACCGATCCGTACTTGGCCCCCGTGTCTGGAGTATGACCTAACCTTGCCAAGGTATGGAAAGAGACTCATGCGCCTGCAGTGGCGACGATATGGATCGTTAACGATTCGTTTAATGCAGTGTTCTTTTGGTGGTCATCTTCTCTCCCTTTTCATGAGTTACACCCTTGAAATTGACGATGGAGTTATCGATTAAATCAACACCTTTTATGGTAAATAAACCCTGAACATAGCACGCCACTTGGTGGCAGTACTGGCAGTGACAGCCCTAACACAAACTATTATTTACATAAATTGTTATTATAATATATTTTGTGTCAGTCAATTTCAAGCTGCTTGGGTTTTATTCAGCAAGCACAGGTTTGTACTACATTATTACATATTTTATATTATATCTAACTTTCATCTGTTTTGCGCCGTCTCCTGGTTGCATGCTGTTTTTATAATAGCGTATCTTCTTATGCTGCATCTTGAGGCAAATTTATATAACAACTTATTTATGTACCTCGTATATTATTATATTTTGTTAATTACAGCTTTTTATTATAAAATATTTGCTTTTGTCCAGAAGTGGAAGTCTTTCGGCTGATAGATAGATAATAATATTTATACACGCATAGCCTGAAAAAAACCGGCCAAGTGCGAGTCGGACTCTGTTCCGTATACACTTGGGATTGAGGGACAAACTTTGCCGTTGGAAAACTGTTGTTCCCATACAAAGTTGTTGTGTACAAGTTCCGCGTGGTACAAACTTTGTACTAGGCAGAAAAAAAGGCGATTTTAAAGTATGTGCAAAACATCTACTTAAATAAAAAACATTTTGATTTTTGATTTTGATACATCGATATAGGCCGCAGTCAGTTAACCAAGCAGATCTGAGAATTTAATATTAATTTCATCTTGATACGTTTACGCGTTCCTGATAAATATGGTCTTGACAGACAGACAGACGACGGACAACGAAGTGATACTATAAGGGTTCCTTTTTTACCCGACTACGGCGAAGCAAAAAACAGTGAGTTCTACTCATGAAACTGAACAACTTTCCCCAATTTTCCGTGGTTAATTTTTTTTCAGGTATTTCATAAGGACCCTATATACGTATGTATGTACTAGCTTGTGCCCGCGGCTTCGCCCGCGTAGACTAAAAAAGCGGTAACACTCTCCTATTATAATCTATGAAATATTGAAATAAATAGTAAAGTCTGTTTAATCATCCGGGATTTATCTCAAAAATAACTGAGCCGAGAGGCCAGATGTCTCGACTACTCGAAGCTTCGACGTTTTGATGCTTCGAGCTGCGACGGTTCGAAATTTGGACATATTGATATTTTATATTTTGATATTTGTATTCTGTTGTAAACCCTTTATTGTACAAATAAAACAAAAACACATAATATTCGACAATAAATAAAAACATGTACAAAGGCGGACTTATCCCATAAAGGGATCTCTTCCAGCCAACCCTGATCGACGGAAAGACCGATATTTTGCTATTTCGATGTTCCGATGTTTCGATATTTCGCAATTTGGATATTTCTACATTTCGATATTAAATATTTCGATGTTTCGTCATTTTGACATTATTACATATACTGACGTTTCGATGTTTTGCCATTTTGTTATTTATGAAGAACCACTGGTTCAAGTTTCGAATTTCTAGACCCATAGGTTTGGCCTGCCCATTGATATTATCCTTTTCAACCCTCACTTTCACCCCCCTTATGGGGCGAACTATAAAATATATTCAACATAAGTTTCATCATTTGTTTTTAAGAATAGTTATGCCAAGTTATAACTTGATACATGCAAAAAAAAATTACTTTCCCATACCATTTTAACCCCTTTAGGGGGTGAATTTTGCAAAACTCTTCCTTAGTGGATGCCTCCGTTATGTAAGGAACGCCTATGCAAAATGTCAAGTGTCTATACCCAGGGGTTTGACCTGTGCGTTGATCTATCTATTTTGGATCCTCGTTTCACAAATTTTGAAAATCCTTAGTGTGCCCCTAAACCTCATAAGAAACCTACTTGCCAAATTTGGAATCTCTAGACCCAGGGGTTTGACCTGTATGTTGATCTATCTACTTTGGACCCCCGTTTCACCCCCTTAGAGGGTGAATTTTAAAATTCCTTTCTTAGACCTCATAAGGAACCTACTTGCCAAATTTGGAATCTCTAGACTCAGGGGTTTGGCCTGTGCATTGATCTATCTATTTTGTATCCTGTGTGTTAACCGAGTGCTTTATCTATCTACCTACCAAATTTCATCCAAATCGTTTCAGTAGTTTCAGCGTGAAAGCGGACAAACAAACAAATAAACAAACATCCATACTTTCGCATTTATAATTTATATATTATATTATGGGAAGTAATTTTTCGGACTGTTGTTTAAACATTTGGGAAGTTAGCATGATCAGTCGAAAAAATAAACGGCCATTTATTTATTTTTTAGGCTGTTGGTTTATTAGTGTGACTGTAAAACATGAACAGTAATAAAAGTAAAATTGGTTGATTATTTCATACTAATGTATCAGTGCAAAAAATAATATAATCAGTAAAATAATGGAATGTGCGGCAAAATAATGGAATGAGCAGAAATAGGTACAATAGACTTCGACAGTTTACGGCGCGCGGTAAAACCCGAGCGCTACTATTATTGAAAAAAGCGGCCAAGTGCGAGTCGGACTCGTCCATGAAGGGTTCCGTAGCAGCAAGTAACATAATACAGGGTGACTGGTTGAACGACGGACGTATTTAAGGAGATGATAGGATAATTTACATACTTTTCAACCATTTAAAACAAAAAAATCATACATTCAAAATACACAAGTTACATATTTTTTTATAAAACGCAACTATTCTTGTGTTTTTTAACTCTATGCCTAGGTACTTACCACTTTCTCACAGCGTGCACCGAGCTGCTCGTGGCCGCTAAGGCCAATCTCCTGGACAGGCTGATAACACACTGATAATGAAAGGATGGAGTCCGTCTTCATGTAGGATACGTTACCCCAACCACTGGGATACCTGGAAATGCCTTCCTACATTTCGCGTACTTTCACATGGGTAGTACCTAATCGAAGTTAACTGCTTTGTGCAGGTTCACTGGATAACAAAGGTTTCCTTCCTCGTCCTTGATCAGGGTTAGGAACTGGGGGAAGGCCAAACGCTCTCAGTCTTCTAATAAAGTCCTATGACGGCAACTTATGTAATTCGTGATACACATCGCAATATGATGTAATTCACGTCGCTCACGCGCATGCGCAGTATTGCGCAGTGGCGATTCCGCGCCGCCACTCGGGGTCGTTGCCCGAGGCCGCGTACATGTGACTTAGTAATTTAGTAAATGTAGAAGTGAACTTTAAAATTATTTTTTAAATGATGAAAATTAAGGTCATGTTTTTTTACATATTTGGAATGTGTATCAGCTTATTCACCTCCTTAAATGCGTCCGTTGATTTACCAGTCACCCTGTATAAAAGTTCTTGTAGTTCGTTGTAGGTAAATTGCGGTTTACGATTTATGACGTATTAAAAAAACTACTTACTCGATCTCGTTCAAACCAATTTTCGGTGGAAGTTTGCATGGTAATGTACGTCATATATTTTTTTAGTTTTATCATTCTCTTATTTTAGAAGTAACAGGGGGGGACACACATTTTACCACTTTGGAAGTGTCTCTCGCGCAAACTATTCAGTTTAGAAAAAAAATATATTAGAAACCTCAATATCATTTTCGAAGACCTATCCATAGATACCCCACACGTATGGGTTTGATGAAAAAAATTGAGTTTCAGTTCTAAGTATGGGGAACCGCCAAAATTTATTGTTTTTTTTTTCTATTTTTGTGTGAAAATTTAATGCGGTTCACAGAATACATCTACTTACCAAGTTTCAATAGTATAATTCTTATAGTTTCGGAAAAAGGTGGTTGTGACATACGGACGGACAGACAGACAGACAGACATGACGAATCCATAAGGGTTCCGTTTTTTGCCATTTGGCTACGGAACCCTTTGGAAAAAGCGGCAAACTTCCGTTAAAGGGGCGGGGTTTAAAGCGAGGGTGGCGCAAGCGGCCAATTACAGATGTCCTTACATTCATTTGAGTTATTGCCGAATTTGTCCTAAAGTCCCATCTATCTACGTACCAAAATTAATCAAAATTGGTTCATCAGTTTAAGCGTAAGAACGCAACAGACAGACAGAGTTGTTTTTCATTTATAATACTAGTATAACTATGGATAAATATAATCTTAATAATAGTGTTAAATCTTGTGTAGCGGTAACCCTGCGTTTGCGAGTTCAACTCGCACTTGGCCAGTTTTTTCTATTTCATATTTTAATATACAAGAGTACAATTTACCGCCTCGCTGTTATTAGAACTGCTCATAATAAGATTTCTTACTGAACAAAGCCGATTTTTTTCATTCAAATTACACATTTCAATATTTTCAACGACTCATTTTTATATAATTTACTGCGCAGTTTTTACAGCCAAACTTGTTAATAAACTTTCGTAATTTTTAACTTAACAAAAGTACAATTTACAACTGCCGCTTTAAATCAGTGCCTTAAACAAACAAATCGATCAGCTGGCGAGCCAAGTTTGTATGAAAAGTCCAAAAAATTTTTTGCGATTTCAACAGAGTTGTAGAACAAAAGTTGTTCAGTTTGATGAGTAGAAGCCCACCTTGAAGTATTATCACACCTTTCTGTTACATCCTGTATAGTGTGATGTGATGCGTACCTCTTAGATAAACTGCCTACAGACATATTTTCTCTGCTGACCAATTATAAAATAATTATTTTGCCGCGCGAGTATTTTTTCAGCAGACACATACTACATTGGTGGATTAAAAAATCGACTCAAGATTTGTTGCTCGACTTTTGAAAAAATAACTCTGTCTACAAAACTGCTGAACACTAAAAGCACAAAACTAGAAAACGATCAAACTTAAATCAAACAAAAATCATAGTAAACACACAGTTTTTGAACTTTTGGTTTAGTTTTATTTTGCTTGATTGAGTTAATTTTCCAAAAGTCGTGCATGAAACTTTGACTCGGTTTTTTATCCATGAGTATAGTTAAATTGCTGATAATATTAAATATTTTTATTCAAAAACAAACAGACTATTTCTATTCATATTATCAGTAAAAATTGCATTTTAGCTAGTTCATTTTAGTTTTTCTATTTTCTGTGAGTTTGCTTTTTCCCCTTGCACCAGCCCTTATTAAAACCTGGTCATGCCCGTGACGTGACGGGCCTTAAGCTTGAAAAGAATAGCCACCGACCAATCGGGACAGCCAAATAATCAGCAATTGGAACAGTTGGCGAAATAAAGGTAAGTCCCGGATAGATGCCGCAGTGGGATAGATGCCGCGGTTTCAAAAACTCCACTATGCGAAATTATCTATAACTCTAATTGCATGTTATAAGCTAGCGCTAACCCCGCTCCGCTCCGGTGTGCCGTTTGAAGTCCCGTGGGAAGGCTGTGTTCGTCTCTGTGCAATGATAAAAAGAAATTCGCGCGAAAATGTTCGTCATAATAAAGGTGTGATTTAAAAACGTGATAATTTTTTTTCTGGTAAGTGTATCGTCTTTTTTTTTATAACCATAAATTAAATCATCTAAAATTGTTTTTATTTGTGTTTTTTATTATTTTAATTCGTTTCATTTTTATTTATTTTTGAAGGCATGTATCCTTCACTAATCGGATAGATCCTCGTTTTTCGTAGGGGTAGAGGCCCTATCCTCCGACAAAGGCATCTATCCTTACTTATAAATAAATTATACTTATATGATAATGTCTTTGTTTCAGTGTCAAAATGCCCAGAAAATATAAAAGAAAACCAGGAGTCAAACCGAGTCATGTTCAAATTAGTTATGTTCAGTGAGAGTTCGTTGTTTTGTTGTGTTTTTCTTATTCAATTTTAGAAGATAATTTAGATATTGTATTATTTTTTATTATTTCATAATGAATATGTTCATTAGACTTCCATCTTTCACTTTGTCACTTTACTTAAAGGGGCACCTATCCTCTTACCATATAATCTTAGACGAAGCGCTAAAAGGATAGACGCCCCACCAAAAATATATAAATATAATTAATTCATATTCAACTAATGGACAAAAAGAGTAAGTAGCTCAAGAGCAAGTGCCATGCTTTCCTTAATGACAAAAAGAACAGGGCAAATATAATTTTTGCTCTGAAGCATCTATCCTCTATCATAATACACAGTAAATGGCCCTTTTACAATTATTTTAAGTATTTAGGTATATTACAAAAACCTTACAGATAATATTTATGTATCAAAAATCTTGAATATGAATGTATTTCTCATAGTGGCATCTATCCCCCGGTTCAATTTGACAGGGTGGCGACTATCCGGGGTGGGGCATGTATCCGTGATATTTTAGAGGTCTGCAAAATGTGTTATAGTTCCTGTATTTATGGCTTTGACTTCTGACCTACTATAGCAAAGAGAAGTAATTAAATGGTTTGCCGTTATTTAATTTGGTTAGCAACAAAAGTCTGATATTTAATAATTTGGACAGCAAACAAATATTTTGTTTGCAAATAAATAAGAATCTGGCTGCAACCCTTGATCTGCAAAAAATCTTAATACTATCAGCAATTTAACTATACTCATGGATAAAAAATCGAGTCAAAGTTTCATGCACGACTTTTGAAAAAATAACTCAGTCTACAAAACTGCTGAACACTAAAAGCAAAAAACTAGAAAACGATCAAACAAAAATCATAGTAAACACACAGTTTTTGAACTTTTGGTTTAGTTTTATTTTGCTTAATTTAGTTATTTTTTGTGGTGGTGTTTAAATAATGGCAAACCATTTAATTACTTCTCTTTGCTATAGTAGGTCAGAAGTCAAAGCCATAAATACAGGAACTATAACACATTTTGCAGACCTCTAAAATATCACGGATACATGCCCCACCCCGGATAGTCGCCACCCCTTTGGACCAAATTGGACCGGGAGATAGATGCCACTATGAGAAATACATTCATATTCAAGATTTTTGATACATAAATATTATCTGTAAGGTTTTTGTAACATACCTAAATACTTAAAATAATTGTAAAAGGTCCATTTACTGTGTATTATGATAGAGGATAGATGCTTCAGAGCAAAAATTATATTTGCCCTGTTCTTTTTGTCATTAATGAAAGCATGGCACTTGCTCTTGAGCTACTTACTCTTTTTGTCCATTAGTTGAATATGAATTAATTATATTTATATATTTTTGGTGGGGCGTCTATCCTTTTAGCGCTTCGTCTAAGATCATATGGTAAGAGGATAGGTGCCCCTTTAAGTAAAGTGACAAAGTGAAAGATGGAAGTCTAATGAACATATTTATTATGAAATAATAAAAAAGAATACAATATCTAAATTATCTTCTAAAATTGAATAAGAAAAACACAACAAAACAACGAACTCTCACTGAACATAACTAATTTGAACATGACTCGGTTTGACTCCTGGTTTTCTTTTATATTTTCTGGGCATTTTGACACTGAAACAAAGACATTATCATATAAGTATAATTTATTTATAAGTAAGGATAGATGCCTTTGTCGGAGGATAGGGCCTCTACCCCTACGAAAAACGAGGATCTATCCGATTAGTGAAGGATACATGCCTTCAAAAATAAATAAAAATGAAACGAATTAAAATAATAAAAAACACAAATAAAAACAATTTTAGATGATTTAATTTATGTTTATAAAAAATAAAGACGATACACTTACCAGAAAAAAAATTATCACATTTTTAAATCACACCTTTATTATTATGACGAACATTTTCGCGCGAATTTCTTTTTATCATTGCACAGAGACGAACACAGCCTTCCCACGGGACTTCAAGCGGCACACCGGAGCGGAGCGGGGTTAGCGCTAGCTTATAACATGCAATTAGAGTTATAGATAATTTCGCATAGTGGAGTTTTTGAAACCGCGGCATCTATCCCACTGCGGCATCTATCCGGGACTTACCTATATTTCGCCAACTGTTCCAATTGCTGATTATTTGGCTGTCCCGATTGGTCGGTGGCTATTCTTTTCAAGCTTAAGGCCCGTCACGTCACGGGCATGACCAGGTTTTAATTAGGGCTGGTGCAAGGGGAAAAAGCAAACTCACAGATAATAGAAAAACTAAAATGAACTACCTAAAATGCTATTTTTACTGATAATATGAATAGAAATAGTCTGTTTGTTTTTGAATAAAAATATTTTGCACAGGCAAATAATTCGCGTGGTAATTTTGGATATTTACTTTGACTGAACAATTTATACATGGCTACAAGCCATGGTAGGGCAACTGCTCTACCTTGCGCCACCGTGCGTACGGTTATGGACCCGTGTGCCCTGCAGTGAAGATATCATGGGTTAATACTTAATAACTACCTGTAGTTAAATATTAATCGTGAAGCCCGTTTGTCGTTTTCTCTATGTTGTGATCGAATCAAAACTTACCTGTAGTAATGGTTTTTGAAATCTGATGTTGAAGGACTAAACAGGTGGTAAAAAGTGCGTTTGAAAGTAAAAATAATAATAGATAGGATTTTTTCAATATTTTTCCTGTATTCTATACTTAATTCTGAGTGAGCGCTTAAAATTTCAAACGGACTTTTTTAAGATCCTGTATAATATTATAATAATAATCGGCTGACTCGGTGGCTAAGTGGTTAGCGATCCTGACCTCTGATCCGAGAGTCGTGGGTTCGATCCCCACACAGGGCAAACTTTTCTGTGATGAGCAGAATTGTTTGCTCTGAGTCTGGGTGTATTATATCTATATATGTATGTATTTAAAAGTATATGTGTATGTATATCAGTCTGGTTCCCAAGATACAGGGAATCCTAGTTTAGGGCTAGATGACCGTGTGTGATTTGTCCCAGATATAATAATAATAATAATAATATCTGGGACAAATCACACATGTTCATTTGGCCCTAAATTATATTTGTGTATTTCACAGGCACTTGAAGCATTTTGCGAGTCTGGCAGGCGAGAACTCTTCCTGGTGGAAGGCCGGCATCGGGTTCGCGGCTGCCACTGTCATGGGGCTGGTGCTCATCAAGATCCTCAGCTTCCAGAGACGATAGGCATACTACTAGATTCACCTCGCTTAGCAGGCCTTAGTGCACATAACGTATGTACATAACAGTTAAAAGTGTTGTATTATGTGTAGTATTAAATATTGAGAGAAAATATTAATATAAAACCAAAGATACTTAATTGAAATCTTAATATATATATCAAATTAGAAAATGTTTTCAGTTGTAATACTTATAAAATAAATAAAAAATAGTTTTGATTTATTACTTAATGTGATTTTTAATTCTATAAAGCAGCTCACATAACCTACATAACCAATTTTGCTATCAATGAATAACATAACTGCTTTATTAAATGTTAAGGTACCTATTTCAATTTAAAGGTACAATTCTGAAATGGGCTGCAGACCGCGTCGGGACACATGCGTTAGTGTTAGTAATCTTAGTGACACACATACAAACAAACCACCAGAAAAAACATTTCACTCGACTGAGAAAATAATCTGTGATAACCATAATAGTAGATTATCAGAAGACTATTTAGTCATAAAGTATTTTCTTATAGTAATGTGAATTCATAACTTTTAAGATCCTAAACCTTACTATTTTAACGATTACATTTCCTAACCGCTTTGGTTCCTAATTGATATTTTACCATGACATCACCTTCTCAAGAGAAACATTTCCCTAATAAAAAAATCCAGGCAGAATTAAGGTTGCAGGTTGTTTCTGACTACCTGATTGAGTCATAATATTTAGGCGGCGGGCGTATCCTTCTCTTGAAATTTGTTCTGTAGTTCTGTTTTTTTCTTCTTGCAGCTGCGTGATATTTTAAGTATCCGTTGCATAGACTAAATCTTTTAAGCAGCCCGAAGACTCGTCGCGTCATAAAATTTTATGAAAAATCTCATTATCTTCGTTCATTTATTCTGCAGAACTCTGATCTTGTCGATCTTGAACGATAGGTAGTCGTTAGGTTCCAAGGTTTGAACGCGCTGCACTTGAAATGGCCAGCAAGGTCGCCAGACCTTAATCCCCTGGATTTCTTTTATTGGGGCTGCTTATACGATTTAGTCTATGCAACGGAGACTTCAAAATCACGCAGCTGCGAGAAGAAATAGACAGAGCTGCAGAACAAATTTCAAGAGAAGGATACGTCCGCCGTAAAAAAGTCCTTTGTAAAAAGATGTAGAGCATGCATAAGGGCTAATGAAGGGAATTTTGAACATTTATTATAAAAAAAGATATTTTTTTTTATCCATACTGTCTTTTGTTTTTATCCATTGTATCCTGGCGTAGCGTGGCAGTTCGTTATTCAAATGAACAAACCAACCAAAGTCTTGCTTAGTTACTTTATGTCGATAGAATTTTAGTATAGCAAAACTCCAAAAATTCGACCTTGGTGCATTAGAATTATCATTAAAAAAATTGTTTTTAATGTAATGTCAAACAATTATACCATTTTAGAATTGTCAATAACTAAGCAATTTTTTAAAGTTGTTCAGCTTAGTAATTTTTTTTTTACACCACAGGCTATCGAAGTTAACTATTCGAAAAAGTTTTTGTAAAAAATTTGCAAAACTTATTTTTTTACAGGATTTGCCAGCACTTTAAGAAATAATTTACCATTGTGTTTGATGAATTATGTATTCACGAATATTTAAAAAAAAGAAACAGGACTTAAAAATGTCATAATTTGTAGGAATGGCATGCATTAAACTGAAGGTCAATTTTTTTGAAAAAAAAAACGAAAAATACCGATATCACAAAAATGGTGGGACTTTTACTAGAAAAAAATTTTGATATGTAGTAGGAAATGATTCGACCAATCCGCAGGTGAAGGATTATCCTTCACTTTTTGGACAGCCTGTATATGGCATTATTAGATAATTACTTATTATTTAAGTAAAAAATAAAAACAATTAAACATTTATTTATAACTAGTGATCGGAAATTCGGATGCAATTTCGTTTTTAGAAAGAATAGTATGGATATGGCTTTCCCAATAAATTTATTGATTTTCATAGAAAAAATACCCGGGATATCGGAAAAAGCGTTGGGATTCTTAATTGTAATGATCCTTGTAGGAGGTGATAGGGGGGCTAAAATGTGAAAGATTTAACACTACATATGTATGGTCAACAGTTTCCAATTCTATTCAAAACGGCATGTCCATATTATGCTAGATCCCCAATTTTAGGTATAATTGCATCCGAATTTCCGATCACTATATATAACACTAACAATTGAGCAAACAAATTCAATGGGAGCGATGGCTTTGCTTGGTTATTCAAGAAGAAATTTAAACTTTACTTAACAATGTAACTTGTACTTAAAAAAAAAACAATAACACATTTGAGCAAACAAATTCAATGGGAGCGTTGGCTTTGCATGGTTTTAGAAAGATTGGATAAATTTGGCTCATAACTTGTTGTTTTAAGTTTCAAACACGACTCTAAATTTTCATTTGTTAGTTGGCTTCTTACTTTACTTTTAATTATATTCATGCAAGAGAACGCTTGCTCGCACGAATATGTCGATCCGAAGATAGCACTCCAAATGCCAACTTCTTCACCTCACTATAGCAATCTGGAAGACCTGCCTCAACTCGCGGCATTTCTTTTAAAGCTGTCCACTTTTGTTGCGTTACGTACATACATTTCTGGACTCCAACTCTTCCAACTTTCTTTTCAACTCTGTAAATTTTCCACTCCACAAAGCTTTACTTTTTAAATCAATAAATTGCATTTCTAGAGATCCAGTATTATTTCAAAATGGCTCAATGTGGATTTCGTTACTACGAGGGCGACACTGAAAGTTCTTAGAAAATCAAAAACTGAACAAACTAGAAAGTTATTAGTTTTATTATATCTTTTCAAAATAGTGTCCATTCACATCAATACATCGCTGCATCCGATGGAACCACTGAGAAAAGCACTTTGCCCACTCCTCCTTAGGGGTCTCTTCGACGGCCTTTTCAAACGCAGCCACTGCTTCCTCGGCGTCCATAAAACGTTTTCCTCGAAGTTCTTCTTTTATTTTCGGGAAATAATAAAAATCGCAAGGTGCGAGGTCGGGGCTATACGCCGGGTGACCCAGTAATTCCACGTCTGACGTCGCCAAATAGTCGATCGTTTGCTTGGCGGTGTGCGACGAGGCGTTGTCGTGGTGAAGGAGGATCCTACTGCGAGGTCGTTTCTCCCGAACTTTTTCCAAGACAAGTGGCAAACAATTGTTAGTGTACCACTCTGCAGTAACTGTTTTTCGATCCTCTAAAACAATTTTTGCGTAATGACCTGTCCTTCCGAAGAACGAGGCCACCATCTTTTTTCCCACGCTTTCGACCTCTCTTCACTTTAGTTGGCAACTCCTCGGAAGGAAACACCCACATAGCAGACTCTTTTAGTTTCAGGATCATAACAGTAAATCCAGCTTTCGTCACCCGTAAGTATGTCGAACACAGCATTTGAGTCACCTCCGTTAAATCTTTGAACCATTTCACGGCACCAATAAACACGACGGAGTTTTTGGGCCTCTGTCAAATTATGAGGTATCCACCGGGCACAAAGCTTCCTGACCGCTAAATGTTCATGGAGGATTTTGCTCACTTGACTCATACCGATGCCTAAGCTTGTCCGAATCTACTGATAGGTCACTCTTTTGTCAGTCTAAAAAGAGAAAAGGACTACACAAAAAAATCGCCCCCACCCACAACAGATTACAAACGTATCTCGGTCAATACATCTGTGCAGCCTGATGTTTTTTTGCTATGACGACATCCGCCGTAGATATGGGGTTTTCATGCAAATCGAATTTGATTTCCAATACTAATTTGGAGGCTCATTTGATCAAATCGTCGCCTACGCGACTAAAGGGCGAACCTCATTCATATTTTGAATGAGGTTCGCCCTTTAGTCAAAATAGTATGAGGAGTTCAAAAACTTTTTTGCGGGAAATGTGTTCAGATTCATGAGTAGTCGTAGAAAGTTGTTGTTACAACATACAACTTTTCACCTCTACCAGCTAGAAAACTTTACACGATAGTGATAGAAGCTGGTGTTCGAAATTCGAACACTTTAACTAACATTCGCAGCAACAAGCTGCTTTGAATCAACAGATTAATAAACAGTTTTTCACCTGTCCAGCGCGAAAAGAGTGCCTTTGGTCCCTGAAAACTCGCAACAAAAGTTGTTTTTGGTTTAGGCGTGAGAAAAAGTGATTCGAATTTCGAACACCACCTTTGGCGCGACGCTGAAAAAAATATGAGCGATGGTTGGTTCAGAAACTCATTTTGGCGTAGGGAGCGTTTTAATTGATAAGCACACAATGTTATATGTTATTTAAAGAAATTCAAGTTTATAAATTGTGCTACTGTATTTTTAAAGACGTAATATTTAAAATAAATATGTAGTTACTAGTAAACATGAATACTACCTAAAAATATCATATTTATATCTAAGGTTTTTATAAAAATGTTAAGTAGCGCAGTTTCCGAACGCAACCTCTAAATTAAAAACATTATAATAAAAAACTATATTGCCTCCAGAGAGAATTTAATCAACTACGATTTTACTTTACTCGCTGGTCGAAAGTTGTATGTTTAACATGAGAGCAGGTCATTTTTATGTCTCGTGCCTTTAAATCACTCACAATGCTCAGTAGTCTATATAAGAATCACTTGCTACGCTCGTGATTCAATTCTAGACTACCTCGCTAGCTCGTGATTTAAAGCTAGCACTCGAAGCAAAAAATAACTTTGCTCATTAGTTGAACAAATAACTATTCTCGTATATTTTAATAAATCCCTCTCGTTTTTGGATTGAAAATGGTTATTATTATTTTAATGGGACGTCACAATAATTTTGAAACTAATGCCACTTCTGTTGGTGGGTGCGGATAGGGTCCATATAATTTTTTGCATAGTCCTTTGTATGGGTTTGTATGGGCATAAATAAATGAAAACCGGCTAAGTGCGAGTCGGACTCGCGCATGATGGGTTCCGTACCATCGTACAATATTTGGAATTCCACCAAAAATACGTTTCTGGTGTCACCCTACCAGCCCCTTTAATTTTGAAGTTTTTAAATTTTTTTTATGGCATAGTTGACAAACGAGCAGATGGATCACCTGATGGTAAGCGATTACCGCCGCCTATAGACACCCGCAACCTCAGAGGAGTTACAAGTGCGTTGCCAGCCTTTGTTGTCATAGTGGCAACAGAAATACACACTGTGAAAATTACAGCTATCTACCTTTTACGGTTCATGAGATACAGCCCGCTGAGAGAAAGACGGACAGACGGACAGACAGCGGAGGCTTATTAATAGGGTCCCGTTGATCTTTGGGTATGGAACCCTAAATAATAATACTAATCCTTGTTTTTTTATTAAACTATTAAAGTATTGAAAGTTAAAAACCTGGACCATTTTATTTGATTAAAAGTAACTTTGCTGCCTTTTGGTGTAATAATGTACTTTGCTACTTACTTGAAAATATTACTGGTTTATAAAATTGTATGAATAAAAAAAACTTTTTTATAGAGCTTTTGTTATTAATTATACAATTATTATTAATTATTTATATTAATAATTACAATCAATAATTTACAAAATTATATTCCTGAAATAAAATATTACAATAATTAGTTATGCTGTCCTAGATCCGCATCCGCATGAAAATCCGCATTGAATATTGCGGATGCAGCGGATGCGGATGCTAATATCCGCATCCGCATCCGTAAATATGGAGCTTTCGCATAAATTTTGACATCCGTATCTATATACGGATAACTATTACTATTATACAAAATAAAGTGCGAAAAGGCCGGAAATGGGTAGTGGCTGGCAAACGGATCGCGTGACCTTACGTACGTGTGTGACGCTTCATACATATAAGTTTAATGTATCGAAATTTTATTGGATAACCTGAAATACTGTTTATATTTATTATTATGTACCATAAAAATAAATAAAAATGGACTGAGAAATTTTACATAATTAGTTATAGCATAAAAGCTATTATGCTATGATCTTAAAGGAAAATCTATTGGATACTTATACAAAAAGATGTCCAGCAAGATATAAAACTATACTGAAAAATAAAACTTACTCGAGAAATTATTCATCGGAAGTAAAATCGAAAAAATCATGTTTTGCTTAACTTAAGCGTCACAAAATTCGAAAAAGTATTGGATACTGCTATATACGCGTGCCATTAAGTTACTACTAACGAATAGTACAGAAATATTCGATCGAGCAATTATCCACCGAATTTTAAATGCAATTTTCATGTTTAGGTATAAAACACATACTTCCAGCCACAAAATCTTTTGGCTTCTTTGTCATCTTCCATTATACACTATCCTTCACAATCGTGCAAAGTTTCATTGATAGAGAAATTAATGTTGGGGTCTCCATACAAAGAAACTCCTCGATGACTGGGCTATTGACTTCTTACTGAATAGTACAGTAATTTTAAAGCAGTTAAATCTTTAAATTGTTTAGAGTATCTATTCATAAATCCAAGTGTTCTATAAGATTTAGAAGTGATGTAGTTGATGTGTTGGTTAAATAAGAGTTTGCTATCAATCAATAAGTACTCCTAAATCTTTTGCTACAGTGTTTCTAGCTAGGGTGTGTCCATTAAGCTGATAATTAAGTATAGGTAGCCAAATCGCAATATTCAATTCAAATTCTTGAAATAATGGTTAAAGCTCTATCACCATGGAAAAAATATATAACATACTTCAAACAATGAAAAACAAATTGTCTTAAACAGAATCATAAAAATCACAAAAACTTTGATGAAAAAAAATATCCTTTAGACCCTGTATTTTGCATTAATTGCAAATTCTCTCGGAAACACAATATTTGTTTATGTTGAAACCAACACACAAAAATCGGCCATTTTAATACCTTCAGTTTATCTTGAACGGATTTTTTTCAACTTATGTGAAAGCCAAGAAAAGTAATAAAAACATCGAAATCTCGAGAAATTTGCGTTCGGTCTTGACGGACGTAACCGCCGCGATGGTACCCACACTGATCTGAACTTAAAACGAGTAGGGCGTTACGGTCGATATTATATTGTCATGCATCAACCTGCTCAGATTGAGTGTACTTCGCGCCTTAAGACTATTATAGACGTTTTCTCAAGAATGTAATAACAAAACATTTTTTTACATTTAGGTGTAAACAATGAAGAATACCACCAATTTTTGTTTTTTTATCTTAAAATATACTCTATTAAAAATAAAAAAATATGGTGACAAAATTTTTTTGATAAGTTTGATAGTTTCCGAGATACTGAATTATTTAGGTAGGCAAGCAACGACATTCTATACATGGACTTTGCATCAGCGCGCTGTAAACGGCACAGCAGAAGTGTGCTCAAATACGATGTGCGCACACTTTTTACCCGCTACCGACTCGTGGTCCCACCGCGTTGACCCACTGGTGGGTCGACGAGTAATTGACTATTTACTCGTGGTCCCACCGATTCACTCTTGGCCAGTAATCGTAGCATGCATTATAGTATGCTATAGGCTAATGTTACAATGTCTATAGATACTTGAAAAAGTATATATTCCCTTATGTGCATGGCTACTTATGAGAATGATTAAAAACTATTTATTCCATGGAATTGAATTGTTTGTCACTGTCACCCATATAGTGAAAGTACCAGGAGAGCATGACCGAACAGAAGGTAGACAGTGCCAGATTACTTTTTGATCCCCGTCTGGTTGCCAGTGATACTTCGTGTTCAAAAATACCAGGAGAGCATGATCGAACAGAAGGTAGACAGTGCCGGATTACTATTTGATGATCCTCGTCTGGATACTTCGTGTTTAAAAGTACAAGCTACCTACCAGGTTTTCTAGTAAAGGGGGCCAACAGGCGTGTATTGCTTAGTTAGGGCGTCTACTAGTAATCTGGCACTGTCTATCTTCTTTTCGGTCATGCTCTCCTGGTACTTTGAACACGAAGTATCACAGGCAAAAACTTGTTCCCATTGCTGATGAGTATGAATGAATTTGAGTATGCTAACGAGGACCCACTTTTGTACGATAATAAAAAATAAAAAAAAGCAATAAAAAAAAAACAATTTAAATTAATGTACTAATTGCGAATTTCAACGAACTGCCAATGTGAAAAAATTAAAATGAACAAATATATTATTTTATGACAGTAACATACCATATTGCTACATCATTACTCGTGGATCATCAGTCAATTACTCGTGGACCCACCAGTGGGTCAACGCGGTGGGACCACGAGTCGGTAGCGTTTTTACCTTAGTCGTGTTTTGAGCGCAAAGCAGTAAGGATGCCGAAGTGCGTCGTGAAAAAGTGTCGAAATAACACTCGAACGACCCTAAAAAAAGATGGTGTGACCTACCATCGGTAAGTTAATTTTATTTATAAAAGATAACACGCGAAAATGTGTAAAAAAAGTAGAAAAGCACTGAAATTTCAATAAAAATCGTAAATTATTAAACAAAATCTGTATAACAACATGTCAAGTTATATATCTGCAAATTTTAATCATATACATTTTTGTTATAGCTCCGTGTCCTATTTTTACAATACGGGAAGGCACATATTGTTATCCATTTAAAAATCACATTATATGTATATATCTGGAATTCTAATTAAGTCAATTGTACAATATTTCAGAAAACATTACGAATGGCAGTATTTGAAACACTGCTTTAGGATGTCCAATACAAAAAAATATAATTCGAATGCTACTCCACGCTTCTTATGTTCTCAAGAGTCACGCGTTCGGCTTGCGAGATGACGTAATATGAAATAGCAATTCACGCGCTTCATTTGTAAGAAAGAGATAGGCTGTGTTTCGTTTGTTTCTACGACGTTTACTATTGATGTATAGCTACGTATAGTGTCCTTGTGCCGCGCTACGATGCCGGGTTGCTTTAGCGTGCAATTTCCTTAGTAAAATATCATTGTAGGCAAGTGACGCGGGGTCGCCGCGCGCTGCTGTGACGTCACTCCACAACGGTCGCTCAGTGCGCGCCCCGCTCCCTACCTGTATGTATGAAGTTTGTGTTGAAAATTTTAAAAATGACGAATCCACAAACTAGAAAATCGTGCTCGTGTCAAAGTGCTTAAATACAACTAGGTACCAATATACCCGAAAAGTTATTTTTACTATTATATTTTTGAATCTTAAAGTCAAAAGAAATGGATGAGAAAGTATGATCCACCCAGACCCAAAGCCAAAAGTTGTGTCTGTCTATCACCTTCTTCTTATCTTATAACTTTTGCATAAACAGTAACGTCGTCGCCGTAGCTATCTCTAGCCAATCTAAAATAAAATAAATATGAGTTAACCTATACACATGAAAAATAAAAACCGGACAAGTGCGAGTCTGACTCTCGTGCAGAGGGCTTTGTCCATACCTATATTTTAAATTTTATCAACTAATTTTAAGATTTATAGAAACTTCTTAGAGATTTTCCTGTTATTTATAAGCAAAGATCTATTTTCTGTATAATTTGTTTAAGTTTTATGCCCAGTTTTCGGAAATAAGGAGTGAGGGGCATGGTAAAGGTGATGGTGTCAAAATCACTTATGTCATCAACTGTAATATAATGACACAATAACGACATTGAAGTGTGACCACTTCAGTGTCGTGAGTGGCTCAGCGCTGCTTACGTGGTCGCGTCGATCACGTAGGTTAACTGACTACAGACACGGTCACAACTTGGATGGGCTTAAATATCAGTAACTATCACTAGATGGCAGTCGTCAAGCTATGTCGGAGGCGTAATAGGCAGCTTGGATGGACTGCTAGTCAAGTCCATCCAAACTGTGACCGTGTTTGTAGTCAGTTAACCTACGTGTTCGACGCGACCACGTAAGCAGCGCTGAGCCATGACCGCTTCAGTGTCGTTATTGTGTCATTATATTACAGTTGATGACATAAGTGATTTTGACACCATCACCTTTACCATGCCCCTCACTCCTTATTTCCGAAATATCAAGTTCATAAATATTATTATTACCTACATTTTTCAATACTAGTAATGAAAAATAGGTATGTAGGTTCTTAAAGGGATCAACAAATTTGTGATAAGAAAGAAAAAAATAATTTTTAAGTAGGTACTTTTGTATTTTTTATCATTGTGTCTCGGCGGCCGGCCGCGGTAAAGAAATCGGAGTTCTTCTAGAAATAGTTTAGATTTTTCAATCAATTTTTAAAACTGTCATCGATTCTCAGACCAAAGAAACTAGTGGACGTGAAATAGTTGTCTATATGAACAATCAGTTATACAAATATGTGCCATTTCGATAGCGAATTCTAAAATATACTCTTATTTCTTTCTAACTTATGTAACTCTTCTCAGTAAAAAAGGATAACAATATTTTTGTCCTTTACAAAATGGCAACTTTGTTTTCGTGACGTCAGCAAAATACCTCTTTGCGGCCGATTCGCCATATTATTTTCTTGGTGTCACTGGTACATAAGCTGTCAAAGTGCCTTCGCTCGCGAGTGTTTTAATTGAAAATTGTTAAATATGGTTAAATAAAGCATACGAAAATAATAAAGAGTGTAGCGGAATAAGCATGGGCCAGATGCCCCTCGGGAAAGTTAGGTTGATATTTTTACCATGACATCAGCTTCTCAAGAGAAACATTTCCCTAAGCTATCAAACCTCAGCACGCGCTAGTTTTTGAAATAAAAATTATTAATTGATTTTTGAAAAAAATATTTTTTTCCCTTACAACATAATTTTTTTTTGTGATCTTTTTGCAAACGCTAGATACAACAAAGAAGTATTAAACAAAGTACTTTTTAGTGTTTGCAGTGATTTATATATATCGAAATAGCCGAATTTAAAAATTTTCAAAAATTAAAATGTCACGAATTCTGTGCGACACCCTCACGAAAATTCATAATTCTTCAGTAGTTGCCGAAATCGCCTTTTTGTTTTGTTTGTAGTATGGATGTAGGTCTTCTTTAGCCAGTAATAAAAATAAATCATCGCAGAAATATTTGCCCTGGATTGGGATCGAGCCCACCACTCGCGGATCAATAGTCTGGAGTGTAAATCACTGAGTCAGTGATAAGGGTTATTAGTAAGAATAACTGTGAAAATGTCGAAGTATCGACATCGCGCACACTACACCGCCCGCCGCAAACCGAGCGATCTCGCCGCTGCTGGCGTCAAGAAAGTTCCACATGTATCGCTCGCGCCGCCGCCCCGCCCCGCCGCCGCAGTACGTTCTGGCCGTGTCGCGTATTGGAGCCACAGAGTATTGGAGCGCACGATTAGGTACTCACAGGAAACAAATGTAATCAAACAATTTTTTTTAACTGGTTCGGTGACTTAATAGTGAGCGCTCCTGACTACTGATCTTGAGGGTCGGGGGTTCGTCCGCACCCAGGGCAAACATTGCTGTGATGAGCAGATTTGTTCGCTCTGTGTTTGGGTGTATTATATATATATATATATTATTATTAAAATTACATTTAAAAATCAGAGCAGTATTACTCACTTCGCTCACAAAGTATAATACAGAGTGGCCGCTCAGTACAAACCACTAAAATCCTAAGCATATACATGCTTATAGAAGTGTACGGTCGTTCAAGGCAAGGTCGCGATCGCACAGTCGCGAGTGTTACGCGGCAAATACCTATATAGAACGAGATTTGTTTGTTTTAACGGGAACGGAACGGAATCATTATGACATCGAGTGAACAAAAATATTATAGAAATTGTTGGGTATTCGGCTGTCTCAATAGTAATAGAAATAGTAAATTATCTTTTTTTTCGTTGCCAGCTGACGTGGACAGGTAAGGAATTAACAATTACCTATCTATGTCCGTGTATATTTTTTTGGGTATTTTTACCAGACTGCGTGGCCTTACTTTTTAATAATGATTAAAGAGAAATAGGTATTATGGTATTACATGAAATATGTTCAAAATGCATATGATATGATATGAGGGCATTTTTAAAAAAAGTGACGCACTACGGATTTTGGTTGTCCCTTGGTATAAAATTGCATTTAAAAAAAATCTGAGACTACAACACCAAAATGGAAGTTTTAATTAAAATATCGTTTTTATATTACTTAATTTTTCATCAAAATCAAATTATAAACCTGTTTATATACAAAAATATTATCATAAATAAAAAACCTAATTTCTTCACGCAATACTGTCCCTAAAAAGTTACCACTTCTTTGTTGCGTTATGTAGCAAAAACTATAAAAATACCTAAAAAATTAACCGCATGTGATGAAATATATATGTTATTTTAATTGAAATTACGAGTAAAAGTAAATTTATATAAGAAACTACTATTTAAAATAAATATAAAAAGCCTGTCCCTGGCAATTCGTCAAACCTGACATGTCAGGTTTAGTTACGGGAGGTTATGGTGATTTTATGTAATTGTTAAAGTATTTTAGTAAGTTTTGGGGAGCTATTGTGAAATGGCAATATTAAGAGCATAAACAAAGTATTCCGGCCTCCGTTTCATCTTTCAGTGTGAGATTAGAGTGCGACCGAAGTGGATGCGTCGATATTAGGTAAGTTTTTTCAATTTTTGTGTCAGTGTTTGTTACGGAGTTTCATAAGATAGGAGTGGTCTTATGTTTTGAACCTTTTAATTTTAAATGAGCAATAGTTTTTCCGACACGTTTTTGTTTCGTTAGTTCTACTGGATAAAATAGTTTCTGTTAAAAAGCTTATTTAAATAAGTAGTAGGGGCGAACGTTACGTCAGTTTCGGAACAAATTGGTGTGTAACATATTACCTGACTAAGAATGTAACGAAACTGACGGCCTAAAGTCATAGGCACACAAAGTACATTTTTTATCAAAACTATACTGTAACATGTCTATGACTGTTAATTTGTACTGTATTTTTTTCTTTATCTTTGTATAAAATAGAAAATATTTAAGTGCAAAGGAAGATGTCCACAGTGTATGGATCAAAAACCCAGAGTCAATATGAACAAACTTATGTCAATAGTGTTCTTAGCTTTAACCAAATAATTTCACTAATAGGATAAATGCGAAGGTATGGATGTTGTTGTAGGTTTCACTTTCACGACGAAGCTGCTGAACGGATTTGGATGAAATTCGGTGGGTAGATAGATAAAACACTCGGTTAACAAAAAACTTGCATTGCGACTTAGGTAGCGTTATTGAGTTCATTCTAAGGAATCTATTGGCATACAGTGTGTTCGTATTTTTGATTAATTATTTATATTTTTTATTATTTCATTTTTTAATACCCTCACCTAACCGTTTTTTTTTTTTTAGCAAAATGGCTAAAAGTGCAGCTGAGCGGATGAAAGAATACAGGGAATCCTCAAAAATATGAAGAGCAACGTAAAAAACAGTTGGGAAGGGTAAAATCAAAAAAGAAAAATAAGAAATGACAGATACTGAAAAACAAGAACAGAGAGAGGCGTGGAAAAGGCATAAGAAAGCGCAAAGTGATTTAATACTTAGAAATATTTTTTGTTAACTACTTATCCTGTAAAACTTTAAGTTCCTACCTATTTCTAGTAAGATTTTTTATGCTCGTTTTTTAATCATAAGTAACTTTTTACTTTAATGTAAGAAGAAAGAAGATACTTTTTTAAGGATCTGAAATAAAAATAATATATTTTCAAGTGACGTTTTATTTGTATTTTCAAATAAATTTCTTCCTGTAAGTAAATGTTTTTATTTATTTATTTAACTGCGTTTCCTTCTAATCAAAGAATAAGCTTAGTGTATCCAAAACTTTACCCCGTCAGTTGCGTTCAAGACGCGTCAGGTTTAGTTACGGTCCCTATAAATTATATCGGAAAAGATTTATTTTATTCAGTTTAGTTTTGATTCTGTTCTAAAATTGTATACTTTTTGAAAAAAAGGTAAATAGATCTTCCAGTTGTAACCGTCCATTGTGGGAGAATATTCATGCATACAAAAGAAATGTTAAAACAGTTCTTATATTATACCCTCAATGTAACGAAACACTACTTCCTAAGCAGTTTCTTGGCATTAGTGTAAATTTATCAATTTTTTGGTCAAGAAGTGTTTTATTTAAGGAATATCTTGTAATTAAATCATAAATATAAGTACCCCAGATTCTGTACTTCTTTAGTAGAGTTCAAAAATAATCGTAACTAAACTGACCAATATTAGCTAGGCAAGCGTAAATATTTGTTAATTATTATGTAAATATTAAAATTAACATGAAACTTATCTGTTTTTAATAAATATTATTAAATATACTACATAACTGCATCATTAGATACTAAAATTATCCCAAAAAATTATTGATACAAAGTTTCGAAACTGGCGTCAACATTTTTAAAAATGCCCATGATAGCGAAGAACGCGCTAAGGCAAAACAAATAGGTACCTATTATTTTCAAAGTTTCATTCAAAAGCAGTATTTAAACTCAAAATAAGTATTCAGACAACGCGCATTAAGCAAGCATTAGGTATTTAATTTCTAAATATTACAGTAATAATTTGGAAATAGTCAATATTAATTTCATTAAAAGGTTCAATTGAATTCAATTAAAAGGTTGTATAGAAGAGATCCCGTTAAGAGATAAGCCCACCTTTGTGCATCTATGTATTTTTTTCATAAATTTTTGTTGTGTTATTTTGTCGTACAATAAAGCCTACATACAAACATAACTTCTCTTTCACTGTTTTTTTATTCATCGGCAATGTCATAGGTAAAATACGGCGCCGTCTCACATACTGCTTACATAGGTAAATATAGGTAAACAAGATATTTTCATTTCGTTCCTCATTTAAAAACATGCTGAGATTCCATACACTAATAAAATAAATTTAAGGACTTCGGTCAAAAAATTTAACATTCGGATATGTCCATGAACTCCGCAATATTCGCGCGTCTGAACAGTGTGACCATTTGTGGCAGATTTGGCTATTACATTTAAACTCTGGCAGAATAATGTAACGATTTAAAAAAGTGGCAGAATTTGCCAGATTTCAAGGGAACTCTTATATTTTTAATCATAATTAACATTATGACTATCTTTTGAATTGCCTCAAAGATGGTCCGATGACATCAGAATGTTGCGGGTACACTGAGGATATCCAGAGAAAGAACAGAGTGGAAGGAGTTGGAGGAGGCCCAAGCAAAAAGGGTCCAATGGTCGGCATTTAGTTTCCGAGATATACGCAGTTTTGTAAAGTTGGATGAAATAACGGCTTTTCGACGAGTTCAATTTGTTATTAATTATAGCTCAATTATCTGAAAGTTCGTATAGTAAATACTATAATATCTACCACACGATCTCATACCAACTCCCTGAGCGAAGCCGGGGCACACCAGCTATTATGAATAATAATGAAACAGTAGTAAGGTTTTTCTCATTAACTGATCGAGGTTCCAAATATTTTAGGTTGGATAAATAAATTCCTTTGAATAAGTATATGTATTTTATTTATTATTTCCCTTCCGCATGTAATCAAGGCAATAATAATAATAATATGATTTTGGCATTTTCTGGAGTCGACTTAGGTAGTTTTTTTACCGGTGTCTGGCAGATTCGCCGGTTTTAATATGATCACCCTGAGGAGTCGCGCGTGACCCGCAGCGCGGCGATCGCGATGCGGCGCGGCGGTGAGGGCGATCTTTGATGTCGCACGCACTTAAATATTTTGATTAGGTTTTTAATGGTTACGTACCTACTTACTTTAGCAGAATTAGGTACTCGTACCTAAAATATGGAAGGATGGTGGACGCAAAGTGAACGTCATTTGGCTAATGATAATACTTATGATAAGAATAAGACTTAGAACTTCTCCTCGTACCGTACCTAGGTATTGTATTTCTTGGTTGATTTCTCTCTTTAGTGACTGTCTGTGCGCTTAGTCGCGCAATGCCTATGTTATCTCGACGAGTTCAGTCTAAGTGATTTTGATTTTAAAAAATGTGAATGTTGTGATAAACCTTGCGCGAGCTCAGCAGTAGGTACCTATATGCCGGTACATACATGAGCGGCTCTTCTGTGTTTATTTTGTGCTTCGCTGCTCTAATATTCATATATGGAGAGAAATAATATTTTTTCTAACACTGTTCTACCCTTACTAAAATTTTGAAAAAAATATATGCACAGTAAGAGTAATTTATAAAAAAAATATCGTGAGGGTGTCGCACAAAATTCGTGACATTTTAATTTTTGAAAATTTTTAAATTCGTGTATTTCGATATATAAATCACTGCGAACACTAAAAAGTACTTTGTTTAATACTTCTTTATTGTATCTAGCGTTTGCAAAAAGATCACAAAAAAAAAATATGTTGTAAGGGAAAAATTTTTTTTTTTCAAAAATCAATTAAAAAATTTTATTTCAAAAACTAGCGCGTGCTGAGGTTTGATAGCTTAGGGAAATGTTTCTCTTGAGAAGCTGATGTCATGGTAAAAATATCAACCTAACTTTCCCGAGGGGCATCTGGCCCATGCTTATTCCGCTACACTCTTTAGTGAAACAAAACAGTAATTAAGATGCCTAATTGTATAGTGTTATAGGCTGTGGCATCAAAATGAGCCGAAATCGTCCGAACATTACATTGCACCGGTACGTATTGTTATCTTGTTGAAATATACCTTATTTTCACAAACTAAATTACGTATTTGTGTTAATGAAGAAGATAAGCAATATAAATAACCGAAAGTAGCTTTTCAATATAATTTCAATCTGTCTTTTAACTTTTTTTTTTTTTTTTGTTTGGTTCTTTCCTGTTTTTACAAGGAAAAGGCAAAGGCTTCTCTGGCCATACAGCCTATTCTTACGTAGTTTACTCTTCTCTAAATATTTTTCTATTTTTTTTTTTTTTTTGTTTGGTTCTTTCCTTGCTTTTGCAAGGAAAAGGCAAAGGCTTCTCTGGCCATACAGCCTATTCTTACGTAGAATATTTTTCTATTTCATTTGAGTTCTCATTTATCAATTTCTGTCGTCTTTAACTTTTTCTCTATTCTTCAACAAAATGATAGCACTTTTGATGAAGATTTCATGGACTTCTTGAGAGCACTCGAAACACAGTCTACACACTTTTATTTCATTATCCTACATATTAGACACTTAAATGGCACTTTATTGAACAATACACTATCAATATTATGCATTAAAAACCACGATATCTATTTTTTCGGATAATAAAACAAAACTGACAAACTCTTGCCGCGAGTTCCCGCCAAAAAGTCTACTTTTAACTTTATTTTATTAAAGTATTTTTCGGATCTAACGTGGCTAGTGTTGTTCTTCGGGGCTCTTTTAGACATCGATGTTTATGTACTTAGGATGATGATGAATTTTAGAAAAAGTTACTTACATATATTTTTTTAGGCTTCCCCGAAGTGAACATAAAAAGAAAAAGTTGCTGGCAGCAATTAGCATAGAAAACATCAACAAAAACCATCAACATATGTTCGCTTTATGTCCATGTAAACAACATTGCATGATGAAGCTGTACCATTAAGATTTTTAATGGTAAGTATACCTAACCACGTAAGTACTTAATGATTAAGAGTGTTGTCAGTGGTGAATTGTATTCACAAATTTACAATCAGTCATATAATCCCTCAGTAATTTCTGTTTAATATGGAAAAAAGTGGATTTATATATATAGGGTGACTTTAAATTAGTTCTTGATACGTAAGGCTATGAATGTGCTAATGATAACAAACAACTTTCCCTAAGGCACCCATAGTCAAATCGCAAAAAAAAATTTTGACTCTCCATACTAATTTGGCCGGTCCGTTGCTCGATTTGTATAGAGACTCCAAAATTTTTTTTGCGATTTGACTATGGGTTCCTTAGGGAAAGTTGTTTGTTATCATGAGCACATTCATAGCCTTTTGTATCAAGAACTTATTTAAAGTCACCCATATAACGCAACTGCATAATGTTGATCAATTTCGTCAGGCAAGACATTCTTCCTAAATACAGGGTGTTATTTTGGTCGACAACGGCCTTCTAAGGGATGAAAGTATAAAAAATACTTGTTCTGGAAATACCTATAATATTTTTTTTATAAATTGATTCTACTGAAAAAATGACCTACAAATTTTCCTAAAATTATCAAAACGCATGTTCGCGCAGTCAGTCAATGACGGCCGGCTCATTCACGAATTTTCCTACAAAAAGGTCAATGACACTTACATGAACCTATCGGGAGAAGTATTCCAAGATAGCTTCTTCCTCTTCTCTTGTCTACTTTGGGCTCTATCTCGAGCATGGGATGTTTTTTCGGTAGAACACGATTTGCGGAGTTTGTAAATAATGTTTTTATTGCGTAACACATTACGGCGGCGCGACGTCACTCCAAATCTCACACACTCGACTTGATTTACACCACACGAAAAACATTTCGATAGTCGTGAACTGAGCGATGTATTAACAACTACATCGCTCAGTTCACGACTATTGAATAAAGACTTGTTCCTGATCTTAGCCGTAGCGTAAGTTCACGCGCAGAGGCGCTTGCTCTCGCTGAGAAAAAGGAACGCGGGTTCGACGCGGAGGCATGCAGCAGACTGCCCGCGCCACCCGCGGCGCCGCCGCAGTCGGGCCCCTCGCGCACCCCCGCACACCTCGCCTCGTTGCTAGGCAACCATTCAATGTTAAAATACGTTACGCACGGAAACAAGGATACCATAATTAATTATTTTCTAAGATTTACTTATGAAAATTTAAGGTGCCATTTTTATATTTTTTTGGCATCAGTATCATGTATACTATCACCCCTGAAAAGCTCGTTGTCGACCAAAACAACACCCTGTATAATGTAAAATTCTGATTACAGAAAAATTCGAAAGGCATTAAGCATGATGTTTTAAGAGGAAAACATTGTATTACTGTGCGTCCTGGAACAGCTAAAGGAAATCAGTGACAGCAGCTCAGATTTTGACGATGACAATGTTGATGCCATGTCAGGTGTAGATCATCAAGTTATTTATTTCGACCAGAATTTTTATGTGAATAAAACTAATATAAATAAAAAATGTTTAAATGTCCTAGGCTTGTTTATTTTCCCATTTATATAGTTATCGGGATGCAGAAAACAAACATTATTGAATGCAATGATAAATGGTAATTTATCTTAAAAACCTGCAAGCATTAAATTCATTTACATTGTAATATCAAATGTTGCAATGTAAGCGATAGTGGCGCCATTATCATCATCAGCCGAAAGACGTCAACTGCTGGACAAAGGTCTCCCCCAAGGATTTCCACACCGACCGTGCTGCTCGCATCCAACGGCGCCATCATTTTTTTCAACTCTTTACGGCCAAGCTGTAAATTAAAATACAGTTCCGAATATTTGTCTTTATTTTGAATACCTACACCTATAACGCTGCAAGGTACGAGCCATCTACACTCGTCAGACATCTTCTGTCTCTTACTTTTTGCCTTTTATTCTTTAAGTGTAAAAGACACAGTAGATACTAATCATATTGGTGATTACAGACCATTTACATATTAATTAACTGATAAAACCAATATAATTAATTTCTTGTTTTATTTCGTTAATCTCTAGTTTAGGAGGATTAGTCAATTTTGACCATAATCGTCAAATAATAATATAGTAAAATAATCGAAAGTTCGCCATCAGTTGCGATTTATGTACGAGTAGAGTACCAAAAAGAAAAATAGACGCTCATTCTCTGCATGCCGGTGATATCGATATATCGATAAAATCATATCTCATATAATGGGTATGCACTAGGCCGAACCGCCATTTTTGTTTCTTAGCAAGTTTAGGTATGCACGCTTTTTCTGTAGGTATGCCTGGTCCATTATCTCCTACGTCATTGCATCGATTATACTTGTAACACTACTGATGCACTACTGTAACACCGATTCACATAAAAAAAAACTCCACTTAGAAATGTTATTGTGGGCGAACATAGGGACCATCCGATAGCAATGTATGAAGAACACAGTACGGTGAGAGCGGCGAGTTGTTGTATGACGTCACACGCGCTTGGCGCGCCCGAGCGAAGTATTTCAAAAAGGCGGAAACTAAAATTATCGTAACTTCAAAACTATTCGCTTGATTTAAATAAAACAAAAACAGGTGTATTTCTAGACATTTAGGCTACAAGATCATAAAGTTTCAAGTGATTTAACGGACCCATTAACATTCTTCATTATTGGAGCAAGAAGTGCAGACTCGTGGCAGACTCTATCTAAGTCCTTTTGGAGGAGTAAGGAATCGTTCACGCTGTCGAAGTGTATACCTTCATATCGTCGGCATAAAGAAGTATATCAGCTGATCTGAAGCATAGCTTTTAGCTCACTACCTTTGGCAGAGGTAACGCCCGCAAAGGCTTCTCCAGTCCTTATTACTCCAAGGGATTAGTTAGATAGATTCTATACGTGTTGAGGCGTGTTATCGCGTGGGTGTCGTCACGTGGGGTAGCGTGTTAACAATGTGTTTGGACCCTAATAGGACTTAGGACTTCCATGAGAATGAAGGATGGCGCCACTATCGAAAATTCCATACAAACTGACAACAACAAAATGACGTTTTCATACATACTGGCGTTAGTACAGTCACAACATTGGTCTATGAGTACAGTCTGTCTACGCTCTTTTGGCAGGTGGTGAAAGGCCGAAACTAACGCCGCCATCTTGAAAAATGATACTATAGAGCGTTTCATCAAATAGTTCCTATGCCGTTATGTTGGCAGCAATGTTTTCCACACAACTACATAGAACTCAGACACAACCTACCAAAGAGGTTTATATACAAGAGCCGCATCACCTATAACGCTTCCATGACAACGTGGAGTAAAGTAACAAAAACTAGGACGTAGCTTTGAAACATGAACTTATGTGAAAGTGACACTATATTTGTCTCACTCTTACTAAGCGAATCTATACAACTAAACGTCAAGTAAGAAAAAGAGGGCTATATGTTTTCAATGACACTTGAACAATGTTGCCAGTAGTAGTATCATATTCCCCCAATGAATGAATGAACGAATGAATGATAGATCGATATTTTTGTAACTGTAATGTAACACCGAGTGGATAATATCGTATTATCTAATTACTAGTAATAATTTAAAAGCAAAAGTGAATAGGTGTAATGAAGCTTACAAAGGTTTTTAAATTAATAGAAACTTATAAAAATATTTATTCAGTCAGAGTGTAATAAAATGTTAGTGATAAAACAATAACAATCAACTGTAATTGGCAATTATTGGCATTTTAACAATTAATTGTAATGAGAGGTTTTTAAGAAAAAAAAGTTGCCGAATCTCTTCAATAGGTGGCGTTGATGTAAGTTAGGTATTAAATTAAACAGCTGGCAACCCGTACTCGGCCTATATTTCCATGGGAACTTTGTATGGAGTACACAATTTTTTTACAAAGATGTGGGACAAAAGTTTTTCAGTTTGATAAATATTAAAGAATCTCTAAATCGCCCCTCAAAAAGTACCTAGTTCTAATTTTCTTAATACTCTGTATAAGGCTGCCGACCATTTTAATTGTATGAATATGTGCGTGTTGTATTTAATAATCTTCTTTAAATGTCCAATAAAGAATTGTAATTACCTATAAAAAGAATTACGTACAAACATGAAATCTCATAATTATTTACGACATTAACGCTCGACTTCGGTGCAGCGCCATCTATTTTCACTGTTGAAAATCACTAAATTGCTTGAAAATGAAAACCCCTTATTGTTACGTTTACTGAAATGATTTAATAATTACTATTTCAACTTTTTAGTCAAATACTTGTTAGTAAAACATTCAGATGTGTCTTCCGAAAGACTTTTCTCAATAGCAGGATTAATAAAAACTGAAAAATGAAAGAAAACCTAAAGAGCTGTTTTTTTAATTTTTAATGTTAAACGACATAAATCATATAACTTTTAGGTTTGACAGGTCATTTTGTGTCGTGTTTGAGAACTCGTAATTTTTAATTGATAGTCTTTTAAAAATCCAGGAACTTTTATTAAAATTATCAGAACTCACTCGTAAATATTATCAGAACCAAGTTTAAATTCAATTATTAGGTTGTTCCAAAATAAAACACTGAATATGGCTATTTCACAAAAAAGGACTCTCTTACATTTGAATTTACTGCATACGATGTCACCTTAGCGGAGATTTATTTTTCGATAGCTTGTAAAAGAATCAGGTTTCTGAGCTACCGAAAAAAGGCAATAAAGTGTTTTGAAAGTTTTAAGGCTAAGGATTTTCTTTTAAATTTTGCTAATATAAAATTATCGAAATGGCGTTTTCAGTATTTTATTTTGGAATAGCCGAATTGTAATTGTAATCGGCATTTACTTCAAGCAATAACTGTAATTAATATAAAATACGAGAATTTAGTTTTATCAACTATTGTATTTATTGTCACGAGCTTTCGCCCGCGACTTTTACTATTTATTACAATTTTTTTCTCCTCACGGGATCTTTGCGAATCCTAGTTTACGTTTTAAATAAATATAAAATACAAATATAGGGTGACATTTTTATTTATTGTTTCTTCTCTCTCTCTCTCTCTTATCGTTTATTTATAGTAGGTGTTAAAAAAGTGCGTTTTGGGGTTACTCAGAATCAAGTACAGAATACGGGAAAAAATATTGAATAAGTCCACAATATATTTTTTTCAGTTTCTAATACTGAATCTGAATAATTAATAAAGAATTTGTGTGGAAAACTACAAAAAAGTTGTATATTGGATTATTTAAATATTTTTTCCTGTATTCTATACTTGATTCTGAATAACCCTTTAAAATTTCATGCGCGTTTTTTTAACACCCTGTATATATTTTATACAAAAAATATACAGTTACAGTAATTTTACAATTTAAACAGTTATCGATAGACACACGTAATACGTCCTCATCATTCATTCACATTTAAATTCCCCCAAATTAGGGTATTTAGTATTTTTATTTTTAAGCAACACTGAACGATGGAAAATGGCGACAATTTGTGATGAATTTTTACGAAGTTATTTTTATTCAAAATCTTAACATAATACTTATTGACCTGTGAAATGTGATACCGGTGTTCTTGTTATCTCTGGCGGAATGAGATTTACACGATTTTACTACGCAATTCGGCGTGTCCATTACTCCAGCGGAATGTTGTAGCTAATAAGAATGTGAGTATAATAGGGAATTAGAGCATCATTAGGACTAATTGTGCGCCAGCAGCGGAATTTGTGCGTCTTATAATTTCGGAGATATTCATTAAAAACCGATTCCGCCAGGGTCACGTTCCCCCAGCGGCATGATTTGGAAAAAGACGGTCTAGCTCATAACAAAGTACATGACTGAGTAGCTTTCGTCGTGTTATAAATGTGCGCAAATAGCGGAATTTGTGCATCTTACGGTTTTCGAATTATTCAAGATTCCGCTGCAGTAACGTTTTTGGGTTTTCTGTATCTGGAAAACGGCTGATAGAAGAAATTTCGAAAAAAAACCACTAGTACACCTTAATTTGTGCGTAATTTGAGCAATGTTAGTTTTTTGAAAATTATGATATTTTTTTAGTAATTAATTTGTTTAAAAAAATCAGGAAATTCTAATTTACAAGGAAACGAGTGAAGTTGCAATCGAATAAAGAGCATTCAAATATTCCTTTAGTAGAACTTAGTAATATCTGCAATTGTGGATTGTATTATCCAGTCAATTAGTGAGATATACCATTTAATTACGAAATTAATTTAGCGAAATTTTAAAGATTGAATTCAGTGCTTCTATAAGACTATGAAACATGAAATTTTACATAAAATTAGAGCGTCCTGCTAGCAAGCTTTCCTGTAAGTTTCAGCTTTGAATAACGTTGATTTAAAAAGATTTACCCAAAAGAAGAAAGAACGAACATTTTCCCTATAACCCGACCAAATTAGAATGTATACGCGAAAGCGGCCGCGCCATACAAAAGGATAACCTTCTTAAATGAAAGGTATATTGAAGGAAGCTTTGTAAGTACAGTTGCGTGCAAATGTTTTATTGACGATTGTTTTCTTAGTACCTACGTGCTCGTATAGTGGCCGGGACGAAGTTATTATAAAAGATACTTGTAATAAGATTTCTAGATAGTAAGTATCTTATCTAAGTCTTGCCGCCAAACATAAATGTTAACAGCACGGATGTGTTCCGGCATGAAGATAGCCAGTTCCCCATTGCGTTGGGGATTCTTTGGTAAGCCCGCTTCCATCATCGGCGTCATCATTACTCAGGTGAGATGATGCCAAGGGCTAAAAACAGAGGATTAAAAAAAAATCAACATTAAGTAGTATTTAATTTGTAGCATACTGATTAATAGTTCGAGAAGGTTAAAATAAAAATTAAAAAGAAGAATGAAACAATGAAGAGTTCTGAGAGAAGAAAGAAGCGATCTGCTAAAATCTGCCACACTATGTGGAACCCTGATATTATGGATAATTATGTATATGGTTCACCTACATTAAATTAATAAACGGGAAATTCCCGTACTACTTTGCATGAAACAAAAGTTGCTAGCTCAGAACCTAATTAAAATTATTTTCTAGTTAGCAAGTCATAAAAAAAATATATAACTTTTCTATTGCTATTTAAAAAAAGTATTTCCTTGAAAACTGCCAAAAACTTTTTTAAATCGTCAGCTTATTCTGCCTGAGTTAAAATTTAGTAGCCAAATCTGCCCAAATGGCAGAAATCTGCCACATGGACGGGTGCACATCTGGACGAGTTTCAAAAACACGGGAACTCGCGCGACGGGGGGAGCTCATTACCTGTACCCGTGCCACGGGGGCTACCTGTGTGAGAAGCGCAGCTCAGTTCAAAGCGATAAGATAAACACTTTGATCAGAAATTAACAAAGCATTGATTTGATTATATCTGCTTTGCGAGAAATATACCTCAACACATAGAGGTAATAAAGTACTAATTACTTCTATGCTATTTTATGGTATGGTATTTGTTCTATGGTACTAGGTAGAAAAAAAATATTGACGATTTAAAAGCATGTGCAAAGCATCTACTTAAACATTTTGAGTTTTATGCCGATACATCAAAAAGTTTGTTGTTCAAATTGTCGATGTTACCCGATTTTAGTTAATTTAAATACGACGCCAAATAATAAAACATATATTAACATCATATCAAAAATTTTTCTGCTTAATTGTCCAATTAGTTCTGGTTGTATGCTACCAATTTAGGAAGGTTATCCTTTTGTATGGCGCGGCCGCTTTCTCGTATACATTCTAATTTGGTCGGGTTATAGGGAAAATGTTCGTTCTTTCTTCTTTTGGGTAAATCTTTTTAAATCAACGTTATTCAAAGCTGAAACTTACAGGAAAGCTTGCTAGCAGGACGCTCTAATTTTATGTAGAATTTCATGTTTTATAGTCTTATGGGAGCACTAAATTCAATCTTTAAAATTTCGCTAACTTTATTTCGTAATTAAATGGTATATCTCACTAATTGACTGGATAATACAATTCACAATTGCAGATATTGTTAGGGTCTACTAGAGGAATATTTGAGTGCTCTTTATTCGATTGCAACTTCACTCGTTTCCTTGTAAATCAGAATTTCCTGATTTTCTAAACAAATTAATTACTAAAAATTATCATAATTTTCAAAAAACTAACATTGCTCAAATTACGCACAAATTAAGGTCTACTAGTGGTTTTTTTTCGAAATTTCTTCTATCAGCCGTTTTCGAGATACAGAAAACCCAAAAACGTTACTGCAGCGGAATCTTGAATAATTCGAAAACCATAAGATGCACAAATTCCGCTATTTGCGCACATTTATAACACGACAAAAGCTACTCAGTCATGTACTTTGTTATGAGCTAGACCGTCTTTTTCCAAATCATGCCGCTGGGGGAACGTGACCCTGGCGGAATCGGTTTTTAATATCTCCGAAATTATAAGGCGCACAAATTCCGCTGCTGGCGCACAATTAGTCCTAATGATGCTCTAATTCCCTATTATACTCACATTCTTCTTAGCTACAACATTCCGCTGGAATAATGGACACCAATTCGGCATGTTTTTGTGTAACAAGGAGTGAGTACGGAGGACATGTTGTCGTGACCGTAGCTTGCTTGATACAGACTGAGTAACTCATAAGACTTTTAGCCATATATGCCGTTGGGGCATGTTTGCGATATAGAATAGTGTTCTGGAGATATGACATTTCACTGCACACTACATAGAACGCAGACACACACTAACAAAATCTGGACAAGTTTTTTTTGCGTGTGATGTCGTTGATAGACAGGGGAGCCAACATAACGGCATAGGAACTATTCGTTGAAACGCATAATATTTGTATTCGGAATGTATGTATTTCATTCATCCTCATCCTACTCTTTGGTAGTAAATGTATAAAGTACTCTATGGTAGTAATTACGTTATAATATAAGCTCTTTGGATTGACGTGTTCGTTGTTGAGTGAATATATTGAGAAACGAGAGTTTTTGCTCGTTGCATCAGAAATCGTTTTCTTCAGTTTTTATTCGCTTATATCGGGCTCATCTAAATTGTAAAACGTGAAATCATATTATCTTCAAAATGACCCCAAATCTTCAAACATTCGTCAACAGTTTTCAAAATCGACTGTAAGTATGTCTATTTGTGTCTTTACCTGGCCTCAAACAGCCCTCCATTGTTTATTTTTACTATACAAATCCACGTTATAAGTGTGAATAAACTATAAACTTTATAAAACGTAAAGTAAATAATCATTTCTTAAATGCGTATACCTACATTAAATTCGAGGTCAAGAAAGAACATGAACTGCACGCTTCTAGAACATTACAGTTTTCTCTATGACAGTGTAACTAAATATACTACGATTGATTTCTTGTAATTCCTTTGCATTGATATTCCAGCAGTTTGACTGAATTAATCATACCTAAATACATAACATGTTTTCAAATTCATAGGGAACCGCCAGTCCGTCAGCACCTGAAAAATGTATATGGCACATTGATGATGACCTGTGCTTCTGCATCTGCTGGTGTGTTTGTGGACATGTACACCAGGTTCCAGGCCGGCTTCCTGTCAGCCATACTGGGTGCCGGGCTCATGCTGATGCTCATTGCCACCCCTGACAATGGGAAAAACACAGGCCTGCGTTTGGGCTACCTTCTAGGCTTCGGTCTTACATCAGGTAATGACCATGCATGTATTTTCATGACTCAAAAATAAATATGTATGGCCTTTGTTGATTGTTTTGAGTTTAGACCTATAGTATGTATAGTAACTACTTGACTGTTTAGTTACTACTAAACTTTAGTAGGATAAGAGATCTGACACCGACTACAACCACAACCAGTGGTCACAGTGACCAATATAACACTTTCACAGATAGTATGCCTATTGATGGAATTCGATGAACTTATATTGTGACAGAACGTCTATTGACGTTACGCCAAAATTTTTATCTCAGTTTTTGCTTCCATGTAAAAAAGTGCTTTTGTGCGGCTACACGGCAGTAAGATTACGTACATAGCGTACTGCTATATTTATAATAAACCATATTTAACTATGTGACAGAATGTCTGTATGCGAGGTTCTGTTTGGTATGGGAAAAGATATTGTGTCACAATGGGAAATTGACAAAGGTACGTGCTCTCTGTGAAAGTGTTAAACTATTGAAACCCTTTTTTACATGATGCAACTTTACACATATTGCAATTTCATTTTATTATGCAATCTTTACAGGCATGAGTATGGGTCCTCTGATAGAGTATGTCAGCATTGTTGACCCCGCAATCATAATGACGGCACTGCTGGGCACCACACTGGTATTCGTGTGCTTCTCAGTAGCGGCAATGCTGGCAGAGCGCGGCAGCTGGCTATTCCTGGGCGGCACCCTCATGACACTGCTCACCTCAATGTCACTCATGGCTCTATTCAACCTATTTATGCAGTCACATTTCCTTTACCAGGTTAGCTTAGTTGATTACATTATATTAACCCTCTGAGCGCCACAGTCAGCTGGGGCCGACAACCGGTTTCCGTGCCACAGGTGCGAGGATTTGAGATTCTAATACATTTTTGTCGGCTGGAGCCGACATTGGCGCTGGGGACACGTTTTGTCAAAGAATAGTGAAGTGCTCAATGGGTTAATAGCTTATTTTTAGTCATTTAATAGTATAGCAGTGACAATAGGAATATCTGTAATTTTTTTACCTGTTATCTGTTTGCCATAGCTGGGCACCGTTAATCAAATAGTTAACGTCGTTAATCGTTAATCCGCTACAAAAAAAGTTAGCTTCGTTAAACGTTAAAGCCTCAGAATACAGAAACAAACCAGAAGCCGCGTGCAGTTAGTTTGCCCTGTGTCCATAAACAAAACGTACCCCCTCCGCCTACCGCACTTCACGCCCGGAAAATGTTGCCAGTTAAGGAGCGATATACCCTAGTTGAGGTAAAATAAAACATTTATTTCTTTTTTCTTTCTCTTTTTTTAATCAGATTGTTTTATTACTTAATTTTTTTTAAGTAAGCTTATAAAATTATTGCATGCGTGTTATTGCTGGTAGTAAGACAGGTAACTTGGGTAAAGATCGAATGAGTATTTTCCTTACGGGACGGAATTAGCACTGTCTCACCTAGTGATAGGTAATGGAAATTAATATTTAAAGTTTATAAAATATTTAAGATTTCAATTAATAATTAGCATATAATATCAGTGTCTCTGAATTAGTATCTGAGAAAATGACTGTAATTTTAACCTTATAAATTATTATTATTAGAAGTGTTATTAATGTGAAGTGTTATTAATAAGTTATGCCTTATAAATTATCATAATGCTGGTATCAGAGTAGCATCCTTAACAGTTGATGGACATTCAACTAATATAACGACTAGGTTGTAAAATAGATCCTGCATGCGAAATTAAGACCACTTTTAAACATTATGTCGATAAAACTTTTTTCATCGGCACAGGAAACTAGACTTATAGTAGATGCGTTATATTGTAGTTAGTGCAGCTCTTCATTTTCAGCGAATACAGGGTGTAGTGTATCCCATCGATAGTTATCGATATACAGGTTGTTAAAAAATGCGTTTGAAATTTTTAGGGATTACTTAGAATCAAGATAAGATAAGCTAAATACTCTTTATTGCACACAAAATACAATAGAAAACAGGAGAAATATTTAAAAAAATCCGATCTGTATTTTTTTTCAGTTTCCCATACAAATTCTTGCTTGATTCACTGTTCAGATTTACTATCGGAAACTGAAAAAATGCAGATCGGATTTTTTTCAATATTTTTCCTGTTTTATATATTGGATTCTGTGTAACCCTTTAGAATTTCAAACGCACTTTTTTAACATCCTTTAGATAAATAGGCTATCAACAGACTCGATTATCGAGAAAAACCAATAGTATGGAAGTATCGATAGTGTCGATGGAATCAATTGTTTATAGTAAATGTACTAAAGAAATTATCAATACTTTCTAATGTTGTAATGTACAATGTGTAACAAAATCGAGTCTGTCTGGATATTTGCGAATCGAACCCAAGACCTCCGATCCACGAAGCTAACCTATCTTCTATTACATACATCACGCAGGCAGTTATTATAATATTTTAATAAAATACCAATAATAGAAAAACAGAATCGGGGTAAAATTTTGTACTGAAACTGGCAACACTGTCATAATGGACACCGAATTTTCTTTGAGAAATATGATCGGTAAACAAAATTGAATATTTTAATAAAGTAGCTTGTGATTGCATTACTTACACATGGAACGTGATCCCATCTGGTTTTTTATTAACTCCAACAGCATTTTTACATGTGGGAATAACACAAGACGGCATGCTGAAATAAAAACTGCATAACCTCAGCACATACGCACAGTTCGGACGGCAGTCACAGACTAATAGACGAAATGTCAAACTACACTGATTCGGTGTAGTATTCAATGCTTCAGTTTCAAGCGTGCTCGCGGCTTCTGGTTTGTTTCTGTATTCTGAGGTTAAAGCGTTACATTTCGGAAGAATTAACGCAAATTAACGTTAATCGTTAATATGTGTAAAATTTTATTTTTATATCGTTGCGTTAGTGAACTTATAAAACCTGTTGGTTTATAGGTTCTGGAAGTTAACAGGTTAGGAACAAAACAAAATACTTGTATAATTCAAATGTGTAATTTAATCGTCGGACATAAGGTGCATATTCCCCTTCATGAACATTAACATGTTGAAGTTCTCGTCTGAAAGCGAGGCTCATTTTGGTATTAAAATGTCTTTACCCGTGGAAAACAGACGTTTAACTGCAGCACTTGAGGGTATAGCAGTATTGTACAGGGGGTAAGGGACAGGTTTCCGAAAACTTTAAGACCTTGCTCTGTAGACGAAACTGAACAACTTTCCACAAGAATTTTTTTCAGGAAACAAAAAAAAAATTGGCTTCTCCATACAAACTGTCCAATCAAGTTTATAATTTTGTATGGAGAAGCCGATTTTTTTTTTCGTTTCCTGAAAAATTTTTTTGTGGAAAGTTGTTCAGTTTCTTCTACTGAGCAAACCCTTAAAGTTTTCGGAAACCTGTCCCTTACACCCTGTATTTATTGAATAGATTTATGAATATCTGTTCCCCAAGGAATGCAGCATCGTTGAACGAGTCTTTTAATCTCATGTCCAGCCACATTTTAACGTGACTTTGCGCTTTACTCTTTAAAGAGTTGGAGCTCTTTGGTTTTTCTATAGACTGAGTGACAATTGAAAAAGTCTTCCTCGTCATCATCGTTGTTACTCGCATTGCTCCCTCCGCTTAAACTGTCTCTGTCCTTCGAATTTTCCGCTGCTTCTTGTCGTAAGGCATCTTCTACCTTTTTTCCATGCACTTTTTTACTGCATCCACTCTACTGCTGTCATACGTTTCCAGCCATATCAACCGGAACTTTGGGTGAAATGCCGCGGCATGTTGGCACTGTTCATCATTCAGGAGTGGTCCAAACCTTTTCTCTATGCCATTTAATAAGGTATTGGCTAAAGCTGTGCAATTTACTAGGCCCTTAGATTTAATATTTTTTAATTTATTAACTAGTATAGTAGGCATTGGATTAACGATTAACGGACTTCTGCATATTAACGGAAGTTAACGTGTCCTTTAACATTTTTAAAAGTTAATCCGTTAATCAAAATGTTAACTTCTTTAATTAAAATTAACGGATTAATGAGTTAATGCCCAGCTATGCTGTTTGCCCACATATTACTGAGGTCAAAAAACTCAAAAAGCAACAACTTTGTTCTGGCAATTTTCAAATAACAGTCCTATTTTTTTTTTTACCCTCAATTGGTAAGCCCTTGGCATCATCTCACCTGATGGTAAGTGACGATGATGCCGAAGATGGAAGCGGGCTTACCAAGATTCCCCAATGCAATGGGGAACTGGCTATCTTATCTTCATGCCGGAACATATCAATGCTGTCAACATTGATGTTTGGCGGCAAGACTTAGATAAGATGGTGGTAGCTAGCCAGGCGGGTTCAGAAAATGCCCTATCTCCAACCAAACAGATTCCTACAAAGTTGGACCCCGCCGGGAATCGAACCCGCGACCTCCTGATGTGAAGCGAGAGGACTAGCCACTGGGCTACGGAGGCGGTTATTACTTTCTATAAATAAAATAAAAAAATACTATGTTCGTTTCTGTTTCTGACATATTTGTATGACTTATGCATGATTAATTAGGTGGTTAAAATAGAAAAACTCTCTATGTTTGTCATATTTGGAAACAAATTTATTATTATTAGTTGATACACTAGCAGCTCTGTGACCTGATGCGTGTATATCACGGCACTTTTGTTTATTTGTTTGTCTATTTTTAAAACTGTTCACTGTTGAGCACTAATAACTGTTTCTGGGAGAAAGTTTGAGTGGAAATTACTCAATCGAATATCAATAGAAGTGTCTTATGTCCATAATTGCACTAAACTTATGCATAGTAAAATCACATATGTCTATTAATTTCATAGAAATAAATTTTGTATTTAGATTTACCTCTCCATAGAACTGGATCGAGTTAGGGCCACATACATATCTTTATTACAAATTAATTATTGATATTATTAATATATTTTTTCGTAATTTATAATTTGTTTCTTATAAATTTAATCTATAATTCTTTCTAGAAAAATAATGAACCTTCTTTTTTCTCCAGGCTCACCTCTACTTAGGTCTCATGCTGATGTGTGGGTTTGTGCTATTTGACACTCAGCTTATCATTGAGAAACGCCGAATGGGTAGCAAGGACTTTGTGCAACATGCCTTGGAGCTGTTCATTGACTTCATTGGCATCTTCAGAAGACTGCTCATCATCTTAACACAAAAGGTTTGATTGCTGTTGTTCAATTATTCATGCTCTTTATTACCTATTTTGACACCCTGGGCATATATTCATAATCATTTTTTTGGTAGAATACCAGAGAAATACACCTAAGCTGCCGTCATAAGGAAAAAGGCCGCAAAGTATATGGAGTTTCCGTATACTTTGTGGCCTTCTTATGACGGCAGTGACAACCCATATCGTCCCCACTGCAGCGACACGGGTCTCTTTCCATATTATTATTATTATTTAGTAATAGGCAAGCAGCTAATAGCTGATACGCCTATATCAGTGTTGGTGTTTTATGATAGTCCATCCAAGTTCACACTGAGGATTCACTAAATTGGATTTGCAGCACTTGTCCAGTCTGTTTTTAAAACTATTAACAGAGGGGGCATCAACCATGTCTTGAGGTAACTCGGCCATACCTCGGCAAGGTTGGGCCATCCATACTCCACACACAGGGGTCAAGTCCAGATTGGTGGAGGTTGTGAGACTAGCCAAAACAGATTGAACATCAAAAATTTGTTGGACTATTTGGTAAAAAAGATAGACATCATTAATATTAGTCACTACTGTCTTAGAGCGCTTTTAGTCACGCGGGTTTCTGCCCGCATGCGTGCGGCGTTTCCAAAGCGACCCGCATGCGTGTGACACGCATGACAATAAAAGGAACCTAAAAAATGTACTGAATCGATAGGTTGCGGGCGGCCCGCATGCGTGCAGAAACCCGCGTGACTATAAGAGCGCTCTTAACGAGACTGGAACAACAGTGGTTTGTGTATTGTTTTCAGGAGGAGCAGGAGCGTCGCCGCAAGCGCGAATAGACGCCTCGTCGCGTCGCAGCCACCGCCGCTTATATTTACTTCACACCGATAAGCATTAGGTCTGGGGATCTACAGGTTTACATTTAATTTTATTATTCGAGACTTTGTTGAAGAAAATTATAATTTAATCAAATAAATAGCTATACTTATTATTCGAGTGTTTCATTTACTTAATGTATTATGATACATTCAGTGGTGATCATAAATCAGCTCATTTATTACATTACAATCTATTTATAAATCTGTTTGTCGGAAAATGTTTATTTACCAAAGTAGACAAGAGTGTTAACCAATGAAAAACATGAAAAACTATTTACAGTATGATAAATTATTTTTGTAGGCACGTATGGTCATACTATACTATTATACATAAACATCTACTTAACTAGCAATGTCATTGTGGGGATGTATTCTGTTTTTATTATTGTAGAGAAAAATATTTTTAGCTTTGTCAAATTCATTTGCAAGCAACAAGCTGAACAATTTATTACCTTCAACTCCTTCATTATTAATATTTGAACATGTCACGTTTCCTGAATTTGTGTCATTTGTACCAACAGAATTTGCATTCACTGTCTGTGCACCATTCTCTGGTGTACTTTTGATAGTTTGATTGTCGTTTACCCTGTACCATCTTCTGCCAAATTTATTCGTACAACATCTCAATATGGGAGTGTTATATGAAGGTAACATTTTAAATCTGCTGCTTCTTACAATATATTCGTATGTAGATACGCCCAATATAGAAATATAAACATGAAAACAACACAGATGTAGCAAGGCACATGCGATTGCTATGGCAATTACAAAAAATATCACCAGGAATGTTAGAAAAGATATAGAATTTCTACAATATTTTGTAACTTGTGGAGTATCTAATAATGTGCAATTGATAAAGTTTTGTGCCACTGGACTTAACTGTTCTGGATAAGTCAGAAAAAGCACAATATCAGTTATACACAGAGAAGAAGTATAAAGAGATATCAGTAAAGCCGTAATAACACTAGTAATAAAAGCGCTGTAGTTTCTATGTCCCACACAGTTGTTAAGCCACTTGCAGTGGTGGTCGAAGCGGTCCACACATTTGTTGCAGAGACTGCAGTGCTTGGTGCGCCGACTGGTGGTGTAGATGTTGCACAAGTGGCACCGTCCGTTCTCGATCACGTGCGCGTGAATGCTGCGGTCGAACTCCGGCACGTTGTTCACTTTCAACTTCCGTAGCTCTCTTTCGCTGGGGTCCGTCAGCAGAGCCTTGGCGTGCGATCCGACATGCCAAACGTACAATATAACATAAATTCCTAATGACGCCACCTTTAACTCGTAAAACTGCACCTCGGTTAAGACAATCAAATTTAACAAAGCTGTCGTCACTAAAACTATCCATCCTAAAACTTGCTGGTAGTTAAGAGGCAGTTGGAGGCCATTCAGTCTTCGCTGCGGTCTCGGTTCTAGGCGTCCCGTGCAACATTTATCCATTTGTTAAGTTCTGTTGTTTCCATTGGAAAACTGATCAACAACTGCGAGTAGGTAATGACTGGGAGTGGTTCCCATTAGATATCGTACGTGGTGGGTTTGGTTCACAAGTTCACCGGAGTATTGCGCGCGCACCCTGTGAAGTCACCTCGTGGTGACTGGTGACACTAATTGATTTCTTCGTTATGTTATTTTCCCAAATTAATTACAGAGATGGCCACGACACACTACACGCCTCTTCTAACTTTAAATTAATGATGGCAGCTGTAATAAAAACAAAAGCTACCTAATTTTGACTCCCGTGTCTCTTTTATAGTTTCTATGGCAACAGCCTTGTAACATACATACTTTCTTCTTCTTCTCGTCAGTCCGCAAGGCATAATATTGTCTTCTTTGTATATTCCGTATACAGGTGTTCAAAAAAGTGCATTTGAAATAAGAGGTTACTCAGAATCAAGTATAGAATACAGGAAAAATATTGAAAAAATCCGATCTACAACTTTTTCCCGTTTTCTATACAAATTCTTGACTGAGATTTAGTATGGGAATCTATAAAAAAATGGAAGAGCGGATTTCGTTATATTTTTCCTGGTTCTGTACTTGATTATGAGTAACCCCTTAAAATTAAAAACAGGGTGGGCGCCGCGCGGTTTTGGTGTGAAGGGTTTCATAGTAATCCGAACATTACTTATTTATTTATTTTATTTTATTTATTTGGGAAACATACAGGATCAAAATCTATTTATAAACTTTAACTTATAGCTAGATGCTTAACCAACAGAGTTTCCGCAGATAGGCTAATCTTACAAAGTTGATAATTTGTGTTTTACACAGAGCCAGAGGGCAGTTAATAAACCTTAATATTATTTTACTGATAAATCACATGAACTAAATGAAAGTAAATACATGAAAGGAGTTACAAAGTGCTACATTTGTTATTTTAAACATTGTTATAAGAATTGTTAAGAAGATATTTAAATTTACCGAGACTGAGATGAAATAAGTCAAGATCACAGAATCTCTTATTATAAAGATCACATGCACGTCTTAGAAAACAATTTTTTGAGTAGTTTGTCCGTGAAAAAGGAATAGAAAAAAGTATTTTAGATCTGGTTTGCTTTGAAGGACACCTCAAGAATATACGAGAAAGAAGATAAGGAGAATCCATGTGATCTTAATATTTTAAAGAGAAAGACAGCGTCTCTCTTCTCACGCCTATTAGTAAGGGTATCAAAATCATTTTTAAAGTTTTTAGATCTAAAGGACACGTATTTGATAAATTTATTTTGAATACGCTCAATCTTAATAATATGAATAGAGTACTGTGGGTTCCAAACAGTGCTCGCGTACTCCAAAATACTCCGGACATAGGAGTTATACAAAGTCTTATAAGTTAATATATTGTTAAAGACACGGCAGTTCCTTATTATGAAGCCAAGCATTCTATAGGCCTTTCCAGTTATGTAGTCAATATGCTTGTCGAACAAAAGTTTATGATCTAAGATAACCCCAAGGTCCTTAATTTGAGTCACTCTTTTAATGGAGTAGTTATTCAATTTATAATTAAATTTAATAGGGCGTGACTTCCTAGTATAAATTATAACGTTACATTTTTCAACATTAAGAAATAAGGCATTCTTTTGGCAATAAGAGTAAAAACAATTTAGATCATTTTGCAAAGCTATACAATCATTACTGGTCTTTACCAATTTAAAAATTTTCTTGTCATCAGCATAGATAAGTAGGTTAGATGAGTTAAATATTTCTATAACATCGTTAACGAATAAGTTAAAAAGAAAAGGACCCAAATGGGACCCTTGTGGTACCCCTGAGGTGATAGGAACAAAAGAAGATACGTATCCTTTAATAGAAACAGCTTCACATCTTTTTTCTAGGTAAGAAGTAATCCAGCGTAAAAGATCTCCATGGATTCCTACGTTTTCAAGTTTATTTATTAAGATAGAATGGGAAATTTTGTCAAACGCCTTCGAGTAATCAGTGTAAACTGCATCTACCTGGAAGCCTTTGTCCATTGCTGTTAAAATAATATCAGTGAATTCACATAAATTAGTTTCAGTAGATTTTCTAGGTATAAACCCATGTTGGTTTTCAATAATTATAGGATAAACTAGAGGCGAAAGAGTGTGAAGCACTAATTTCTCAAAAAGTTTTGACAAAATGGACAGCTTCGAAATAGGACGATATTGTTCAATATTATGTTTGTTGCCAGATTTAAAAACCGGTACAATATAAGAGCGCTTCCATTCCGATGGAAATTTTGAAGTTAAAAGGGAGTAGTTATAAATAAATGAAAGAGGGATGTAAATTGATTCAGCACAATTACGCAAAAACAGCGGATGTAGGCAATCGGGTCCAGAACCCTTGTTGACGTCCAGATTTTGTAAGAATTTTAAGACTAGATCAGCCTCTATCGAAATCGTGCCTATATTTAATCGCGTATTGGTCTGGCAATGTTGCATAGGTATTAGTAATATTAGTGACGGAAGGTTCAAATACAGACTTAAAGAATTCATTGAATATTTACAAAAAATACCGCTCTCGGAACGCTTTCGCACCACCCCGCGGCGCCTCTGTGTGTGTTGCGCTTAAAGGGTATTTCTCATGCCTCATATTTTTTCCGCAAACTATCTTTATATACAGGGTGTTAAAATAAAGTGCGTTTGAAATAAGAGGTTACTCAGAATCAAGTATAGAATATTATTTAAAAAAGTCCGATCTAAATACTTACAATTATTTTTTTCAGTTTCTCGCATACAAATTCTTGATTCACTGTTCAAAAGTACGCGATACTGAAAAAAAATGTAGATCGGATTTTTGCAATATTTTTCCTGTATTCTACTAGAGATGGGACGGATAGTAGTTTGGCCGGATAGCCGGATACCGAATATTCGGCCAAGCCACAGGCCGGATAGCCGAATATACGGTCAAATTATCCGGCCGTCTAAAATACCTGCAAACGCATGGCATCCTTGAATGCTATGATGCGACTGAGTGCAGTACTAACCCAGGATAACCCGAAGCGGTCGTGGCTCAGCGCGGCTTGCGTGGTCGCGTCGATCACGCAGGTTAACTGACTGTTAGTGGCATTTATCTCGACCGTTTCCGTGCTTGGCAAGACACGTTAGGCCATTGGTGCCGGCTGCTATCGATAGATGGCAGTCGTTAAGCCATGTCGGAGGCCTTATAGGCAGCTTGAAAAACTCCTGATACTGGGGTTGGCCACTAGCCCCAAAACCTTCACCAATCCGGACTTGGCCCCCGTGTGTGGAGTATGGCCTAACCTTCCCGATGTATGGGAAGAGACCTGTGCTCCTGCAGTGGGGACGTAATGGGCTGTTAACTAATATGTTTGTAAAAATTAAAAGTGTACCGAAAAAGTCGCCTTTATGGACATATTTCGTCGAAGAGCAACAATTCGCTAAGTGTAATTTCATAAGGTGAAAGTTTTTCGGAGTGCACTGGGAAGAACTGGGAAAAACCATAATTACTACATCATTAAAAAGTGCCATTGGGCGTGTCCATTACGCCAGCGAAATGTTGTAGCTAAGAAGGATGTGAGTATAATAGGGAATTAGAGCATCATTAGGACTAATTGTGCGCCAGCAGCGGAATTTGTGCGTCTTACAATTTCGGAGATATTCATAAAAAACCGATTCCGCCAGGGTAACGTTCCCTCAGCGGGATAATTTTGAAAAAGACGGTCTAGCTCATAACAAAGTACATGATTGAGTAGCTTTCGTCGTGTTATAAATGTGCGCAAATAGCGGAATTTGTGCATCTTACGGTTTTCGAATTATTCAAGATTCCGCTGCAGTAACGTTTTTGTGTTTTCTGTATCTCGAAAACGGTTGATAGAAGAAATGTAAAAAAAAAAACCACTAGTACACCTTAATTTGTGCGTAATTTGAGCAATGTTAGTTTTTTGAAAATTATAATGCTTTTTTAGTAATTAATTTGTTTAGAAAATAAGGAAAATCTAATTTACAAGGAAACGAGTGAAGTTGCAATCGAATAAAGAGCACTCAAATATTCCTCTAGTAGACCCTAATAATGTCTGCAATTGTGGATTGTATTATCCAGTCAATTAGTGAGATATATAGGGTGACCCTAAATTAGTTCTTGATACGAAAGGCTATGCATGTGCTCATGATAACGAACAACTTTCCCTAAAGAACCCATAGTCAAATCGCAAAAAAAATTTGGACTCTTCATACTAATTTGGCCGGTCAGTTCATCGATTTGTATGGAGACTCAAAATTTTTTTTTGCGATTTGACTATGGGTTTCTTAGGGAAAGTTGTTTGTTATCATGAGCACATTCATAGACTTTCGTATCAAGAACTAATTTAGGGTCACCCTATATATGTCGGATCGCCAAGCATGTCACTGCGCTCCATGGGTAGGAAGTAAGGAATCCACAAATAAAACTTTGATTCACACACTAGATATTTACTGTAGTATAACAAAATCACACACAGAATAGAAATAGCGACAGGTTTTAACATTATCCATTACAAGCGTGCTATCAGCGCGAGAGTTAGCTCTCGACATCTCTCTACAACTGACTTGACTTGAATAACAGTGCCTCCGAAAATGACCTCCCCACCGCATTATCCCTACCACCTCACGCCACTAGCCAAGTGCGTTGACAATCAACTGAGTGACTTATAATTCAGTTACTTTAAATTTACAGGTAAGTGTTGTAATATTTAAACTAAATTAAAATAAATCTCCTACAAATTATAATAATCCTTTACAACATATTCAAAACTTTATTTAAATAATTCTTATTTAATTGTGCGCCGTCATGGCCGTCCTGCATTTCACACGTCCTCGTGTGTTGAATCACTGCCCGAACCTGTGAACAAAATAATTCTTGTGAATTATACAAAGCTCGGTCATTTTGGCTATACCAAGTTTTAATTATAAAATTCTTTTATCTTTTTATCATACAGGCTATCTCCACTTAAGCGATTCGCTAGCTAGGTAGTTTGCCACTAAGGCCACTTGCCATTAAGGCCACTTGCCACTAAGGCCACTTGCCACTAAGGACACTTGCCACTAAGGCCACTTGCCACTAAGGCTACTTGCCACTAAGGCGACTTGCTACCACTGTACAAAATAAATAACTACAAACCTGCCGTCTCCGGCACATCCTTTTGTATATTAGCATTCAATTCTAATGGAACATAACAATCTGGCATAGGTCGTACACGGTCATGTGCGTACTTGTATGTTCGATTAGAATTCAAAGCCTTTAAAAGATATCTGTCACCATCAAGAAGCTCAACTACTTTATAGGGGCCCTTAAATTTTGGATCTAATTTTATCTGATTTCTCATGATTTTCTAGCAATACAAAATCACCAACTGCAAATTTTTTGACTTTAGCTTTTGACTGATCAAATCTTATTTTGTCATTACGCGCATTATTTTGTATATTTTAGACAGCTTGTTCTCTAGTATGATTTAAATCAATAATTGTCTCATCTGTATCCGTATCCATAGTCATAAGATCCAAAGGTCTTGCTACTTTACCAATCATTAATTCTAGAGGACTACATTTGGTTACTCGATTCATAGTACTGTTCAATGCAATCTGAATGTCGGGCAAAGAATCTTGTCAGGATTTATTTTTGCCAGTTTCAGTAGCAGTGAGCAAGTTTTTTAGTGTACTCATTACTCTTTCAACTTGACCATTGGCTCGACTTGTGCCAGTAGCAATCAAATGTAAACTAATACCGTGTGCATTGCAGTATTCTCGAAATTCTCTACTGGCAAAGCACCTTCCCTGATCAGCAATAACGCGGATTGGTGCACCAAATAAGGAAACACTGTAATTAAGCGCCCTGATAGCATTAGTCGAATCAATATTCATTGTATGGTGTAATAATGTGTATTTTGTGAAAGCGTCTATTAAAACAAACACGTACTCTTTGGTATCATTTTTCCCGCTAAGTTTCCCTGTAGCATCTATGTGAATAGTATGCCACGGAATGCTCAGTTTTGGGATGGGATGTAACTCACTTTGAACTTTTCCTGAATTAGATTTTGAGATTCTACACGTAATGCAGTTATCAACAAACTTTTTTACGTACTTGTTCATTTGAGGAAACCAATAATAGTTGTACACCTTTTCTAGAGTTTTTTCCCATCCCAAATGCATAACACTTTCGTGAACATGATTTATTACAGCCCACTGAAATGCTCGCGGTACAATTGGTAACCAGGTACTCCTATTGTTTCGCTCTATTTTTCTATATAGTATACCACGCCTAATTTCATAAGTTTTCGCAATCTCTCTATCCATACTCTGCTCGGTTAGTTTCGTAATCATGGATTGAATTTCAGTGTCTTTTTGTTGCTCTGCTTGAAGCCAATTTTCTGATATTTCTGTTAACTGCACACGTTTCTGTTCAACCTTTACAATTGGGATATCAGACTTTAAGGGATTGCGTGACAAGAAATCAACATGTGCCATTTGTTTACCCGATCTGTATTCGACGTCAAAATCAAATGCCTGAAGGTAACACCACCATCTGTGAACCCAAGATCGACTTTGACCTTCGATTCTTTAATAACATTGCAGTCAGTGACAACTAAAAACTTTTGGCCCTGCAAATAATGCTTAAAATGTTTAATAGCGTTATACACTGCCAAAGTCTCGAGTTCATATGAATGATACCTCGACTCAGCATCAGATGTTCTGCGACTAAAATATTCGACGACATGATTTTGTCCGTTTAATTTTTGCATTAAAATGGCACCATAACCTTCAGAACTGGCGTCTGTATGTATTTCAATCGGAAGTTGTGGATCAAAAATTGTTAGAACTGGTTTGTCAGTCAAAATAGTTACTAGTTTAGTGCGAATATCTTCAAATTCAGGAGTCCATTTGATATTACCTTTACCAGAGGTAAGCGCATAAAGCGGAGCTATCAGTTTTGAAAAACCAGGAATGAACTGTCGAAAATATGATGCCAAGCCAATAAATTGTCTTAATTGAGTAACGGTCTGTGGTGGTGGTAGGAGTGTGAGGGCAGTAATTTTGCGCGGATTTGGTCTTATTTGTCCTGCTGAAACTTCATACCCAAGAAATTCTACTTTAGTCTTTAGAAAAGAACATTTTTTGTAATTTAGAGAGAATCCAGCATTTGTCAAGGCTTGAAGCACTTCACGTAATCTTTGAATGCCTTCCTCTACAGACTTAGATGCAATTATGATATCATCGATGTAACCAATTGCAAAAGTTTCTGTCAGATTGCCTAATGCCTTATTAATCGCTCGTTGGTATACAGATGGGGCGTTTCGCAGACCAAATGGCATTGAAACATACTCAAACTGACCGTCAGGTGTCACAAACGCAGTGCGTTCAATAGATTTTGGTTCTATTGGTATCTGGTGGTAGCCACTAGCCATATCAAGCGACGTAAACTATGTAGCACCATTTAAACGTTGAATTTGATCATTGATTAAAGGTAGTGGATATCTATCTGGTACAGTATTTGAGTTAAGTTCTCGATAATCTACACAAAGACGGTCTGTTCCATCTTTTTTCTTTACTAAAATTACAGGACTGGCGAATGGTAAGTTACTTTCCCGGACTACGCCTGCAGCTATAAGTTCTTTAATTTTGTTACATACTACCTCACGTTCACGAGGACCTAATCTATAGGGACGCCTCTGTACTGTACGATTTGGATCCTTCAATTTAATTTCGAGTTGTCCTGTAGTTACTGTCCCTGTAGGTATACCTTCGACAAAACTGTTAGAGTACTCTTCGAGTAACTTTATTAGGTCTTGCTGTTGATCAGTTGGGAGATCTGTATTAATTTTATTGAAATTATTTATTTTGGTACCTAGCTCAGACTGCATGACTGTTAGAGTTTTCTTAACTATCAGTTTATTTTGAGTAACCTCAACTGAGAAACCTAAGGTCAATAAATCACGGCCTATCATAATATCGTTAGTAAGACAATAGTCAGGTACGATATGAAAAAGCAGCTGGACTGTATAGTTCTGTATGACTATGGTGGATAGTATTTGTCTACTGCATTCAAGATTTGTTTTGCTTATACCCAATAGTGTAACTTTATCATAACAGCGTTTTCCCGGAAAATTATTAGCAACAGTTTCTCTTATTAAAGAACATTCGGCCCCAGAATCAAAACAAATTGAAAACTTCTCACCCATGTTGTAGATGTAGTCTGTAGCTGGCTTGATGGTACACATATCTACCCGACGTGCTACACTTTGTTGGGTAGCCTTTTCAGCAGCAGGAGTGGTCTGGTTTGCCGCCGCAGGACACCGAGGTGCGATGTGACCTGCCTCGCCGCACCGGAAACAGATGACCGTCGATGTTTTCTTTGGATTTCCAGCGCCATTATCAATGCGATGAGAAAATTTTTTGTTGTCTGTCAACTCAGAACGTACAGAAATATCAGAGAAGCTTTTTCTAGTACTGCCACGACAATCGTATGAAAGATGACCCAATTTACCGCAATTATAACATTTCTTAATCGACTCCATCTTAGGTCTTTTAGCTTCGCTGGCTTGAGTATATTTTTCTGATGGCGGTTAGGGTCTCTTTTTGTAGGAAAAAGCCATCAGTTCTTGAAGCAACTTAGTACGGGTGTTAATTTCAGTAGTAAAAGCTATTCTTTGAACTTGGGGGTCGATTTGCGATAGATGGGCCAATACTGTACTTATAGCCATTTGTTCGGTTAACATATTACGCCATCGATTCATTAAGGTGCTTATAATCCTTGTTACGTAAGATGATAAATTTTCTCCCTCCTTTGGGGTGCCGTTAAATATTTGAAACAATGTCGCAGCGGGTGTTTCAATTCGGTCAAAGCGGGCCAAGAAAAGTTCTTTTAATTGTGGCCATTTTATATCAGGGTAACTATTTTGTACAAGCCATGAAGCTGCGTCACCCTTTAATGCTCGACTCAAAGTTATTATTAAACTGCTGCCGCTCAAAGGATTTTCTGCCAGGCACAATTCCACCGTATTACACCAGGCTTGAGCATTCGATTCTTTACTATCAGGATTGAACTCAGGTAAACAGAATTTCACATGATTTGGTTTAGGTTCCTTTATAGCGTTTATTAATGCCAACATATTACGCTGTTGCAAATCGAACACTCTCTGCCATTTATCATTGTTGGTAAAAATAATTGGACTGATCTGACCTGAATTGTGGTTTTCCGCTTCCCGTGAGTTCCCAGCTTCTGATGTCGGATCGCCAAGCATGTCACTGCGCTCCATGGGTAGGAAGTAAGGAATCCACAAATAAAACTTTAATTCACACACTAGATATTTACTGCAGTATAACAAAATCACACACAGAATAGAAATAGCGACAGGTTTTAACATTATCCATTACAAGCGTGCGATCAGCGCGAGAGCTAACATACAACTGACTTGACTTGAATAACAGTGCCTCCGAAAATGACCTCCCCACCGCATTATCCCTACTACCTCACGCCACTAGCCAAGTGCGTTGACAATCAACTGAGTGACTTATAATTCAGTTACTTTAAATTTACAGGTAAGTGTTGTAATATTTAAACTAAATTAAAATAAATCTCCTACAAATTATAATAATCCTTTACAACATAATCAAAACTTTATTTAAATAATTCTTATTTAATTGTGCGCCGTCATATATTTAATTGCGAAATTAAGTTAGAGAAATTTTAAAGATTGAATTCAGTGCTCCCATAAGACTATGTAACATGAAATTTTACATAAAATAAGAGCGTCCTGATAGCAAGTTTTCCTGTACGTTTCAGCTTTGAATAACGTTGATTTGAAAAGATTTACCCAAAAGAAGAAAGAACGAACATTTTCCCTATAACCCGACTAAATTAGAATGTATACGAGAAAGCGGCCGCGCCATACAAAAAGGTAACCTTCCTAAATTGGTAGCATACAACCAGAACTAATTGGAAAATTAAGCAGAAAAAATTTTGTTATGATGTTTATAAATGTTTTATTATTTGGCGTCGTATTTAAATTAACTAAAATCGGGTAACATCGACAAGTTGAACAACAAACTTTTTGATGTATCGGCATAAAACTCAAAATGTTTAAGTATTACACATGCTTTTAAATCGTCAATATTTTTTCTACCTAGTACCATAGAACAAATATCATAGAATAGCATAAAAGTAATTAGTACTTTATTACCTCTATGTGTTGAGGTTAGGGCCTGCAATCGAATATTCGAATAATTCGAATATTCGCCTCATTTTAATATTCGAATAATGTTTACGAATATTCGATTATTTTTAAAGACATTTGAACTGACTAGTAAACGAATTTTATACAATATTTGATCCATAGTGGTAACGAGTTTATTTATTTCATCACATTAAATGTTAAAAGACAGTGTTACAATTATTTTTTTAAAAATCTAAAAAAATGTTTTTTACATATTTCATCAAACGCATCTTGCGTGAACACACCCAAAAGAAGGATCGTGCGATTCCTGCGTGAGCGCTCGCCGTTATTCGGGAAGAAAAATGGCAAACTGCCATATATTAATTTACCTGGATTAAATTTGTTAAAGTATTTTCATTTGTTATATTTTCCAATAAGGACTATTTTTATGCATGTGATCTCAGAGAGTGATTGTTTCTATTTAGGTTACTTCCAAGTTAACAGAAATTGTTTAATTTTGTTTTCATTACTTTATTTTAGATAATCAATGATAATTGATGATCTCATTTATGATAGGTTTATTATCTATCTATCAGCCGAAAGACGTCCACTGCTGGACAAAGGCCTTCCCCAAGGATTTCCACACTGACCGGTCCCGTGCGGCTCGCATCCAGTGGCTTCCCGCAACCTTCACCAGGTCGTCGGTCCACCGAGTCGGAGGCCTGCACACACTGCGTCTTCCGGTGCGCGGTCGCCACTCGAGAACTTTACTGCCCCGACGGCTATCTGTTCTACGAGCTATGTGCCCTGCCCACTGCCACTTAAGTCTAGCGATTCTGAGAGCTATGTCGGTAACTTTAGTTCTCCTACGTATCTCCTCATTTCTGATTCGATCACGTAGAGAAACACCAAGCATAGCGCGCTCCATCACCCTTTGGGTGACTTTGAGCCTTCTTATGAGGCCCATAGTAAGCGACCATATCCACCAGATTCATATGTCATCACTGGCAACACACACTGGTCAAAGACTTTAGTCTTGAGACACTGCGGTATTTTAGACGTGACGATATTGTGAAGCTTCCCGAACGCTGCCCAGCCGAGTTGGATTCGGCGATTGATCTCTTTCTCGAAGTTGGACCTACCTAACTGGACTGTTTGTCCCAGGTATACATACTCGTCAACAACTTCAAGTGTAGAGTCTCCAACCTTCAGAGGAGTGGGTGTAACACGGACGTTTAACATGATTTTCGTCTTATCCATGTTCATTTTAAGACCCACTTGTTGGGAGGCTTTACTGAGTCCTTCGAGCATCGCGCCTAGGTCCTCCAAGGTCTCAGCCATGATCACGATATCGTCAGCAAATCGAAGGTGAGTGATGTACTCGCTATTGATGTTAATGCCGAGTCCTCTCCAGTCCAGAAGCTTGAAAACATCTTCCAGTGCAGCGGTGAACAGTTTCGGAGATATAACATCTCCCTGTCTCACCCCACGCTGCAGCCGGATAGGTTTTGAATTCTGATCCTGGAGGTGGACCGACATGGTGGCGTTTTCATACAAACACTTCAATACTTCGATGTATCGATAATCGACTTGGCACCGTTGGAGAGACTGCAACACAGCCCAGGTCTCGATCGAATCAAAGGCTTTCTCATAGTCCACAAACGCCAAGCATAGTGGCCGATTATACTCTTCGGTCTTCTGTATAATTTGCCGCAGCGTATGTATGTGGTCTATGGTACTGAAGCCTTTTCGGAAACCGGCTTGTTCGGGAGGCTGGAAGTCATCAAACCTGCGTGCGAGACGATTCGTAATGACTCTCGAAAACAGCTTGTAGACATGGCTCAGGAGTGAGATGGGTCTGTAATTGTTCAGCAGAGTCTTATCACCCTTCTTGAAGAAGAGCACCACCACACTCCTGTGCCATGCTGTAGGCGTTCGTCCCTCGAGCATGACGGAATTGAATAGCTTCTGAAGAGCTATAAGTACCGGTTCTCCACCTGCTTTCAGAAGCTCAGCTGTAATTCCATCATCACCCGGTGCCTTGTTGTTCTTAAGTTGTTTGAGAGCCATTCTTATCTCGCACAGGCTGACATCTGGGATATCTTCGGTATAGTGTCGGGTCAATCTGGCTCTCGGATCTTCAGCTTGATTACTGACAGGTAAGCGTGTAGTCGTGTATAATTGTCCGTAGGACTTCTCAACCTCTTCAAACAGCTCGGGCTTGGACGACACGACTCTTCCATCCTCGGTCTTCAGGTTTGTCAGTTGGCTTTGACCAGCAGACAGATCCCTTGCGAATACTTTTGACCCTTTATTACGCTCGATAGCCTCTTTAATATGATTTGTATTAAATTGATGTATATCGCAGGTCAAGGACTTGGGGATCTGTCTGTTTAGTCGCCGATACTGACAAGCATCTTCAGAGGATTTTAGAATCAGGCTTCGTCTTTCCTCCATGAGCTTGCTGGTGGGGTTTGAGATACGAGATGTTCTTTTTGAACGTCTGGTTTTGAAAGCTTTATTCCCAGCCGTTTGGACAATTTCCACGAACTTGTCGTTGTAATTGTCCACATTTTCGCATTTTCCTAGGCATTCGAAGCGGTTGTGCAACTCGAGCTGAAAGCTTTCGGGGTTTTGGAGTTGGATAGGCGCTGGTCGGAGCGTGGACTTCATCAGTCGACATCTTTCCAGCTTTGTTTTTAGGTTCAATGTGCCTCTTACCATTCGGTGATCGCTTCCTGTCTTCAGCGAGTTGATCACAGAGACATCATTGAATATTTGCCTTTTTGTCTACAAGATGAAGTCAATCTCATTTTTTACTACACCATTGGGATGCAGCCATGTCCACTTAGCCTGTTTTGGCTTTTCGAAGAAAGAGTTCATCATAAAGAGGCCCTCCTTCTCCATAAAGCTGGCCAGCAGCTGACCCCGCGCATTCCTTTCTCCGTATCCAAATTTCCCCACTCTCAGCTCGTTGTCACTTCGTTTGCCTAGTTTCGCGTTGAAGTCCCCCATCACAATGGTGTAATGGGTCCTGGAGCTATGTATGGCTCTGGAGATATCCTCATACATAGCCTCCACCTCGTCATCGGGGTGTTCCGCGGTCGGTGCATATACCTGTATGACCTTCAGCGAATACCGTTTGGTGATTCTGAGTATAAGGTACGCTACCCTCGTCGTAGTATATCAATCAATCAATCAAACACTCTCGACCTGGACCACGTTGTTAACGAGGGACTTGTGGACAATAAACCCGACACCACCCTGGGACAGATGGTCGCCCTCCCGGAAATAGAGCAGGTTTCCGGACTTAAGGATCATGGTGTCCTCTCTCTCTCTTCGGACTTCACATAATCCTACAATGTCCCACCGTAGCCTGCTCAATTCCTCCTCCAGTTCAGCGAGTTTCTCGTCTGTTCGCAGTGTGCTCGTGTTGTATGTTGCCAGGGCCAAAGGTCTTCGTTTTTGGTAGCTTGGCCTCTGCCGGAGATTCTTCGCACACCATGCCCCGCCGTTACCGTGACCGCTACCGAAGTCAGGAATAGCGGGGCTGCCGGGGACTAGGGGCCATTCTTTAGGGTTTATATCCATGGGGGGGAGTTGCCGTAATCGCCACGCTTGGCATGCGGGTTGGCGATCGCAGTGTGGCGTGAGCCGAGATGGTATGCGGAAAAGACGCTGCTGCCCATCTTCCGGTTTATGGATCCCTTAGTCGTCTTTTACGTACGACACCCACGGGAAGAGATGGGGTTTATTAAGTTAAAACTAATTACCTTGTTTCTTTTATTTGAAGTAGGTAGTTGTTTGATTTTATAATTTTTTAACATAATGTCGCAAATAAATATGATTGATTTTAGAAATTTTAATGAGTCTATTTTATCTAATTGCAAAATAGTGTCCTACCACGTAAAACCCTATTTTATTTGACTTTATAACTTTTCGAATAATATTCGAATATCTCAGGCAAAAATATTCGAATATTCGAATACCAAAATGTTCGAATATTTGCATGCCCTACCTAGGAGTCAAGAGAAAAAAGATTTTTGTTGTGAATTATTTGTTTGCGAAAAATGAACTTAATTATTGTTTTCAGTGTAACTAGTAGTGTATTATTTATACTTATGTAATAATAATATCATTAATTATCAATCAGTAATTACATTGATCAAGATTACCTAGTTTTTTATTCATAAAATAATGTAATTAAAAATCAAGATTCGTTAAACAGTAAGTTTACAAACCTTAAACTACAACTTAGGCACCGTAAAAGCCTAAGCCTTAGTCAAAAAGCGCCCCTGATGCATTTCATGTACCCCTGGCAGCGTTGCCTCGCTGTATCGCCAGCGAGATTCGCTGCTTCAGGTACGATCTGGCGTGGGGGTCTCCACTATTGTTGATCAGGCGCCGACCCAGTTCCCCCACAAACTTCCTAACTTCCGCACACCACGCGTCGCGTCGCTCGCCTCACCGCGAAGGGGATGTAAGTATATGTATCATTGAGGGGCGAGGACTTGGCATATTTTTAACGGCAGTCCGATGGGCAGCTGAATCCGTTGTGTGGGTGGTACAGGCAAAATGGGAGGGTGCAAATGTGCTTACACACGCCGCATCCCACAGCAAACAACGCCCTCACCCCCAAGGGATCAAAGTGAGCCCATCAGACCGCTTGGCAACCGAGTGACTCAAGCCGGGCGGCTCCAGGATACTCGGAACAAGAGCACGGCGGATAAGCTCACTGAGCATAATATGGTGTCGTGGTCGAAGTTCCGCTGACTTCTTGCAGCTCAACCCGCGATGATTATCAGCATCCACGCGAACCCCGCATCTACAGTAATAGGGCTTGCAGACGTTACACCCTAGACGAAGAGCAGCGTCCAGCCTCAAGGATCTGTCATCGAGGGCGATTCCCAAATGGGGGGACGGAAGAGCACGCAACCAAGCTACCGACTCTTGGATAGATGCAGATGGTACTGATCACTCGGCAAGTCATCACGATTAACAGAACACAAGATCGGTGACCAGTTGAATGGTATTAGGCATGCTTTAGACACAGGCTCGCGATAATCACAATCGAGCCACAAAATATATATTCCTTGACCCAAATATAATCGATGACGATGAAGATGATTAATACATAATTAATTATAATTACATAATTATAATACTGTATTGTATAATTATTATTATTATACTATTACTGTAAAAGTCACTGTCACTAGTGTTACTGACACAGGTATATCACTGAGTAATTGTAATTTACTTATCTGCGTACAATTATAATACTGGTATCACTAATAATGTATAACTATGTAATCTGACGAAATGATAAATGATATGATTATAACATAAGTACCATTAATACACTACTAGTTAGACTGAAAATAATTATTAAGTTCATTTTTTGCAAAAAAAAATATTTCACAAAATACCCATTTTTCTCTTGACTCCTCGGACAGATTTTGAAGCGCTTCGGTTTACAGAATAGTGTTGACCTGAGGAACAAAATACACTATGTGTTCATTCTGGGCAGCACTTGGTCCAACTTCCATACATAGATGGTCAGTGTCCTTTGGGTTAGGGCAATATTTTGTTAATATCTCCAGCCGTTTTATAATTTTTTTAATAACGCTATTTTAAACACCCCATAGTAAAAAAACACTTAATTTTTTCTCAAAAACGGCTCTAAGGATTTTGATGAAACTTTGTATAATACCATATTTCTATACAACCTAGTACATAAGGTAATTGGTTACTCTGGGAAAAATCTGGTTTTGATACCTTCCATACAAAAATGACTTTTTTGTTATTTTTCTCAAAAATAGCGATAACGATGTTCCTTTTAACAACTTTATACGACCTACCATACCAGCCAATACATGCCAAATGAAATTTGTGGGATTCACGAGAAATAGAGAGAGGGAGAGATTTTGGTATGTGGGCTTTGTATATAATTGAATTAAATTTTGTTTAAAACTATGGCCAGCATTTTGGTCGTATGCAGAACAGCAAAGAGTTTAGATATCAAATAGTTCGTAACATTAATATTACGTAATTAACTATCCCAATGTTAAATAAATTAAACGAAACTTAAAGAAACTAAGTGGCCCTTATTCTCTTTTGAGCAGTATTTTTTTTTAAATGGGCGTTTTATTTATGAATGTTCTAACAAAATATATTCGGAAATTTTTTTTGGTCTTCAATTGCCATAATATTGGTTGAGGCCATTTAACTATAAAAGATGAAATCAAACATGTTTTTTTTAAATTAATTTAAATATAATTTATAAAGTTTATAAACATGTAAGTACATGTTTTATACATTCACTCATGTTTAATTATTAAGTAGGTATGTAATTTGGTCCACCTTATTTTTTTCTGCAGCGAATTTCTTCGCCATTTCTCGCCTAGTGCGCGCTTGTATCCTGTGCCCTGTGCAGTCCAAATTCTCCATAAAACATTTATCTCTGCAACATTTTTTACAAAGCTTGTAGACGCATTTTCCACCCTGAAAAAAATATAATTTGTTTTACAAACCTTTTGATTTTCTCAAATCTACTTCATCATCATCAACAGCCTGTATTAGCCGACTGTTGGACATAGGTCTCCCCCAAGGCACTTATACCTATCTTCGGCCACGCGCATCCAGCTGTTGCCAGCAACCTTGCGCAAATCATCGCTCCACCTAGCCGGGGGGCGTCAAAATCTACTTCACTCAACTCTTATACCATAGTTCAGTTTATTTTAGCTCTGTTTGGCTTATTACCTACTCACCAATGGATTAGGACACTTTTCATTCACACATAATTCACCATTCCTCCCATGTTCCTGATGGTCTTTGGCTGGCCTTCTCAACATTCTCTTCAGCTTTTTCATTTTCTTCCTTGATATTGTGTTGCTTTCAGAGCCTTCATGAATTCTTTTTATTTGGTTATCATTGTCCTACAAGAAATTAATTGTTATTTTATTATGGAAATTATGGAAATCTGTAAAGGCTTTTCTGTTAAATATGTTATATCAACTATATGCTATACTGTACAAGCTGTTGATTTCCCAAAGAAAATAAAATAAAAATAAAATAATTATTGTCGCTTTATCTGAAATCTCTTTTCATTTATTATTTAGTTTTTACGTTTTTCATTTAAGTTTTTTTAAATAATTTAATGTATACCTGGGCTTTTGCCAACTTTTCCATTTTCTGTGTATGCTGTTCTGGGGACATTCTCACATATGGCTGACATATCCAAGGAGGCAAGATCAGCTCGAATCCAACTCTCGTTATTTGCTCATTCTCATCAAAATTAATTTCACCTTTATGATATGGAGAATATTTCTCTTTTATTTTTGCACACACTATTCTGAAGTCACATAAGTTTTGAGCTGTAGCCAAGATTTCTCTAGTTTCATTATTATCCTGAAATGTAAATCTGTAAAAATAAAGAAATAAATATTTCAGGACAAATTATATGCTGCCATCTGGCCCCAAACTTGAGTCCCATTTCGCTGTGTTATGGGATGTAGGTATAGATATACACACTAGAATAGATTTATACATGTTTATGAATTTGACTCTAACACCAGATTCTTGTCAAATATTAATGTCATGCTCCCGGCAGGACATTAATGATTTTTTAAGTTTTAGTTACAAGGAATACATAATTGTACTCAATTAGTACTTCTTTGCAAAAAAAATTACCTCTGTAGTTTAAGAGTACAATTAGATTGAAAGGTGTTCTGCTGTAGATTCGATGCATAGTTGATACACATTAATGGTGTAAAAAATTTACTTGACAAAACTAGTTGATTTTCAATCTAATGAAGTACATTTTTAAAAGAATGATTGAATGAATGAAAACACTTTATTGCATAACAAAACAGGAAAATAAAGAAGTACTAATTGTGTACAATTATTCCTTATGACTAAAAATAAAAAAAAATTACATGTCCTGCCTAAATTAGCATGACATAAATATTAACTAGATTTATGAACACAACATTGTAAAATACCAGTGATGCTGCCACACCTCCAGTAACTATGTACTTTGATACAGATAAAACGCAAGACCTTCAGAAAACTAGGCGTTATTAAACTTGAAGAACTTAGCCAGATAAGATAGATACAACGAATACATAGGAATGACAGAATGTCACAGATAAGTATATATCATTCTTCCCAGCTGTTGTTTTGTCCACCATCATTACTCCATTTCCTCAATCAGCCGTCTAGGAGGTCTTGTGACACGCGAGCTACGCCGAAGGGCCATAGGCGACGTCGGACTCTTTAGTGGTGGTGGGCCTGTATCAGCAAGATCACCACATGATGGTTCAGGCTGAGCCGGTGGTTCGGGTTCGTCATAAATATGTATCATCTACTCCATCGGGAAACGGGGCTAAGTGTCTCTCTACCATCAGAAAATCGTTGGCTTGCAAAAGCTCAACTTCTTCTACCAACGGATCATATATAGAAGAGCGTAAATTTTTCTTCATAAGTACGGTTCCAGAAGAAGTTAGCGATGTTGGCAGGGATTGTCCAATCATTGATCTACGAGGGTGATGGAACAATCGTTCATGGGGCGTATTGTTCGTAGCTGTGCATAACAGCGAACGTATTGCATGTAAAGATTCAGGTAGCATTCGTTCCCAGTCGCTTACATTCAAACATTTTGATTTTAGATATAATTGTATGGTCCTCCATTATGTACCATTTAGACGTTCTACCTGTCCATTGCCCTGTGGGTTGTATGGGGTAGTCCGGCTGCAAGCAACGCCCAGAGATAACAAAAATTGTTGCACACTTGTCGAAATGAAAGCAGTTCCTCTGTCAGAATGAATGAAAAGCGGAATTCCAAATACAAAGAAAAGGTCTTTGAGGCATCTTATCACGGACTCAGCCGATACATCAGGACAAGGATAAGCGAATGGAAATCGAGAGTATTCATCAATTATAGTCAAAATGTATTTATTTTTGCTGTTAGAAGGTATTGGACCTTTGAAATCTATGCTGAGCCTTTCAAAAGGAGCAGTTGCTTTGATAAGTGTACGAGCTCGCTCTACATTATTTTTACGTTATTTTACTTGCTTACATTGCGTTTCTGTACATCGCGCGCCGACCGTGTAATTGTAGATAGTGTAATAAAGACGCTTGGTGAGAACACACGTTTTTAACAATTTCCCCTGCTGTCCTACACTCCTGGGATACATCTACACATTTCCCAATTCTACATCGTTCGAAATCAGCTCGAACATTTTGGTTCTTCGAGCTTTCAGTGTAACTAGTGGTTGTCTGCGGTTGCGATCGGTCTGTTGGCCTCCCACAAGCGGGTCTCACCAGCAGATTGAGAAGCGCTCTACGATACCGTAGGTAAGCTGTGGTTACAGTGAAACAGAAACTACAAGTGATACAGTCCAAATATTTTTTTTTGGTGGTAACGATTGCTGTTTGGAAACTTCGTACATAATACAATGGAGGGACTATTACAGCGTCAAGAAATCATCGCCGAGAGCATACAAAAAATTTTGACAAACATAAAAAAGGATTCTGCTGACCGAAAAACAACGGAATACGGCAAAACAAGGCTTGATACTCTCAACAAGCATTGGCAAGAGTTTCAAGAAAACCACGAACAGTTACTAACGCAGGAAGACAAAACAAGTGACTATTTTACATCCAGTGTCTTTGAAAAAGTGAAAAAACAGTATGAGACAATAAGTGAAATTTTACATGGCATTATTTCCAGAGCTTCACAACAATTAACAGTTCCAAAAACAACATTGGAGGAGAAGGGAATGATGTCTAAAAGTGACGAGCTAATTAAACAGCAAGGTACGAATTTCCGTGCTTTTATGAGGGTCATTAAAAACATAAAAATTAATGATATCTCTGAGAAGTGGGAACTACAAGATAAGCTGCAAATTTTACAACAACGCTGGAAAGTAATTGATGACGTCCACTGGCAAATTGACAACCTACTCATCGGTTCTGATGTGGATTACGAACAAGAATTTGACAAATATGAAAACATTTACGAAGCTACAAAAAAGGAGTTAAACCAAAAACTTCTTGCTACTTCTCACCTGTACCAGTCGCTCCCACAAATGGAGATACCTACTTTTTCTGGGAACGACACGCAGTGGCCAACATTTATGGATTTATACACAGAAGCGATCCATAACAATCCAACATTGACAAAAACACAGAAAATGCAGCATCTCAAAGGAAAACTAAGAGGGGAACCTGAGCGCCTGGTCCAGCATCTTACCATATCTGCTGAAAATTATGATACCTCCTGGGAAATACTAACCCACAGGTACAACAACATACAGCTACTTTTCACGAAACAAATTCAAACTTTTATGAACCAACCCTCAATACATAAACATTGTTCCAACGAACTAAAGCGCCTACATGACGTAAGCTGGAAACCATCCACGCCATCCACAACTTGGGTGTCGACACTACGACATGGGACCCAATTTTGGTTCACATTCTCACTGAAAAAATGGATTCTGATACCTATGCCGCTTATATGGAAACAAGAAAAGCTCCAAGATCACTGCCTGTATTTGACGAGCTGATTGGATTTTTGGAGAGCAAGTTTACTGCATTAGAACCGATTACGAAGAGAAATAAACCAATTTCTACGGGAAAACCAGAACAAACTCAGAATAAGGAATTTTCTGCCAAATTTATACCAAACCGAGGGAATTTCAAGAATTTTACCCCAAAAACATTTCATGCGATTGCTGAAAGAAACTGCCCAATATGTAAATCAGATCACTTATTGGTTTACTGCAAGGAATTTTAGAACACGCCGCCGGAAACGAAATTAAGGTCAATTTCGCAACATAACATATGCCAAAACTGCATGTACTGCCACAATGGAAAACAATGCAATTCCAACAAGCGGTGTCGGGTTTGCAATAAGCCGCATCATTAGGGCTTGCAAATATTCGAAAATTTTTAGTATTCGAATATTCGACTTTTTTTCGGGTATTATTCGAATTATTCGAATAATAAAAAAAACTTAAAGCTGTAATAGTAATGATGACTTTAATTGCCAATGTCTTACTTAGAGTCAAATTTTCTGAATCAAAACAAAATCTTAACTAAAAACTTAAGAACAATTATAATTTGACAGATAAGGCACTAAAAAAGTCCTATAAAAGAATAGAAAAAAGTTGGTGCTTTTAAAACAAGGCAACCACAATAAAATCTAAGTCTATAGTTTTATAAACTGAGATCCGAGTATTGTAATAATTAATAGTTATAATAAAATCAACCAAACAATTTGAGTGCGTTTGACTACATCTCACCTGACGGAAAGTGACGATGTAGGATGGTACACGCAAACTCAAATAATGCAATATTAATGAACTCATTCCTCGTGGGTGATTTCCTAAAAAAAAAATTAAAATTTTTCGCACTTTCTCTATAATATTTTTTAAATTCACATACCTGTATACACCTAGGTCTCTGTTTCTATTCAGATGTTACTCAACAATAAATCCACCTTCTTCTTCGCCATCACTGTCAGAGTCAGTATCCTCACCTGTTTCGTCTGTGTGAAACACAATTGATGGTACGAAGGCACTTGTCGACCCATAGCACACATTACGCTTGCCCCGTCAAGTATTATCATTCTATGTCTTCATCCAGAAATATTAGCACAACGTCCCGCCGTTCCTCTGCCAGTTATTCTCGCTAGTCCCAGATTCCTAAATCCCTTACCTTGAAAATTTGAACAGTGATAGGTAGGTAAGGTAAGTGAATATATTGTTTATGTGAACGTTAATGTTCATATACCGTCGGTTACGGGCTTCGTCCATTCGTCTAGAGAGGCGGAAAATTTCTGTCCTTGGGCCTTCAATTTCTCTAATTCGTTCTTCAGATCGCCTTTTAACTGCGCACTCTTTTCTTCTACTTTTTCTATAGCTACTTGCTCCACACTCACGCAAATTGCAAATGACAGTGCCTAACCACCAACACCGTCGAATAACGCGAGAAACAAATGACACGGAAATCACACCACGAATCAGGATGAAACGAAACGTTACAACCCACAACTGCTCAAGAATGTCTCTCCCTCCCTTCTATTAGCGTTCCTGAAATTTCTCCTTATCGCCCTGCTAACATAAGCAATTGTAACTCAAAGAGGTTTAAGGACTTCTTGCAAGCCATCACATACACCTATTCATAAAGATTATTTCGTCGCACTGATTCCTGAGAGTGCCACCGCTTCCGAGCTTGGTATAGGTATTTTGTGCACATCAACGTTTTGAACTTGACGTTCAGGATATTAATCGAATATTCGAATATCAAAGATTCAATATTCGAATATTGGAAACAGTTTATTATTCGAATTATTCGAATATTCGAATGCAAACCCTACGCATCATACGACACTACATGACGTTATTATTCATGGACAAGCAGTGGAAAAAATAATGCCAGTGAATAATATACCTACTACATCAAGGAATGCGCCGCCGCCTGCGCCGGTTACTACGCCGCGAAAATCAAATCACGTGGCGGGAAGTGACGAAGTTCTACTTGCAACTATGGAAATCAATGTAAAGGCAGCGGATGGTACTCCGATGAAAATGAGGGCTTTACTAGATCAAGGATCACAGATAAACTTGATAACAGAGTCGGCTGCACAGCGCCTAGGCCTCCCGAGACGCAAACAAAACTCAACTGTGTCCGGGATAGGTATCTCAGGCAACAAGAACAAAGGAATCGTACAACTGGACTGTGAGTCGGTTTACGGTGACTACACATTTACTACAGAAGCATTGGTAATGTCGAAGATGCTAAATAACTTGCCAAACTACACTGTCGAGAAACAGGATTGGCCACATCTACATAACATCAATCTAGCAGACTCCAGTTACAACATTTCAAGGTCCGTTGATATTCTTCTAGACGCTGGAGTATACGCAAAAATTGTAATGGATGGAACATTACGGGGGCCCCAACAAGCCCCAATCGTACAACAAACAAAGTTGGGGTGGGTTCTACTCGGCAATGTCCAAACATTCAACTGCCATGCTATTTTAAACAACATTGAAGAAATAGCTCAGTTCTGGGAAACAGAAGACATTTCCGAGAAAATATCAACAATGACATCTGAAGATGAGTACTGCGAAAATCTCTATCAGAACACAACACCAAGAAATTCAGAGGGACGATATGAAGTTCGCATCCCGATGAAACCGAATTTTGAAAACCATTTGGGGCCGTCAAAGCCACAGGCGGTAGCCCAATTCAGACAAATCGAAAAAAGACTAGCCAAAGATAAAGATTTATCAGAAAGCTACAAAAAATTCATCAAAGAATATTTAGAACTTCAACATATGAAAGAATGTACATCACCACGAGAACCCAGCTGTTTCCTGCCTCACCACGGAGTGATGAAACTCGATTCCACTACCACCAAACTTCGTGTTGTTTTCAATGGGTCCCAGAAAACAAAATCTGGCCACAGTCTCAACGAATTAATGGAATGCGGGCCTAACCTTTAACAAGACTTGCAATCTATGATTCTACGCTGGAGAGGTTTTCGATATGTGTACACCGCCGATATCGAAAAATTTTACCGCCAAATCTTAGTACAAGAAATTGACCAACATTTAACGAAGATTGTATGGCGCAATACAGTTGATGACATCATCAGAGAATATCAGTTGTGTACCGTAACATATGGCACAAAAGCCGCGCCGTACCTAGCAATGCGCATAATCAAACAGCTGATAAAGGACGAAGGTCATCGGTTCCCTCTGGCTTCAAACATCTTGGACAACCAACTGTACGTCGACGATTTGTTGGGCGGAAGTAACGACATCATTGAAGCTAAAGAAACACAACTACAGCTGATCGAAATCCTAAAAACGGCAGGCTTCAATTTACGCAAATGGGCCAGTAACGACTCAAGGTTACTCGAAGAACTATCACAAGATCTAAGTCAAAACATGATTGACTTTAACCATGCCGAAACGAATAAAACATTGGGCATTACGTGGAATCCGCGCACGGATCAGTTTACATTCAAACAAACTATACCTACATCTACAAATGAGGCAGACAATAACATAATAACGAAACGAACATTACTATCGGATTTATCAAAAATCTATGATCCAATGGTTTTGGCTATCTCCGGTTACAACGAAAGCAAAAATCATCTTTCAACAAGTCTGGACGTTAGCTACAGGATGGGATGACCCTCTGCCCCAAAATATGCAAAAGGAGTGGCACACTTTCAAACAGGACCTTCTATGCATTAAAAACATAACAATTAATAACACGTTGGATGGGAACCACCACACAGCCCTTCGAACTACACGGCTTTTGCGATGCCTCCGAAAAGGCATACGCATGTGTGATCTATTGCAGAAGCTTAGATGAAAACTGAGAACATGTGATAAAACTTGTGGGCGGGAAAACAAAACTCGCACCCCTTAACAAACCAATAACATTACCCAGATTGGAGTTATGTGGGGCACTACTGTTATCACGACTTATGAAAAAAGTCATAGACTCACAACGCGATCAGACAGTCCAAATTAAAATTCATGGTTGGACTGACTCAATGGTTGTTCTTGGATGGATACAAAGCAACCCTTCAAGATGGAAAGCATTCTTGACAAACAGAGTCAAAACAATAACAAATATCATGCCATTGGGATGCTGGAGACATGTCAAGTCTGAGGATAACGCTGCTGACTGTGCCAGTCGAGGGCAACTCCCATCACAACTATCAACAAATACACTCTGGTGGGAGGGACCATCTTGGCTGAAGAAAAATGTCATTTTTGTACAAGAACAAAAATATGAAATTCCCACAGAAGAGATGAAAAAACAAGTGTGTGTAACACAAACACAGACATCTCCATTGATCGAGGAACTTCTAAACAAACACAGCTCTATGGCACGCGTACTCGCCTGGGTATCGCGTTTCATTCAGCGGACACGGCGTGATGCAAATGCAAGCCTTACTACCTACTTAACAAAGTCAGAGTTAGAAACGACACTCAACAGAATTACTAAATCAGAACAGAACAACTATTTTGCTGATGAAATTGTAAACCTGCAAAAAGAAATAAAACTAAGTTCAAAAAGTAAAATTTTGAATTTGGACTCCTTTTTGGACTCCGAAGGAATTCTGATAGTTGGAGGCAGATTGCAACAGTCAAATTTAACTGATTTGCAAAAACATCCCATCATACTGCCGAATAAAAGCAAGCTAACAACCCTTCTTATTGATCAAGCACACAAAAGGACTCTACATGGTGGTACAAGACTAACTCTGGCGTACCTAAGAGACAAGTACTGGATTTTAAAAGGAGTTCGAATAGTCAAGGGCTTCATTCAGAAGTGCATCCGCTGTCATCGCTTCAAAACAACAACAAACAATCAAGTTATGGCCGAATTGCCCAAGCCTAGAGTGACACCGAGCCGTCCATTCACGCACACGGGGGTGGACTTTACAGGACAAGTAGAAGTGAAGGCAAACAAAGGTCGAGGGATAAAAACCACGAAGGGTTACATTGCCATATTCATCTGCTTGGTAACTTAGGCGGTCCACTTAGAGCTGGTTTCGGACATGACAACTTCATCATTTCTCGCGGCCCTCAAACGCCTATGCTCACGTCGCGGGTCCCCTAAACATATGTACAGTGACAACGGTACTAACTTCGTGGGCGTAGCGAAGATTTTGATGCAAGAATACATGGAAGCTGTGCAGCAGTACATAAACACAGAGCTTGTGGAATCTGTGATTGGGATGGGAATAGAGTGGCACTTCAACGCGCCAGCGTGGCCGACTGCTGGCGGTTTGTGGGAAGCCGCCGTAAAAAGCATGAAACACCACCTGCGGCGAGTACTTGGCGAACAGAAGCTTACATTTGAAGAGTTCACAACATTGATCACGCAGATTGAAGCTTGTCTAAACTCGATGCCTCTCGTCGCACTCACAGATGACGTCGATGACCTAAACTGCTTGACACCAGGACATTTTCTGGTGGGAGGGCCTGTACTGGCTAGCCCTTTATCCCCGGACCTGGAACAAAAAAGCATAAGAACAAGATGGCAGCTCACTGAAAAAATGTAGAGACTTCTGGAAGAGGTGGTCTTCAGAGTACCTACAAACATTATAAACACGCGGAAAATGGCAACATTCAACAAAAAACATTGAAGCAGGCGACATGGTACTGATAAAAGACGAAAACATTCCACCTGCAAAATGGCTACTAGGTAGAGGACAGAAACACACCCCGGCACTGACGGACGGGTGCGCGTCGTCTCTCTAAAAACTAAAAATGGATCGGCAAAACGCCCCATAACAAAACTGTCACGCCTACCTATGGAACAAGAAGAACCTACCGCCGCTCCAACAAAACCTGCACCGGTAGAGAAGCAACGAATAAGAAGAATTACTAACAGAAATAAGTTCAACAACTTCTTTTGCACATTTTTCTGGCTGATAGTAATGTGCGTATCGTCTTCAGTACAGCAACAGTTAGTAAACGTCACAGAGCTAAGTTCGAAAAATCTCATTTACTTCGATAAAATCGCTGACCTGCAAATAATACAAGATGAATGGAAGATGGTTGTCTATTACAACGTATCCACTTATTGGTAAAGTTTGAGCAACATCGAAAGCTACATTAACCATTTGAACAGTCTATGCAAAGAGGAAACTGCATTTTTGACGATATCAACTCAATTTCAACATGAGTTAAATGAACTAAAACACTACAATATCATAATGATATCTGAACACGGAACAAGATACAAAAGAGGACTTATAAATGGAATTGGCTACGTTGCGAATTTTTTATTTGGCGTGCTAGACGAGAGGTTCGCTGAAAAGTACGATAAAGACATCAAAAAGGTACAAGATAACGAAAAACATCTACTATCGTTATACAAGAAACACACATCTATAATTGAAGGCGAATACAACTTGCTAAAGAGAAATGAAGAAGTGATGAATAAACAATTCCATATAATAAATCAACATTTGAAACAAACTGAAGAGCGCATTCAAATAGACAGAAAAAACACAAATTACATAATTGCGACAGCCCTAGCCGCTAAGTTAGTCATTTCTAACCTAAGAAGGGTTCAACAATCACTACTCGACTTAGTAACAGACGTACGGAATGGGCGCGCCGACACTCACTTACTGAAACCTGATCAGTTCCAAGAACAATTAAATGTAATATCAGGGCAGTTACCTAGCGACTTGTCCTTACCTTGTGTCAACAGTCATCACTGCATAAGGGAAATGTATCACCTGTCCAGAGTTCACTTGAGACTAACTAACGATTTTCTCATTTTTGAAGTCAAACTGCCGCTAATAAACAACGAACAGTATGAATTAAACAAGATCATACCTATTCCACATATTGAAAACAAAAAGATGCGCAGTATTACATTATCAACAAATTACTTAGCTGTGAACTTAAAACGAGATCAAATAATACCTTTGGATAATGAAGACAGCTGTAACATGTATGCATCTCACCACATACCAGATGTTATGTCACATAAATGCACCTATATATGACATAAAGGTCACCGCTACTATGTGCGAAGCGCTAATTATAAACAATCGGAACTTATCAGCGTGCCGCTCCGTGGCGTCAGTTTGCAGAGACCAGTGGATACAGTTACACAATCGGGGCGCTTGGCTATTCACTTGTTGTAAACAATGCTCGACGCGAATATTCTGCCCAGCTGGGATGACGTCACAAACTCTACAAGGCACAGGGATCATTGAACTCGCTCCTGGATGTATGCTGAAGGGAGAAAATCTTAACATTCACTCACATAAAAACTTTCATAGTGAAGTAACAATGACAGACTCCGAGATCCCTCACATACGAGAATCGAATGTAAATCACATCTTGAACAAACTTGAGCATTCGGTTGTCCCCGAAGATCATGAGGAGACCCTCAAGATGCTGAAAGATCAAATTGAGACTGTAAAATCTCAACAAGAGACTTTGAACCTTGAGTCCGTAGCACATGGTACACACTACTACACGACTTATTCCCTGATGGCGGTCATCATCTTAGCTATCATTGGCACATGTGTAGCAGTGAAGTTTAGAAACAGGGTCTGTTACACATTAAACTGTGCGTTTCACTAGAAACTTTCTGCCTCGCACAACCAAACTGTGGAATGAATTGTCGCCTGCGGTATTTCCGGACCGATACGACATTCAAACCTTCAAGAAAAGAGCGTACTCCCAAATCAAAGGCCGGCAACGCACTTGTGACTCCTCTGGTGTTGCGGGTGTCTATGGGCGGCGGTAATCGCTTACCATCAGGTGATCCGTCTGCTCGTTTGCCACCTCTGCCATAAAAAAAAAAAAAAAAAAAAAAAAAACTGCCCCAGAGATAAACCAAGAAACAGACGACGAGACAGCGACGGACGGACAACCAGATCTGTAGAAGATGGAACCGGTGATGACAGCGAAGTGGCCGCTGCTGCTGCGCCGCCTCCACAACCCAACCTCCGGAGCAAAATGGACAAAGCCACTTCACCTTCAACAGATGATCAACATTTTTGACATAAATAAACATTTAGTTTTTAAGTTTTATTTTCTTAAATTCGGCAGCAATGTACGAGCTCGCTCTACATTATTTTTACGTTATTTTACTTGCTTACATTGCGTTTCTGTACATCGCGCGCCGACCGTGTAATTGTAGATAGTGTAATAAAGACGCTTGGTGAGAACACACGTTTTTAACAATTTCCCCTGCTGTTATTTTGTGATAGGATAATTCCGATTGCACTGTAAACGTAGCATTGTAATCAATGGCGTGTAAACTAGAATTAGCTAACTCGATCTTTAAATTGTTGAAATGGTATCGTTTCGTCTGAAAGCGGAAATCTAGAAGCATCAGTTAAGGGCTTTATTTTATGTGAAAAGTTTTTAACCCACGGACTGTAATGGGCAAATAAACCCAAGGCCTTCTTTAGCGTTTGAATATCCTCAGGTACAGGAAGATCTAGCAAGGTCTGTACTCTCGACCTATCTGGTTGGATTGACTGATTACAAATGGTATGACCTAACAGATTGATAGATTCTGCAGCAAAGGTACATTTGTCCTTATTTAAAGTAAGCCCATACTTTTCAGCTGCTTTCATAAAATTTTCTAGGTTTTTATCATGTTCCTCCTTTGTAGTGCCGCAGATCGTAACATCGTCAAGATAAGCAAAAGTACCAGCCAGATTTTCCTTTTCTTTTATAAATTCTAGTGTCCGTTGGAAAGCTGCGACTCCATTGGTGACGCCAAAAGGGATTCGAGTGAATTCGTATAATTTGCCACATGCTTCGAAAGCAGTATATTTCCGTTCATTATTTAATATCGGCACCTGATGGTAAGCACTCTTAAGATCAATTTGACTGAACAATTTGTATTTTGGAACTTTTGAGATAATTGATTCAATTCTTGGTAAGGGATATGCATCCAATTCAGTAAATTTGTTGATAGTCCTCGAATAATCAATTACGAGACGTTTGCGATGGTGACCTCCTCCCGCAACTAGGGTCTGTGCTCTCCATGGAAAGATACTTGGTCGTATAACTCCGTCCTCCAACAGTTTCGTCACCTCCTGTTTGATAAATATTTCATCCTCTTCAGTGTGTCTTCTCGATTTGACAGAGATCGGTTTTATAGCATGTGACAGATTAGTGAAAATCGAGGCTGGGGGTACTGAAGCTTCCATCATATTACAAATATTAAGTGGCTCTTCTTGACCACCAAAGTTTAAGACAACTGAAGTGTGCGTTTTAAAATATCGTGTCTAATAATGACATCTGCACACAGGTTGCTCACAATCAGTAAGGTTTTTTGTTTGTAGACATGTTTGTCAATCTCAAGAGTTGCGATACATGAACCTTCAACGATAGAGCGAGATTCAATGCAGCGAGCGTTATAGTCTGATTGCAGTGTTTCTTCTTTAGTTGCAATGTTTCAGCTAATCCTCTGTCAATAAAACTCACTGAGCTGCCGGCATTCACAAGGGCGTCTGCAGTATAGTTGTTAATGGTAATGGGTATAGTAGCTTTGCAAAGGCTCCCCAGAGAACGATTATGGTCGCAGTGTTCGCAAATATATCTTGAGAAATCGCATTAGTTGTGAAGTCACCTTTGCCGCAACTACGGCAGACATTAGCGAAATGACCCTTTCTTGAACAAAGCTGATATGTTGCATGAAAAGCCGGACATTTAATACGCTGATGTATGTTTCCGCCACAAAAAAAGCAACGACGTCTTCTTTAACTAAAATTTATTGCAGCTATATTGTTTAGATCTTCTTTTCCTTGAGAGGAAACTTCTTGAGCAGGAATAGCATTCAGTAAGGAGTCTGGATTAGACATGAGAGAAAATGATTGAAGACTTTTTTCAAAGGTCTCTAATGTGATTGCTTGGTTTTGTGCTTCTTGAAATGACAATGTCAAATTTTCCAACAGTTGCTGTCGGATTTTTTGTGAATTAATGCCCGATATGAATGAATACACATGAATTCATTTTGATTTTCTTCAGCGGATACAGCACGAAAATCACAACTTTGAGCTAGCAGTTTTAAAACACGAACATAGTCTGATATAGTTTTGTCTGTTTTTTGCTGTCAAGTAGATAGTATGTGACGTGCCAGAATACGGTTTTTCGGCTTTTCATAAGTTCTCCTAAGCGTCTCTATAGCCTGGCTGTAGCTAGAACAATCTTTGATTAGGGTAAACACTTCAGGAGCCAAATAATTTATGAGAAGCTTCAATTTCATCTGAGGTTCAGCATCACATACTTCTTCAGAAATAAAATTCTCGAATGTATGGTACCAATGATTCCACTGGAATTCCGCACTGGAAGCACTGGGATCCGCGCTGAACTTGTCAGGATTTCAATACCTCTACGCACATACAGCCATATTGGAGACAGTTGAATTTGATCATACTTTTAAGTATTTTATTATTTAGATTTAAGATTATTAGTATAACTTTTTCAATTAGACAAAAATCAAACTTTCTTAAATAATAAAAATAAATGTTCAGTATTTACTTACAATTTATGAAATAATTTAAATAAATGTCCCCTTACGAAGGAAGTCGGACAGGGATGTATTTCAACCAAATCCAGGTATTCCTCAGCAATCTCCCATGACACTGGATTGATTCCTTCAAATATTGCAGGATTAGTCAAATTGCCTTCTGCACTCATTACGCCATTCACCATGGTGAACTCCAAGCATCTGTGCACATCTTGCAAGCATTGGATGTTACCATTTGCAAACACTGGTATTGATACTGCTTCCCTAAAATAAAATAATATTCTAATCACTTTTACTTCTGCAATAAACATACACATTTTTTGATGTACAATCGATAACTACAATGTCCTTACAAAGTTAATCTTGATTTTAAATACCATAACAAACCTAACAGCTTTAATATGTTCCCAACTTGCGATGCCAGTGAGAGGCCCCTTCTGGTCCCTTGTCCGTCCATGCACTGTTAGGAGCTTGCAGCCGGCCTCCTGCAGCATCAGTGCATATGCTACTGACTTCTCTATACTCTCAAATATCCTCACCTTGCATGTTATGGGCACTGAGACGGCTTTAGACATGGCAGTCACTGAAAAACAGAAATCACCTTTTAGACAACATTCTACTAATTAGTCTAATTTCTAAAATTTCTTTTAAGTATTTTATAATTTCTAAAAAACATATTATTACATATCCAAAAATAGAATACCTATATTCTTGAGCAAATCCCAGTCATCTTGTAAAAAGGAGCCATATCTTCCTCTCTTGGCTATCGACTGGGGGCACCCAAGGTTCACATCCACAGCGTCACAATACTGCTCCACTAGTTTGGCAGCTGCAGCCATTACTTCAGGATTATTACCACAGAACTATTACGGAATGACCAATCACAATGTTTTTTAAACATTTTCGAGGCAAATATCAATTACGCCTTGGACTCTCATTTCAAAAATTATCACATCAAATATCAGATCATTACCTGTACAATAAGTGGTCGATCCTCAGGACAAGTCACAAAATTATCCTTCCTATACTTAGGATCCTTTGTAAACACATTGCTATGGAACATAGGAGTGTAGCACAACTGTGAACAATGCCTTCTGCAGAGAAGCCTCCAGGCCAACTCGCTAGCATCCACCATTGGGGCAACCACGTATTTGGGCTGCCCTATCGAATTAAACCAGTCAAAAGACATTGCTGTAGCACATCTAGAGAGAACTCTGAGATAAAATCTAAACGTAGTGATTTATATTATCCTTTTTTTATAAAACGAAGTGCGTGAACCATACGAGAACTGTATAGTTCGCGTCACGTAAAAAACAAGAGCGCTGGCTGGCGTTCCGAGGATTCATTCTGACAGCAACTGTTTAGTACCCTCTCTTTCACACTTACGCGATTTATATTATGCTATCCTGTTGTCAGAGTGAACTGTTGTGCCCTCGGAACGCCCGCCAGCGCTCTTTTTACGTGACGCGAGCTGTACGAGAATAGGAAAGCGTTCCAAATTAGTTTCGTTAGAGTAATTTTCACTCTGACAGCAGGATAGCATATTATATTTTTTTGAAGTGTGAAAGGGACAAACTCTTGTCAGGTGAATCTTAACTTGGTTATGGAACGACTTCTAAATAGAATAGTGACAGTCTGTGACAGTCAAAGAGCTTGCTTTTGCAAGGAAAAGGCAAAGGCTTCTCTGGCCATACAGCCTATTCTTACGTAGTTTGCTCTTCTCTAAATATTTTTCTATTTCATTTGAGTTCTCATTTATCAATTTCTGTCGTCTTTAACTTTTTCTCTATTCTTCAACAAAATGATAGCACTTTTGATGAAGATTTCATGGACTTCTTGAGAGCACTCGAAACACAGTCTACACACTTTTATTTCATTATCCTACATATTAGACACTTAAATGGCACTTTATTGAACAATACACTATCAATATTATGCATTAAAAACCACGATATCTATTTTTTCGGATAATAAAACAAAAATGACAAACTCTTGCCGCGAGTTCCCGCCAAAAAGTCCGGAACGACTTCTATAATGGTGACAGTGACAATGAACGTTAGTATGTTTTCGACGTTCTAGTGTAAGTTCTGAATAGAATTTTCAACAGACTAGGCTGTATGACTATTATATGATCCTTTGCCTTCCCCACGGGGTAAATAAAATAATAAAATAAACTTTATTCCTAACCTCAAAATAACCAACACTGCTCAGCGTTGCTGTTTTAGTTGTGTGATGTGTTGAGATATAATAAAAAAGAAAAATGGGAAAGAAAACTAAAGTAGGGAAACAGCGCAAGGATAAATATTATCAATTAGCTAAAGAAACAGGTAAGGTATTCATTATTTTTCATGGAAAGTGTGTTCAATATAATTTACGTTAGAATGGCACATTCGTGTTTTGATATTTTTAATTTTTCAGGATATCGTTCAAGAGCGGCTTTTAAGTTAATTCAGCTAAATCGAAAGTTTGGTTTCCTCCAAAAATCGCGAGTATGTATAGATCTGTGTGCCGCGCCTGGAGGGTGGATGCAGGTGGCGCACCAGAACATGCCCGTGTCCAGCGTGGTCATCGGCGTGGACTTGTTCCCCATCAAGCCCGTGCCCGGCTGCATCGGCCTCACCGAGGACATCACCACTGAGAAGTGCAAAACTGCCATAAAAAAAGAAATCAAGACATGGAAAGCAGATGTTGTGCTTCATGATGGAGCCCCCAATGTTGGTCTCAACTGGTTACATGATGCCTACCAGCAGGCGTGCCTGACTCTCAGTGCCATGAAACTGGCAACACATTTCCTCAGGGAAGGTGGTTGGTTTGTCACAAAAGTGTTCAGATCGAAAGATTATCATGCACTGCTGTGGGTACTAAAACAGTTCTTCAAAAAAGTTCATGCCACTAAGCCCCAGGCATCTCGGAATGAGTCTTCTGAGATTTTTGTTGTCTGCCAAGGGTACATAGCACCAGACTCAATAGACCCTAAATTCCTTGATCCCAAACATGTGTTTGAAGACTTGGAGATCACAAAGAAGCAACACATGAATTTCATGCACCCTGAAAAACAGAAGAAAGCTAAAGCTGAAGGTTACAAAGAGAATGACTATACTACCTACCATCCAATACCTGTTTCTGATTTCCTTGGTGATGCAGATACACTAGATCTACTTCAAGAGTGTTCACAGGTAACAAAATATATTTGTGATATTAAATTGGACACCCTTATAGATAAATGTTATGAAAATAATTTAGGCATTAGTTTGCAAACCTTGTATAGCCAAAAAATTAAGAAAACTATTTAGTTCACAAAATGTGAGAGAAATGATCTCCTGTTTTATTTATATACAATATTAAAAATTTGGGTGTATTTTATTTTCTCACTTTTTTATTGTGTTCCTTGATAAAAATTGATTAATTTCTTGAGTAGCATCAATCTGAAAAGTACCAATCACTTTTCAGCCATCAAATTAAAAGTATCAAATATATTTTGTTAAGGAATATAATGTGCTTTTGAATTTTCAACAGATAGTATTTAATGACAAATCAGTGGAAGAATATCCTAAGACTACACAAGAAATCAAGGAATGTTGCAAGGATATCAAAGTATTGGGCAGAAAAGATTTAAAAGCCCTCCTTAGTTGGTTGAAACACATCAAAGAATGGAAGAAATCACAAGTATGTATTAACAGTTTTTACTGAAATTATTACTATTGTTGTTTAATTTTAAGAGCTCTTACCTGGAAAAATATGTCCAACTCTTTCTTAACTGAGCCAGCCGACAACAGCCTTTTCCTCTACTTGCTAACACTACTAACTAACTACTATTACATTTACTAAAGTTTTTAAATTATTATTTAAATATTTACAAATTATTACAGGAACATAAAGACGAAAGTGAAAAACAGGATGAAGTTAAAGCTTCCGAGGATGAAGCTGAAGAGAAGGATGAGGATGATGAAGTGGACGCACAGATAGCTGAGCTGCAGGTATTATATTGTATTCTTTTATTTCCTTGATCTTATTTTAGCTTATGAAACAAGATATTGTTTGTTAGTGATGATAAATAAAAATAACTAATATGTATTCCTATAGTGTACTATGTAAATTAAAAAATAGTACTTAATTACAACAGTGACCCTACTACTGGGCCATGTGCTTCTTCTGGTAGCCAAATTGAGATTGGTTTAAGTTGCAGAAATTTGGCTAAACACCAACAGCTTAACATACCTTGCAAAGCATGAAAACTGTTGAGATAAATGCCACTAAGTGTATGTTGTCCGTTAACCAGCGTGAACACATGCAGAACTGAGCATTACCACTATGACTATATGACTACGATATGCATTAAAATATCACTAATATTATAATTCTAGTCTATGAGAATTTTGCGCGCATTTGAGATTTTAAGGGGTAAAATATAAAAAAATCCGATCAACTGCTTTTTTTCAGTTTCCCATACTAGTGAATCAAGCATTTGTATGAAATATACACTGATAAAAAAGTTGTAGTTCGGATTTTTTAAATATTTATCCTGTATTCTATACTTGATTCTGAGTAACCCCCTTAAAATATCAAACACACTTTTTTTAACACCCTGTATATGTGTATAGGCTTTCTCCAACTATTTCAAGTCATCTCTGTTTTGAGATCGACATGAGAGAGAGATGTATAGAAGAGATTGGTAGATGCTTATACCCAAAACTGAGCTGAAGACACTCTTATTTTTTAGATTTCATTAAATTTTATTAAGTATATCTAAATGTTGAAGTATTTGTTAATAATAATAATAATAATAATAAAATAATAATTATTTTATTTTATTAGATTCTAGCCTAATAAGAAATATAATATTTCAGGATGAGGAAAGGCGCCAATCTAAGCGCAAAAGAAAGCAGCTTAATAAACAGAGACAGAAGTTAGCAGAGAAAATGAACTTAAAGATGGTGTTGAAAGGGGATGATGGCCCTATTTTGGAGAGCAATGACATGTTCCGTTTGTCTGATATTAAAGATGCTGAGGTATATTATTATTTATTGCAATTATTTGTACACTAGCTTTTGCCCGCGGATCATTCTGTGACGATATCGATTTTATGACTGTTAGTCAAAGTCTGAATTCGGATGAGTAGTTATTATTGCTATAAATAATGTTGCGTTCTGAAATTAATTTACTTTTGCATTTCAGGTATGATTCTCGAGGGAATTCGAATATGTTACTGGATAAAATATAGCCTATGTCACTTCACATCCAGTATTAATTATTAAATTAAATATAATTGTGTAATTTATTATATTTCAGCAAATGAGAAGTATGATAGATCAGCAGCCAGATATTGTAGCAGAGGCTAGTGAAGATGAAGATAATGAATTGAGGGTGAAACCAAAATACACCAAATACGATGTGGAGTCAACTAAATTGGACTCCTCAGGCTTGTACTATAGGGACTCGGACAGTGAATTGGAAATGGAATCAGATTCTGAAAGTGAAAACGAAAAGGAATCTTTAGGTAATTAATTAATTTGCTTGAGTTGGGAAATGGGAAATCATTTTTCATATTTAGCACGACATGCTGAAGTCTGTTAAACAATGGATAATTCTATTATTGTGTTTATTTTTTACAGCATTTTCAGATTCTGACAATGAAGAGAAAAAGAAGAGGAAGAAAATAGACAAGCTTACAGAATTGAACACTCTTAAGAATAGTAAACTGAACACTACTCCCAAAATACCTAAGAACAACCCTCTGTTGACCGATTTGGACGATACCGACCCGGTGTCGCGGCGCTCCCTGAAGGCTGAGCTCTGGTTCCAGAAGGAGTCGTTCAAAGATATTGATGAGGACGAAGATGAAGGAGTAGACTTGGATAAACTGGCTACAACATACAAAGAAAAGGGTGAGTGGTCTACAAATATGCATAAAGGGTAAAATTTTTAAAGATGACTAGGTGTCTTACATAACATTACTGTGCAAATTGAGGCTTCACATTCAACACATTACAGCATTTTATACGTCATGCTCCCTGGCATTACATGTAACGATTTTTTAATTTTTAATCATAATGAGTAATTGTACTCAATTAGTACTTCTTTGAAAAAAATGTACCTCTGTAGTTTACAAATTAATAGTATCCAAAAAATGTACTCGACAAAACTGGTTGATTTGATGACAAATTATTTAATTAATATACTTACTTGAAATAAGGAGATATAAACGTTTAAAATTAAAGTATGTAAAAGCGCCTGCGCGAAATATTTTAGCAAATACCTACGATGCATTTATTAAACGTGTTTGGGTGGGGCCGCCAAAAATTTTACTTTAAAAAAAATACATGGATCGATGTTTATTTTATAAAAACTAAATTTTATATGATTTTATTTATAAAAACAATATGTTTACTTGATGCAGTGAATACTTGAACAACATATGCGACTAAACAATCAGTTTTATTTAATTTAATTTAATTTTTTCTGATATTTAAGCCGTGTTTGTCTAGCCTCATACAAAATATATTTTCACCTCTCAAGCAAAAAGGTGCCTTTGGTCCCTAAAAACTCAAAGCAAAAACGCTTTTTGCTGCGAGCGTGAGATTCCCGTGTGTGACGAACTATCGTGTATCGTAGTTACAATGTTTTATTATAATGATGGCACAATCGGAATTTCTTTTTTGTGCTGCCAAACTTTTATATTTTTTTACGTAAATGTCTGTCATCTAAAGTAGTTGGGGAGTAAATTCTGCTCGTTGATGTGCGGTCTTTTGGTTCGTCAAAAAAATAAATAATCCAGAAGTGAGTTTGCACAGTAAGTAGGTATATGAATTATTGTATTTCCTGTCATTATAACTGTAGAACTTGTGTAAGAGTAACGAAACTTGTATTTTATCTATAGTATCTATAGATATTTGATTGACGTTTCACGCCACGACTTGATTTTGATGTTTTGGTATTCACGTGTGTTATGTACTACGTCTACATTGTTAAGCTTGACTAGTTAAAAATATAACATGCATAGTCAAGGTCGTTTCATCACACCGAGACTTTAAAGAGAGGTCTGACTCGATGGCTAAGTGGTTAGCGCTCTTGACCACTGATCCGAGAGTCGTGGGTTCGATTCCCACACAGGGCAAACATTTCTGTGATGCGCAGATTTTTTTGTTCTGAGTCTGTGTGGATTTATATCTATATAGGGTGACATTAAATTAGTTCTTGACACGAAAGGCTATGCATGTGCTCATGATAACTAACAACTTTCCCTAAGGATCCCATAGTCAAATCGCAAAAAAAAAAATTGAAGTCTCTATACTATTTGAGCAACTGACCGACCAAATTAGTATGAAGAGTCCAAATTTTTTTTTGCTATTTGAGTATGGTTTCCTTAGGGAAAGTTGTTTGTTATCATGAGCACATGCATAGCCTTTCGTATCAAGAACTAATTTAAAGTCACCTGTATATGTATGTATTACAAAATTCACGTGTGTTATTGTTCGTGTCTTGTTCTCGTGTATTATGGTACATTTTTTTACGGCCATTTGCAAAAAATTTTTGCGCAGGCGCTTTTACGTACTTTAATTTGAAATGTTTATATCTATTTATTTCAAGTATACAGGGTGTAAAAAGACCTCTCCCGGAAACTTCACGGGGTTTATGTACGCCCTATATGAAGTTTAATCATCATGTACTTTTTTAAAAAAAACCTTTTTTTAGACATGTGATCATTTTTAAGCAAGCAATGTACGTGCAAAAATTCATTGCCGCATGCCGCCGCAAGCGTGTGAGTGTGACCGTGGTTGTACGCACCTACTAAGCTAGGCAACGTTTTTGCATCTCGTAGTGGTCGTTGCGTCCTTTCGCCCCCACCCCCCCCCGCCCCGCGGTTTGTTTTTGTGATCAGCTGTTGCATTTCACAAGTTGGTAAATAAGACAATAAGGTTGCAGGAAGCCGCTGGATGCGAGCCGCACAGGACCGGTCGGTGTGGAAATCCTTGGGGGAGGCCTTTGTCCAGCAGTGGACGTCTTTCGGCTGATAGATAGAAATAAGACAATGTTAACTTATCGAAAAATCCAGACCCAGCTCCCAACACCGTTATTGGTATAAGATACGATACAATCAATCTCATTTGGAGTGTACCCTTAGGGACCCTATGGGCCAGGGACTTGGCCATCTATCGCATATCCATCATCAGAACAGGGGGTCATCATGGCTAAATCCCTAAGTGCCCCTAAGTCTACTTTTAGTGGAGTTTTGGATTTTGGTTGCATTTTTTTTTTTAAAAACGGTGCATCCTACATAAAAAGGTCACATGACCAAAGTTATTTTCCCTGGTAGCCCCTAGACGATGCAACAGTAAAAAGGCGGGGTTAGAAACAAAAAACAATCAACGAAAATTTCCTGAGCCCAAAAAAAAAGCATTTTGGTTGGAGTGCACATAGGAGGGCTCAGTCAGAGAGAAGCTTAATACTTCATACCAACTATGGGTCTTGCCTACAAAGTTGTTAGTAAAACCTTACCTGGAGTACCTGGTAGACTGACTAGAATACCTGGTAGACTGCTGTGGACTCTGTAGTGCTATGTATCTGCAAGTACAACACCACCTCTCACTAATCCAACACTCATCGTGCACACTATTCACAATTTTCATTACCACGAACACTACGCCGACGTAATTATTTGGCGTAGTAAAATTAATAAAACACACACAAAACTATTTACGAAATTATCGAAACAAAATACGATCACCGAAAGGGGGACGCGGGGGGACGCACGATCGCGCGGCAGCATCATGCGTATTGCCCGCACGGCTCGCGAGCCGCGACTGTGGAGCGACGGAGGCGCCGCTGTCGAGCGCGGAAACATGGCAACGTTGCCTACTGGCCTGACCGTAGCAGGGGTGCCCAATCGCGGTGGTACACGGGCCGCAGGCCCAAAGTTGTGCCGCATGTTTTTATTTTTTAATAATTATTAACTTTTTAGATACGATATGTTATTGTTATTTAAAATAAATTGTACAGCCACACACAGTACACTTTCTCGCGAATCCCTTTTTACCATTGTCATAATTATCTCAACATAAACATTGATAATTAGTAGCAAGTGATAGGGGTGGGGGTGATGTAGAGTAGACTTCACATAACAAAATAATGTGGTTTTGTATGGGAAGTACCTTATTCCAATACTGACCGGTTTATTGTGATGTCAGATGTGAAAGCCGCTCCCTGCTGGTATGCTGTGAGTGTAAGCACGCGGTTCTAGTTTCTACTCACCCAAACGTGGACTTTGCCAGCGACGACGAACCCATGTAAGTCGGGAACATATTCCCGACTTATTTCGGCAGTCTCCAGTCACGTGGTACGGGTCGAGCGCAGTACTTAATTTAATTTTAAAGCGAAATTTTATTAATAGCGGACGTCAAAGTTGACAACCCCTGACTGGCAAGTCACGTTGCGTGTGTTAAAACTCTGCTTGCGCTTGATGGTTGGTCTTCTCTTTTCTGCTACCGTGCTTGAATATCATTCTATCCTGTTCTTTCGCGCACACAAAAGCGGGCCGGTCTTTTTGATGTTTTTGTAAAAAACATTGTTTGTAACAGTAATTAGGTAGTTCGTGGATCGTTCTCCTCCGAGTTAGACCTGTGCTCTCAGTAACTAATTCCCGTCGCGCACGTTTCCTTTATTTTTTCTGTAGGCTTTAAAGTTTTTTGTACCTAAATAACTTCGTTTTGATTATGATTAGGTATTTGTTATGATTATAACTTTTTTGCTTAAATCGCTGAGTGTTTCTGGTATTTTTAGTTGTGTAGTTTTTTGTGAATTATTTGGTTTTGATTTTTGTTGACAACTTTTGTGTTTATTTTTTGTAAAATGGCTAACCGCCCGCGTCGTGAGTTTGTTATTTATCACTACAGCGCTCAGGAGTACGCTGAAATGGTTTTGTGTTAGTTATGGCATGACAGAAGGAAATGCTGCCGATGCTGCTTTAGAACTCTATCGAGAGAGATACCCTACGCGACATCAACCATCGGATTCCAGCATGACGGTGCTCCTCCTCATGTTTTACTGTCAGTGCGTCGGAGATTAGATGAGATGTTCCATGGACTTTGGATCGGACGATTCGGTGAAACGCCTTGGCCTCCGCCCTCCGCGGTCTCCTGACTTAACCCCGTTAGACTTCTTTTTGTGGGGTTATGTGAAGGAAAGAGTATTTAACAGGCCCTGCGACAGTGCAGAAGAAACTAAAAGGAGAATACGAGACGTATTTGACAGGCTGAGAGAGGACTGCGCCGAAGACCCAACGCTGATGCCTCGCCTTCATGAGGAGACGGTGGGTACAGCTCCCTCTATCTTGAGATGGGGGGCGCTCAGTTTGAGCCGTACCTCATAAGATAAAAAAGAAGACGTAGTTAAGATGGTAAGTTTTGATTTTTTTAAGTTTTCGAACGAGCGGCAGCCATGTGTGTTGTGTCGTTGACCCGCGCGCGCCCCGCTTGTGTGTGTGTCGTTGAACCGCGTGTCCCGCTCGCTTGATACTGCCGCTTGTGTGCGTTTCTGGCGAGTTTACCGTGTTTCTCTTTGGTTTTCATTGCGGATTTTTGCTATTTTATTCATTTTTAATTTTTATTTAAAAAAATAAATTGTATTCGGTTTCTCATGTTGTTTAGAGGTAATTAAAAATAATAAAAAAATACTTTTTTTTTCCAAAATTGACATCAAATTTTGCTATTTTTTTTACATAAACGTATTCAGTAGCGTGCCTAGAACCCCCCCTTTAAGTTTCCGGGAGTGGTCTTTTTACACCCTGTATATGGTGTTCGGTGGATGGTCCGACAAACGAAAGCGGGAGACAGGTGGGGGGTTTAACATTTAGGACATTTTTGGTCTCGAAAGTGGTAGCCTAAACCTTACCGTTTTTTTATGAATATTTTATCTTTTTTTTGAAAAAAATCCCAAAATTTCACTTTTTTACCTAATAACTTTTATTTTGCTCTTTTTCTTTAGTCTAGATTTTCTTCAATCTGTGATGTTCTCCTGATCTGAAAATAAATTGTACGTTTGACTGCTTTTCACCTGATGAAAAGTTTGGTATAATTACCTTACTCTTTGGTGAACTTGATTTCATTTTGATAAACAAGCTCTTTAGCTGGCCCCCATAGTATCGTAACGCCGCTGCGACACTTGATCGACAGTTTTGTTAGAAAAAATTAAAGCATTGTGCGTCATGTGATTATCATTGTAAACAGCATTAAATGGAGCAGTTTTAAAAATCATTTGAACTTCCCAACTGCTGATGGTTTTTTTAATGTCGCTGGAAAGTTAAGGTATAAGATTTTTGCTACATAAATTCATAACTTTAAAAGCTCATAACTTTTTATTTGACGCTCTTTGCGACCTTAAGCATTATTTTCAGATCAGGAGAACATCACAAATTCTGAAAATCTGAAAGTAGACTAAAGAAAGAGAGCAAACTAAAAGTTATTAAGTAAAAAATGGTTAAAAATTCATTTAAACAAAACGGAAAGATTTAGGCTACCAGTTTCTAGAGCAAATATGTCCCAAATATCCCCACCTGTCTCCCATTTCAGTTTGTCGAACCATCCACCGAACACCCTCTATATTTAACTAATTTGTCATAAAATCAACTAGTTTTCTCGAGTAAATTTTTGGATACTTTTAATTTGTATCAAATATATGTGTAGAATCGTAGATATGTGCTTGCTGGGGAGTAAGCTCTACAGCAGGACACCTTTCAATCTAATTGTACTCTTAAGCTACAGAGGTACAATTTTTTTCAAAGAAGTACTAATTGAGTACAATCAAGTTACGTGTCCTGCCATGACGTCATTTTATTTCAAAAGCTAGTAAATTATTAAATTAGTAAACCCGTCATCACACAATTTTACATGTCAAACACAATCATTTAGTAATTTCGAACAATTTGGTTTTATTAAAATTATGTTTTTACTTTTCACGCCATTTTCGTGCCCGGCGATTTCTCAGTGAATAGTGGAGATCATAAAAAACCCATACACAGATGTTTAAGGGTTCGAAATTCAAAATAATTATTTTCTTTGATAATTTATGATAATTATCCGTGCTGATTCAGAACTTGAACTCTTTAATTTTTGACTTACACGGAAGTGACTTGATAGCGATAGCTTTTAATTAATTGTATTTTTTTATGATTTTTATTATTATCAAGATAATATCATTTCAATCAAACCCTGCATTTAAAATAAAGGAAACTTATTGGCAAATAACGTCGACTTAATGATGGGTAGCCGACTACTGCTGATGTAAAAAATAAAGCTCTTTTTAATAGGGAAAAAAGTCAAAGAAGACCCGGAAAAGCCTGAGCAGGGTCAAGTATCGAAGGGAGTTAAGAGGAAGATAAGTGAAGAAGACAGTTCCGATGACGATTCTTCAGACAGCGATTACGACGTAGAGGAAACTGTGGCGCCATCCGCGGCCGCCAAGGCAGGAGCTAAGGCTGGGAAAAAGGATGGCTTCGAGGTTGTCTCTCAGGATCCAGGTAAAGTGAATAGTTTTCAAAATACATAACTAGATATATAAAACTCGCATTTTGTTAAGCAGCTTGGTAACAAACGTATTGTTATTTTAATTTGTGCAATATTTAGGGATGTATTTAAAGTCATGGGTGGCATGACTTGGGCCCCGTGTGCAGAGTATGGCTTAACCTTCCCGAGCTATGGGAAGAGACCCGTTCGACATGGGTAATAAATAATTGACTGGAATTTCTGCAACTGAACAACTTTTATTTTACAATTTCTCAGAACTCGCCAAAAAACGCTTTCCTTTTCATGACTTTTCATACTCGTACAAACTTGGCTCAGAAGCTGATCTATTTGTATGAAAAGTTCATTTTTTTTTGCAATTTCAGCAAAGTTGTAGAACGGTTGTTGTTCAGTTTTATGAGGAGAGTCACCAGTTATGGAACAGTCACCCTGTATATGTAGTTTTTGCAATGTTGGACAAATTGTCCTAAATGCGCCAATTACGTTAACTGACTAAATTAATTGCAGATTTAAAGAGACTAAAAAAGACCGTAAAGATGGACGCAGAAACCTTAGCCCTAGGAACGATGATAGCCACTTCTAAGAAGTTCAAGCGCGACCTGATTGACGATGCGTGGAACCGGTACGCGTTTAATGACAAGAATCTGCCAGATTGGTTCGTGGAGGACGAGAAGAAGCACATGATAAAGCCCGTTGCTGTTCCTGAGGTGGGGCTTGAAAAATTGTTACGATATTATTTAGTGCAAGAGTTATGCAGTTTAGAAGACTTATAAAGAATGTCTTCACAGTCGGTTTTGATATGATTGATCAGTCCAAAAAATCTGTCATTGTCTTTATTTTTCACATAGATAATTAAAGGTTCTATGTATTAATATAATATTAAGTATCATAATATATTTTTTATTTTCCAGAAATATACTGAAGAGTACAAAAATAGACTGCAAGATATTAACGCTAGACCAATAAAGAAAGTGATAGAAGCTAAAGCGCGCAAGAAGAAGCGCATGATAAAGAAAATGGAGCGCGCAAAGAAGAAGGTTGAGGCAGTTATGGAGAACGCTGACATGTCGGAGCGAGAGAAAGCGCAGCAAATCCGGACTCTGTATAAAAAGGCGCAGACCGATGGTAAAAAGAAGGTCACTTATGTGGTCGCTAAAAAGCACACGACCGCTAAACGCATGAAGCGGCCGGCCGGAGTCAAGGGACACTACAAGGTGGTCGACCCACGAATGAAAAAAGATTTGCGCGCCCAGAAGGCAAAAGAAAAAACAAAAGGCCGTGGCAAAAAGGTGACCAAGAATAAGGCTGCTAAAAATAAGCCAGCTAATAAGAATAAAGCCCCCAAAATGAAAGGACGAAAGAAAGGCAAATAATTTAAACTTTTAGGGTAAGCCGACTTCTTGTAAATAAAAATCGTATGAATATACTTACGTTAGACTTCACTTAAAATGTAGCTTCATTTTCATCATCAAGTAAATTTTAGAGATACCATGTCACGTTAAAAGCATATGGGTTATTCCGCCGTTTCGTCCTAAGATGGATTTATTTATTTATTTTAATCCTTATAACATTGTACTGGGGTGTTTGTGTCCTCACTACAGATAATTATATATAAAAGACACACACAGTGTACTTCTATCCTTAAATAAAACAGAAGGACTGTAATGATGCTGTGGACGGTAATGAAATATGGCAGGATGGTAATAATTTAGGTAGGATGGTAATGATTTCAATAATTTTATTTTTATATTCAGGTCTCACTACTTATGTCATTATCATTAGAGCAGAAAAAATGATTACAATACGTCGTAATTTGTAAGTATAGATAATAATTATTAATTACACAAAAGTCAGGGTCATGACCAGTTTTTCGATAAAACATCGGCGCAGTGGCGCGGCGGTAGTGTTATAGAAGATTGTTGGAGGGAAGGTCAGGGGCGCGATATTTGCGGCCGCGTGCGTCACTCGCGCCATTAGCTCGAGTTCAGGGACACGCACGCCATACAATGATATCACTGCGCTACGTGACCTTCGTGTCTAATTTTGATCCGCTCCAACTACGTCGCTGACGACGATCCAGTAAATTTCGTTTTGATATTTTAAAACTACGTTTATAATGGTGGGTAGTTTGGTGAAAGATTTTTTTTCTCATTTCTCAGTTTTCAACCAATATATATTTTTTAAATTTTATTATTTGACGTTATTCGTGTAAGGAAGAACACCTGGAACCACCCGAGTTTTCATTTTAAGACTTGCGTCATTTGAAATTTGCTGTCTTGCGTTGACGTTGATTGCTTGCATCACCTCGATTAAAATAAAAGGTAGGTATTAAGAAATAGGAGGAGGGAGGAAAGGTTTCATCCACTTGGGCGAGTGGCGTCAGACGCGGGCGCGTGCGGTGGGCGGGCGGGCGGCGCGGGCTATATCGAGCCGCGATCACGGCCAAGGCCGCGTCGCCCAACTCCACGATATCGACAGCAACAAAATAAATTGTACATCCACGTTGTGCATACTTTCTCGCATAAGTTTATTTTGCTCAAATTAAATTAGCAGTAAACATAAGGGGCATCCTTTAATTATATGAGCTTCAAAATGTTTCTCATTCTCATTTAAAGAGTGCGGGCATTGATAACGTCACAAAATGTTTCTCATTCTCATTTAAACAGTGCGGGCATTGATAACGTCACAAAATGTTTCTCATTCTCATTTAAACAGTGCGGGCATTGATAACGTCACAAAATGTTTCTCATTCTCATTTAAACAGTGCGGGCATTGATAACGTCACAAAATGTTTCTCATTCTCATTTAAACAGTGCGGGCATTGATAACGTCACATTTCATGATTCTAGTCTAGGTATACGGGAAGTACCATATAGGTTTTGATTTCCATACGAGTGTCCAAAATCCAAATATGCGGCATAAACGGCCGTATCTCTTGATTCGCGTTGGCATAGAAGTTTATTTTTCACAGCTTCAAGGGATTGCAGGCCTGAGTATTTGGTATGACGCTTTGGTATATTTTTTAAATATGGTTAGGTTATTTTGTATGGTGGCAACTATAAATTGTACAACCACGCTATGTATACTTTCTCGCGTACATAGGTTTTTTTTCTGTCAGTAGCAAGGTATCTCCACCTAGTAATCAGAATTAACACGGTATTTAATTAAGTGAAACTTACAAAGATTTTTTCTGAATGATTAACAACAAGATATTGATGATATTGGCTAATAAATGTAATCAAATTAACTGAACGCTGCACGCTTTTTTACATAGGGAGTGTATTTTTCCGAATTTATAAGCGCACTTTTTCTAACATCATGTGTAGTAAGTAGTACGTACGGAGTATTAGCTTCAGTCTGGAAAAACATTTGTATGCGCACATATTTCTTTGCCTACACCAACTGAAGTGTGTCGGGTGAGGATTCTAACTACGCAATCCTGTGACCTTAGTCACTGTAGGTACCTTTATGGCAAACAAATACCAAAGTTTTCAATATCATTATCTGGAGTTTGCTTTTGTTTGCAAAGAAAAAGCTAGATAGGTAACGAAATTCGGGAAAATGTAGCGTGAAGATATACCTATCACTTCATCAATACCTGGCATTAGTCAGATAATTAACTCAAATGACGGTGGACTGATGTTTGAATTCATTTAGGTATACGTGTCGGTAGATTGTGGTAATTTCTAAATTTCAATTACGAAAGTATATCAATTATGTATGGCGTATTCCCAATTTGCTCATGGGACGTTGGTACTCGACGAGGGTGACCTTGTGTTGCAATTAAGGTTGGTTGGCGGGCGTATACTTGTAGGTATAGGTAGGTATCTGTAAGTAGATGTGTAGGAGAGGGTTCGGAGTGACGCCCGAGGAGGCGCAGGTAGCGGCGGCAGGGCAGGGGGGCGCGGGGCGGAGTGACCTCGCCCTCGCAAGGTCGCGGGTTCCATTCCACTCGGCCGCACCAGGCCCACCCTGTTCAGTAATCTGCCATAATAGAGCTCAGATATATTCTCGTCTCTATACAATAAAAGCTGGCACATTTACCTTCTTCGTGAAGTTATTTGACAGTTTATGAATTTTTACTGGGAAGATCAATATTTTTTCAAGATGTTATTAAATTAAAGACGACGAGGAGAAGGCTTATTTTAAATTTTGAGAGTTATGTGCCCTGTACAATAACGGCAGCTTCTGTAACAATAAGCCGCAGCTTCTGTATAGACAAAGATTTTTGGTTTTTAGGGTTCCGTACCTCAAAAGGAAAAAAGGAACCCTTATAGGATCACTTCGTGGTCCGACCATCTGTCCGTCCGTTCTGTCTATCTGTCTGTCAAGATCCTTTTTCTCAGGAACGCGTAGAAATATCTAGTTGAAATTTATATCAAATTCTCAGGCCTGCAACCTGCAATCCCTTGAAGCTGTGAAAAAATCAAATTTCTATGCCAACGCAATCAGGAGATACGGCCGTTTATGCCGCATATTTGGACACTCGCATGGGAATCAAAACCTATAGGATACTTCCCGTATATCTAGAATCATGAAATTTGGCAGAAAGCTATGTCTTATAGCACAAGTTACGGGAAAAGTCCGAAAACCAACAATTTAGTTACATTACAATTTTTTTCATACCATTTTAAACTTCCCATATACAAAGTTCATCAATCAATCAGCTGACTGATTTCTATGAAGAGGTTTTCCTTTTGAGGTACGGAACCCTAAAAAGTCGACATTTTGAAAATCTGTGTAAGCGAACTTAGCATAAACTCATAATTTTGATTGCTTTGATGATGATATACTAATATGAGTACAACCTATAATTATGTGTTGATTCTCTAATTATTTTGTGGAAATCGTGTAGTCAGTTACTAAATACATAATACGCTCCGAATCTACTGAACCGATTAAGTTGAAACTTAATACACATATAGGTTTCTGTAACCAAAATTATCTGTGTTATTTGAGTTGTACCATCCTCGACTACATCATCACTTTCCATCAGGTGAGATGTAGTCAAACGCACTCAAAATTTTAATAAAAAAAAACGGACGCGTTACCTACATACATAAACAAATGGGTGTAGGGGACTCTTATGGGGGAGAAAATCAGAAAGTTATTGTAAAAAAATTGGAAAGTTTTGCAAACTGTACCGTGTGACATATAAAATGAAAGGGCTTGTTGTAAGGATTTCAAATATTTTTTTTATATAATTTTAAAATAAAAAGTTTAAAAAAATATTTAAGAAAACAGGCTTAAATTGACTTCTTATTCCCCCGGTTATTGTAAAAAAATTGGAAAGTTTTGCAAACTGTACCGTGTGACATATAAAATGAAAGGGCTTGTTGTAAGGATTTCAAATATTTTTTTTATAGAATTTTAAAATAAAAAGTTTAAAAAAATATTTAAGAAAACAGGCTTAAATTGACTTCTTATTCCCCCGGAACCATTGAGCCTAATAATAATATTCGGGACAAATTATTATTAGGCTCAAAATTATTTATTTATTATTTATTTATTTATTAATTACATACATACACTGGTGGGCAAAAAAATCGACTAAAAGTTTGTTGCGCGACTTTTAAAAAAATAACTCAGTCTGCAAAACTACTAAATACAAAAAACTAAAAGGTAGAAAACCACCAAACTAAAATCTTAAAGAGTAAACACGCAGTTTTTGAACTTTTGGTTTAGTGTTTTTCGCTAGATTAAGTTATTTTTTTCAAAAGTCGTGCAACAAACCTTGAGTCGATTTTTTTGTCCATGAATATAGCTATAATACAAGCAAACTGTAGAATGAATTATCGCCTGTGGTATTTCCGGACCAATAAGACATTCAAACTTTCAAGAAATGAGCGTACTCCCATATTAAAGGCCGGCAACGCACTTGTGACTCCTCTGGTGTTGCGGGTGTCTATGGGCGGCGGTAATCGCTTGTGTTCCGTCTGCTCGTTTGCCACCTCTGCCATAAAAAAAGACACAGAGCAAACACATCTGCTCACCACAGTAATGTTTGCCCTGGGTGGGGATCGAACGCACGACTCTCGGATCAGTAGCTAGGAGCGCTAACCACTGAGCCACCGAGTCAGTCAATAAAATATTTTGCAAAAATATTTTAGATTATAGCAAAGTAGCAAAACCTAAAAGAAATCTGAGCTCTTAACCTGGTAGGTACATCTCTCAATATTGTGCGTACTAACTAACATCATTTTCAGTTTGAAAATTGACCGTTGCGAAGATCGATGTACGAGAGAATTTTTTTTCGACTACAAAGTTAAGTTTGTCCTTCAATCTGACTTTATACGGAACCCTCGGAGCGCGAGTCATCACGCTATAGTCCGGTTTTTTATTTAAGTAAACACATTCTTTTAATACGTCTTTTTATTTCGTTGAGGAGCTCCAAAAAAACTCTAGGTTAGGTTACACTGCCCTCATAAGAAAGAAGGCCGTAAAGTATAGAGAGGAGTTATGGAGTTTCCCACAGATTTGCACCCCCTCCCCCCTATAGACTAGTATAATAAAGGACATTAGTTAACAAACTATGTATATAGTTTAGTAAAAAGGTCCACTTGTCGCTGTTTAGTACAAAGTGATATGAATACGACAACATAATGCAATAAAATACTAAAATTAAGCTTTACTTTATTTAAGACGTTAATTATCAAAACAAAATAACAAGAAGACCAAGAGTAATAGTAGAATCTGTTAATGAATAATTTGCAACTTTATTGATACCGTTATAATATTTTCGTTTATTTTGTACTAAATCAGGGTCCTGCTTCGATTTTTCTATAAGATTTATCGTATCCTTTTTATCAAAACCACCCATTCGTCCCAATGTTATCACGTATTTCTGGCAAACTGCACAAAGATCTGTTTTCGGGTTCTGTATAACGACATGTGGACAAAAATTTGCTACTTAGAAACATCATATAAAGTCAATTACTACATGAACTTGTAGATAATTGAGCATTAATTAATAATTGAAATCGCGAAATGCCATTTTTTCGGCCAACTTTACAAAACTGCGAATATCCTGGAAACTAAATGCCGACTACTGGACCTTTTTTGCTTGGACGCCCACATATTTAGTTTTATCTAGAGATACGCAGAATATGGATTCAACCGAATACGAATATTCGGTCGAATGTTCGGTCCAAAATGTACCGAACCGAATATTCGCCCGAATTATTCAGTGGATTTATTACGCAGTAAATAGACCACAGGTTTAAGCTCAGTTTCTCCCCTATTTACACAAACCGGTCACTAAACAAGCGTGCCCAAATATTAATGAAATGCAAATTATATATTTTATATTTGAAACAGAACTTAAGCACAGATTTGCAAACATTCAGAAGGACGAATACTATACACTGGCCACATTGTAGTATCTCAGATTCCTATTTAAGCCAGAACTTTCATATACTTTCCAGCTACCTCTGTGCGAACGATTAGTTCCTGCTTATTAAAGGGTTAGGTACTCAGTAGCAAGTATAGAATAGCCCAGCTTTGCTATCGATATGTTTTCGAAAACTATGATTTGGTTTGATTTTTTATTTTGAAAATGTTTGATTTTTTTTGTTTTGTTATGTATTTTTACTGTATTACATTTGTGAATTTGTATTAGTATTGTGTATGTATGAAGATTTAACGGGTGCGTCTCATTTTATATAAAAACGGGAGATATATTTTCATTTCAATAACGCTTAAATGCTATAATTATCACGAGATATACCAACAGATGATATAATTTTGTTGAATATAACAATTATAAGCTCTAACGATTACATTATATAAAATCGTTTGGTATAACATTTATAATACATATCATTATTATCATATAACATTCTCGAGATATAATGTTCATAAGATATAATAACTTTAGATATAATGCTCCGAGTGAGCAGAGAAATTACCAGGGTTTTATTTTCTACTGGCTTTTTTTATGAAAATTCTACTATTCAGAATACATACAAAACTCTCACGGATTCTAAATAGGATGTGGGAGCGAGCGAAGCGAGCTCGGGAATTCGGAGCACCCCGACTCGGATAATTTAGGTTCGGAGGATGACTGACTCGGACTGTGATGTGGAGGAGAGCTTGCTCGCCTCCCCTCACAGTCGCCGTGTTAGGTTTGATTGATAAAATAACCACAGATGCTTGCTTGCATGTTTGCTTGCCTGCCTTCATGCTTGCTTGCTTTCATGCTTGCACGCTTGCTTACTTGCATGCATGCTTGCTTGCATGCATGCTTACTTGCATGCATGCTTGCTTACTTGTCAAATAAAATTCAATTAATTTATTATACAAAATATATTTTATAAAGAGTTCACATTAGTTATGTAATATTAACAAGAAAATAACATTTTACACTTCCCGTAACGCTGAGTGTACAAGTCCCGCGTGGTAGGGACTTGTACTAGGTAGAAAAAAATGACCATTTAAAAGCATGTGTTAAGCATAAAATAAAAAATTGAGTTTGAGTTTTAACATTCAATTAAATTTAAATTAATTATTTTTCAAACTCAAGCTAGAGGCCAAAGCTCTTAAAAACTCGCATTCTGTATATTCCGACTTACGATTCAATATTTTGTCAATTCAGTTTTGTCATCTCCACTGTTATATCTTTTAAATTTATATCTAAGATATGTTAAATGTTATCAATAGTAGGTTAAATGAGTCTTAAATCATATGATTGTTATATTGTATGTTTATTATATACAGCGTTTATTATACCTTATGAAATTATTCTTTTTAAAATTATATCTAGAGTTTATTATTTGTGACAATCGTTATCAGGGTTCGGAAACCGGTTTTTTGAAAATACCGGTTTCGGTCATTGACCCCAATATCGAAATAATTTCGGTTAAGGTTTCGTTCAGGTTTCGGTTACCGGTATATTTAACCGGTTTAACCAAAACCGATATTTTTTCGTTCGAACGGAATTAACCGGTTAATTTGAAGAATATGCGACTTTGTAGGCATATTTGCCGCGTGCAATCAATTGAAAGCGTACGAGAAAGTGAGCAGAAGACTCGGGCAGTGGCACCCGCGTGACGCGCCTGTACTTGACTAAGTTTGGTTTTAACCGGTTAATTTAGTTCTTATTTCGGTTAGAAAACCGCTTCCTGATTAACCGATATTTTATTCAAATTTACCGGTTAAGCTGGAAACCGGTTTTAACCTGAACGGAATCGTTAACCGAAATTCGAACGAAATTAACCGGTATTTGTTAACCGGTTCCGAACCGTGATCGTTATATTTAAGAAAATTATATGTTTGGTTTGTATATCTTCTAAATGATATATCTTTTGTATTTATAGATTCTATTACTTACCCGTGATCTTTTCTTTTATCCCCATCACTAGATATTTCAATTGTAAGTATTTTGAGTTTTGTTAGTTTCAAATACTTTATTGCTATTCGACGATTTAAATCTTGACATTTTGCCGTGAGTGGTCGTTATCCAAACTCATGTTCTTCGATTAAAAAATTCGGCTAATGATGAAGCTTTCCCGTCCTGCACTCCCGATTTTTTCTTAGTACGAGTATTTGATCGATGTGCGTGACGGATGACAGACTTAGACCGGAAAAACAAAATATTGTCCTATTCATATAAGGTTGTTCACACCAAAGTGTAGAGTCTGGCAAACGAAAGTGTAACCTGAGAAAGCGCGGCAACGTCAAAAAATCTTTATGTGGTATCACCAATAGACATGTACTGGGTAATGGATTTGCCGGGTACCCGACAAATCCATTGAATGATTGAACCGGCAATGAAACACGTCACGATCATGTCTTAGATCATTAATTAAACTTTTCTAGAGCTCCAAGGGATTATTATTATTTGTATTACATTTGTGAATTTGTATTAGTATTGTACTTTAGTATTGTGTATGTATTAAGATTTAACGAGCAACAATATGCTTTTTTTTCTTTTCCTCATTTTACAAAGTATCGTAAAAAATATCGATATTTGAGATCTTTTCTTTTACCCCCATCACTAGATATTTCAATTGTATTTTGAGTTTTGTCAGTTTCAAATACTTTATTGCTAATCGACAATTTAAATCTTGACATTTTGCCGTGATTGATCGTCATCCAAACTCATGTTCTTTGATTCAAAAATTCGGCTAATGATGAAGCTTTCCCCTCCCTCACTTTCAGATTTTCCACTCAACTTCGCCCACGCGGTTTCATATTGAAACTGACGTATATTAGTTTTCTATAGAGAAGCGGAGCGACGATATAAAACTTCTTAGGAGTTTCCGTATACTTTGCGACCGTATTTCTTATGAGGGCAGTACTGGTAAAGAAAGGGCTTCGTTGACTCTATTTTGTCGGAGCTTCTCGATGATATATAATATATGGCCGGTCATTTCATGATCTGACTAATTCCTATGATCTGACCACGATACAATTATTTAATTTAATAATAAAGTAAAACGTGCTTTCTTTTCACAGATTTTTTCTTAGTATTTGAACGATGTGCCTGACGGTTGACAGACCTAGACCGGAAAAACAAAATATTGTCCTATACATATAAGGTTGTTCACACCAAACGTGTAGAGTCCGGCAAACGATAGCGCAACCTGAAAAATATATTTAATACTTGTGTGATAAATTTTTATTTTAATATATTAATAGTAGCTGAAATTACAATTTACAAATTAGCTTTTTACAATTGTATTGACTCCTTGTACACTCGCCTGTATTAATAGGGTCAGCCAAGAAGGTTTATAATCGCTTACACATATTTTTTCTTATTTACTCACACATACAAGAATGCTTTTCTGTTTAGGAAAATTCTACCTTCAATCAATGAGTTTAAACTCAAAGTCGAATATAACACTTACTTAGTGACCTCTATGTAATATAAAGAGAACTGCTTTGAAGTGAACCAATACTGTATGGCTGGAGGGTTATTTAAAAATTGGCGATACTAGTTCCCTCAGACAACATAAAATTGACTTGACCACTAGCGCCACTGTCTTCGAAGCATATAACTAACTTTATATGGCACTAGCGTAGCCAAGCGTACCGGTATTTCATTGAAGAGACTAGCTGCGACTGTAGCCTTGTGGTTACGGTTTCTGCGTTCGCGTCAGCGATGCTTGGTTCGGATCTTTCTATGAGTTAAATTTTTTTACGTTTTTTTTTGTAGCATATATCATGGATCATTTTAATACTGATAAAATAATTTATGTTATATATAAATCAGGTTATATATAAACGAAATAAAAACAAAACTTTGAACAAATATTAATTTATTATCCTGATTTAAAGTTTTTTGGGATAACATTAGGTATTTTATAATCATAAAATTACTTACTAATTACTACGATTAATGTCTTAAGGTTAAGCTTAATTATTCGTTTTCGTGATGAAAAGAGTATTGAAGCCAGACCTTAAGAACCCCAAAACTTAACATCCCTAGTATTGACAACACTTTGAAATTTTAAAACAATAAAACTACTTTAACATGTATAAGCTGAAAAATAATTATATTGAAAGATGACAGAAAATAGTTTAAAATTAAACAAATATATAGAAAACTAATATTTTGTATAACCAACATTATTTTCTATAATAGATAATAAACGCCGCGGCGTTTATTATAGAACTGACGATATTGGAACAAATATCTTAATTCTTCCCACACTTGCTAACAGTGCGATGAATATTCTCTGGAAATATTAGCCTATTCCGTTTGTGTTCGTCGATTAAGCTGGGTTTCTTTGTATTCCTTGCTTATGTAGGGCTCGCCGAACGGTATCCACCGAGGCACAGATTTTATAATACTAACGTATCGAATCTTACGGCAAAGTCGTTAGTTCGTAAGAAACCATTTTCTTCATAAGCTTCAATCATGTCTTTCTCTTGGATCTCATTAATGAGACATTAGACGCGAGCGGCCACTTCGCGGTCGAGTTATTAACGTTACCCTCCTGTTCGTAATGTGTTATCCAATGTTTCACAGTCCTTCACTAAAATAATAAATACCTGATTAAAATTGGTATTGGTATATTTAAAAAATGTTAAACGAGTACACAAAACATATAAAGTAAGTAGGTAGCTATACAAAATAGTAATTACAATACTCACACTCGCGCTTAGATTAGTCGCATTAATCATTTGAGATATATTATATCCTATATTGTGCAATGCAACAATACGATGCTTCTCCTCCAAACTTATATTATTACTCATTTTAAAATTAAAAAGCAGTAATATTAAACCAAAACGTAAAAGACAGGAACAGCTGACTATTAAAAATACACCGGCAGCCAGCACTTTCAATAATAGCGAACTTACAGCGACAAATTGCAAAATCATTCCGAAACTAACTTCACTCCAGTCAAGATCGCTTTCAAATTGTTGCTGGTATAAAATAGAAATGGTTTCTATAAAATGAAAAACTTAAAAAAACGAACTCCTATTTAATACCAAAATTCGAGGATTCGAACCATCGTCAGCTCGATTATCTCTGCTGTTCTAACCTTTGGAGCTATGAAAAACTTTAAAAAAACTAACTCCTATTTATTACTAAACCTCGAGGATTCGAACCATCGTCGGCTCGCTTATTGCTGCTGTTGTAACCGTTGGAGCTATTCAGCTTACACCTGATACAGTGAAATTGAAGATATTACTCTGTGTGTATAGTTATCTATCATATCAATAAGCTGCGTCATTTTATGTCAATGTGTGAGTATACATATCTACAGCGGGCGATGCGCAAGCAACTCGTTTTCTTTTAACTGACCCTAGTTTTGCGGTTGACTGTACATCTTATTTATCTATAAACATAAAAACAGTCTACTTCATAAACTGATTTTGATAATCTGCAGTTTATTTCTGCACTGAAAAATCTGAAATTACCATAAAATCTATCATTTACGAATGGTCATTACAAATAATATCATAATATCATTTCTTACGCTCAACAATACAATAAATAATATATATGAATATTCAGCCAACAAGTATCAATAATTAACAGTCATACTAACACTCAAACAGTGACAGCCTCTGACAACTTCTTTATGTTGCCATGTAAAAACTTTTAATAAAATTCCAGGTTATGCTTTCGTTTGCCAGACTCTAGTGACATGTAGCGCGATATTTTGAGAATGGATGCAGTTAGAACTTGTTGTAATATGAGTGTATAAGTAGACGACAAACGTGTTTATTACTGCATTTGAACTTTAAATTTACTTCAAAATGGATCAAGAGCAATTAAAAAACTCGATCGACAGCTATTAGCAGAGAGTTTTCATCAAGTTTGGTGTGGGTCTCGGCTGGACTGCGAAACAAATTCACAAACAACTAGTGCAACTGTTAGGTGGTCAAGCTTACAGTTAACGTACAGTGAAATCGTGGGTCACTCGATTTAGGAAGAATCTATTTGAGGTTGAAGAAAGGTGTCCATTACGCCAGCGAAATGTTGTAGCTAAGAAGGATGTGAGTATAATAGGGAATTAGAGCATCATTAGGACTAATTGTGCGCTAGCAGCGGAATTTGTGCGTCTTACAATTTCAGAGATATTCATAAAAAACCGATTCCGCCAGGGTAACGTTTCCTCAGCGGGATAATTTTGAAAAAGACGGTCTAGCTCATAACAAAGTACATGACTGAGTAGCTTTCGTCGTGTTATAAATGTGCGCAAATAACGGAATTTGTGCATCTTACGGTTTTCGAATTATTCAAGATTCCGCTGCGGTAACGTTTTTGTGTTTTCTGTATCTCGAAAACGGCTGATAGAAGAAATTTAAAAAAAAACCCACTAGTACACCTTAATTTGTGCGTAATTTGAGCAATGTTAGTTTTTTGAAAATTACAATATTTTTTTAGTAATTAATTTGTTTAGAAAATCAGGAAATTCTAATTTACAAGGAAACGAGTGAAGTTGCAATCGAATAAAGAGCACTCAAATATTCCTCTAGTAGATCCTAATAATGTCTGCAATTGTGGATTGTATTATCCAGTCAATTAGTGAGATATACCATTTAATTACGAAATTAAGTTAGCGAAATTTTAAAGATTGAATTCAGTGCTCCCATAAGACTATGTAACATGAAATTTTACATAAAATTAGAGCGTCCTGCTAGCAAGCTTTCCTGTAAGTTTCAGCTTTGAATAACGTTGATTTAAAAAGATTTACCCAAAAGAAGAAAGAACGAACATTTTCCCTATAACCCGACCAAATTAGAATGTATACGAGAAAGCGGCCGCGCCATACAAAAGGATAACCTTCCTAAATTGGTAGCATACAACCAGAACTAATTGGACAATTAAGAAGAAAAAATTTTGTTATGATGTTTATAAATGTTTTATTATTTGGCGTCGTATTTAAATTAAATCGGGTAACATCGACAAGTTAAACAACAAACTTTTTGATGTATCGCCATAAAACTCGAAATGTTAAAGTATTACACATGCTTTTAAATCGTCAATATTTTTTCTACCTAGTACTATAGAACAAATACCATACCATAGAATAGCATAGAAGTAATTAGTACTTTATTACCTCTATGTGTTGAGGTATATTTCTCACAAAGCAGATATAATCAAATCAATGCTTTGTTAATTTCTGATCAAAGTGTTTATCTTATCGCTCTGCTGCTGCTATAAAATCTGCTACACTACGTGGAACCCCGATATTATGGATAATTATGTATATGGTTTACCTACTTAAAAATTAATAAACGGAAAACTCCCGTACTACCTTGTATGAAACAAAAGTTGCTAGCTCAGTACTTTATTAAAACTATTTTCTAGCAAGTCATAAAAAAAGTATATAACTTTTCTATTGCTATTTAAAAAAAAAATTTTCTTTGAAAACTGCCAAATTCTGACACTTTTTTAAATCGTCAGCTTATTCTGCCAGAGTTAAAATTTAGTAGCCAAATCTGCCACAAATGGTCACACTGCGAGGCGGACGGGTTTCGAAAACACGGGAACGCGTGCGACGGGGGAGCTCATTCCCTGTGCCCGTGCTCCGGGGGCTACCTGTGCGAGGAGCGCAGCTCAGTTCAGAGCGATAAGATAAACACTTTGATCAGAAATTAACAAAGCATTGATTTGATTATATCTGCTTTGTGAGAAATATACCTCAACACATAGAGGTAATAAAGTACTAATTACTTCTATGCTATTCTATGGTATGGTATTTGTTCTATGGTACTAGGTAGAAAAAATATTGACGATTTAAAAGCATGTGTAATACTTCAACATTTTGAGTTTTATGGCGATACATCAAAAAGTTTGTTGTTTAACTTGTCGATGTTACCCGATTTTAGTTAATTTAAATACGACGCCAAATAATAAAACATTTATAAACATCATAACAAAAATTTTTCTGCTTAATTGTCCAATTAGTTCTGGTTGTATGCTACCAATTTAGGAAGGTTACCTTTTTGTATGGCGCGGCCGCTTTCTCGTATACATTCTAATTTGGTCGGGTTATAGGGAAAATGTTCGTTCTTTCTTCTTTTGGGTAAATCTTTTTAAATCAACGTTATTCAAAGCTGAAACTTACAGGAAAGCTTGCTAGCAGGACGCTCTAATTTTATGTAAAATTTCATGTTACATAGTCTTATGGGAGCACTGAATTCAATCTTTAAAATTTCGCTAACTTAATTTCGTAATTAAATGGTATATCTCACTAATTGACTGGATAATACAATCCACAATTGCAGATATTATTAGGGTCTACTAGAGGAATATTTGAGTGCTCTTTATTCGATTGCAACTTCACTCGTTTCCTTGTAAATTAGAATTTCCTGATTTTCTAAACAAATTAATTACTAAAAAAATATTGTAATTTTCAAAAAACTAACATTGCTCAAATTACGCATAAATTAAGGTGTACTAGTGGTTTTTTTTTTGAAATTTCTTCTATCAGCCGTTTTCGAGATACAGAAAACACAGAAACGTTACCGCAGCGGATACCGCAGCGGAATCTTGAATAATTCGAAAACCGTAAGATGCACAAATTCCGCTATTTGCGCACATTTATAACACGACGAAAGCTACTCAGTCATGTACTTTGTTATGAGCTAGACCGTCTTTTTCAAAATTATCCCGCTGAGGGAACGTTACCCTGGCGGAATCGGTTTTTTATGAATATCTCCGAAATTGTAAGACGCACAAATTCCGCTGCTGGCGCACAATTAGTCCTAATGATGCTCTAATTCCCTATTATACTCACATCCTTCTTAGCTACAACATTTCGCTGGCGTAATGGACACTGAAGAAAGAAGAGGAAGTGGCCACAGAGAACCAACAAATTGGGAGAAGAGAACACAGACATGATGTTGCGGAGTTACAGAAAAGATCAAAAGAACATAAAGGCCGTTCAGTCCGGTATATTTCCCACCAATCAGTTCAATTTGGAATATTTTGACAGAAATTCTTCATTTTACAAAGAAACTCGGTGGGTGGGTACCACGTAGTTTGACTGAAAATCAAAAATATCCACAGACTATTAGCTGTCAAGTGTAACTTCTCACTAATATTATAAATGCGAAAGTATGGATGTTTGTTTGTTTGTCAGTTTGTTTGTTTGTCAGTTTGTTTGTCAGTTTGTTTGTCAGTTTGTTTGTCAGTTTGTTTGTTTGTTTATTTGTTCCGCGCGTTTGTCTGCCGCGACCTCAAGGAGGTCTCGCGGCAGGCGCTTCCTGTCCTGGGGGTTCGAGCGGTAGGGGGCCAGCTCCCGGATGTACGGGAGCGCCGACGCGACGCCTCTACTCGCCCGAACATGGACTTGGCCAGCCGACGAATAAATTCGTCCAGGCTTTCCATCTCGAGGTCCCGTTCTATGGTCGCGTTCCTTACAAAGCGGGGGGCGTCTACAATGGTACGGAGGGCAAGCGACTGGTGCGCGCGCAGCTGGAAACGCCGATCTGCCAGGAAGGTGGCCACCGTCTGCACGTCTCGACGTGGAGTCGTGGACGACGAAACTTGGGTGTCCCTATATACACCTCCTGACCGAAATCAGCGACGGTTCTGGCTGGGGACAAATGAGGAGGCACCACATGTTGTGGCATGTAATGTTACGAGAGGAAGAGGATGCTATTGGTAGCATTAGATTTTTTTTTTTTTTATGGCAGAGGTGGCAAACGAGCAGACGGATCACCTGATGGTAAGCGATTACCGCCGCTCATAGACACCCGCAACACCAGAGGAGTCACAAGTGCGTTGCCGGCCTTTGATTTGGGAGTACGCTCTTTTCTTGAAGGTTTGAATGTCGAATCGGTCCGGAAATACCGCAGGCGACAATTCATTCCACAGTTTGGTTGTGCGAGGCAGAAAGTTTCTAGTGAAACGCACAGTTGTGGACTGCCAACCATCTATGTGATGGGGATGAATATGTTGTCGCGTAGAACGATGGCGGAAAGAGGCGGCAGGGATCAATCCGAACAATTCCTCGGAGCACTCCCCATTGTACATGCGATAGAGAATGCAGAGCGAGGCTACATCTCTACGCAGCGCCAGGGAGTCAAGCCGATCTGAAATATCCTGGCAGTCGACGATTCGAGTTGCCCTTCGTTGAATGCGGTCCAGAGGGAGAAGCTGGTACTGGGGTGCCCCTGCCCAGAGATGAGAACAGTATTCCATATGAGGCCGAACCTGCGCCTTATAAAGTTGCAGGCGATGCGCCGCAGTGAAATACCGTCTCGATCTATTGAACACACCAAGCTTCTTCGAGGCTAATTTAGCCTTACCCTCTAGATGGCCACGGAACTGGACTTCACTCGATATGTCGACACCAAGAATTCCGATACTAGCTGAGGCATTTAGGGGAGTGTCCTCAAAACGAGGTGATACGACAAATGGCATTTTCTTGGCAGTGAACGCGCAAACTTGTGTCTTAGTGGGGTTAAATTGGACCAAATTAAGTCGACCCCATTCTGAGACTTTCTTTAAAGAGGCCTCAATTTCCGACACAAGTTTGTTTCGGCTCTCGATGACGTTTTCCCGAGAAATGTTGGCAAGGCCGGTATAGAAGGCATCACCTGTGCTGTCATCCGCATAACAATGAGTGCTGCTGATTTGCAGCATATCATTGATATGCAGAAGGAACAGTGTAGGCGAAAGCACACAGCCTTGAGGGACACCAGCATTCACAGACATAGAATCTGAGCATGCACCGTCGACTACGACCTTTATGCTTCTGTCTGCAAGAAAACTAGTGACCCATTTGCATAATTCCTCGGGAAGCCCATAAGAAGGAAGCTTCGCAAGAAGTGCTTTGTGCCAGACCCGATCGAAGGCCTTCGCTATGTCCAAACTAACGGCCAAAGCTTCCCCCTTAGTCTCGATCGCCTGTGCCCAACGATGTGTCAGGTAGACAAGAAGATCACCAGCGGACCGGCCCTTACGGAAACCGTACTGTCGGTCACTAAGCAGCTGTCGGTCCTCTAGGTACCGAAGGAGCTGGCTGTTGATAATGGACTCCATTATCTCATTAGATTAACAATGGCATCACATTTTACAGGTTTCTTGATGAAGGTCAAACAATCACTGCCTCAGCATACGTTTCTATACCAAATGAAGAAATCCCAGAATGGATGAACAAACAAAAATCTACTCATCTTGTATACTCCTTCAGGATAACGTCCGCCCGCACAGAGCCGGGATAGTCACCGATTTTTTTAAAGAAAAAAATATAACGCTCTGGACACATCCCCCTTACTCGCCAGATTTAATGCCGTTGGACTACAGCTGCTTTGGTGAATTGAAGAGGATATTGCGAAGAAATACGTATGACAATTAGAACAACTAATAAGTTCACTAGAAAACATAATTACATTAAGTAAGGAAAGACAAAAGTTCAAAGTGTACAGAAACTTCCAGAGCGTTGGAAGGCGGTAGTGGATAGAGATATGGATAGAGAGGGAGATTATATAATTTTTTTTGTTATATATTAAAATAAAAGCTGTATGTTAAATAATTTTTTTTTCTTACCACACGTATCGTGTGAACAACCTAATATAAATTGTAGTCTTTGATGTGGTGGATGACTCAGGTAGTTATAGCTAATTTTAGTCGTATCGCGCTCATGTGCCTGGCACTGTGACATGTCTCATCGACTCATGGATGAATTCCCTACAGTAGTGGTTACACAAATCTCCGGGACAGCTCGACGACGTCCGCGCACAATAAAGTTCACAGTTTTAGTGTGATCGGAGAGCGGGTGAGCGACCACGTTCAATGCCAAACTGCTTAGCAGACAAAGCACCAGGCGGCACTCTACCGCCGCACAGGTGAACCGATTTGATATTAGCCGAGCACAGCAAGGTCATTAGCCGAAATGGACTCCTAAATAGGTCCACCGACGTCGTTCGAGAAGCTTTTTGTGAATACTGCGACGACTATTACGGTCGCAGATTGGCAATAAACCCTGTGATAAACTGCGGACGCATTGTCCCGTCTGCACCGCATTATTGTTTCAGTGCTTCTCAAGTGTGTTTTATTTATGCGACCATATGGATTAAGCTTTTAATTACTTAAAACATTACTAAGGTAGTATATTTTTTTGGTTAAAATTATCTTCTAAATAAGTTTTTCAAAACAAAAACAAAACAACAAAAATGTGTGTGTGTCGCCGTCCCGTGCTCTGGCGCCAAGACCACTGGACGGATTTGGATGAAATTTTGGTTAGGGCAATATTTTGTTAATATCTCCAGCAGTTTTTTAATAACCCCATTTTTAGGGTTGCCAGCATAGTAAAAAAACACTTTTAATTTTTTTTGCTCAAAAATGGCTCGGACGATTTTGATAATAATAATAATATCTGGGACAAATCACACACGGTCATCTGGCCCCAAAATAGGATTCCCTGTATCTTGGGAAACAGAGACTGATATACATACACATATACTTTTAAATACATATATAGATATAATACACCCAGACTCATAGCAAACAATTCTGCTCATCACAGAAAAGTTTGCCCTGTGTGGGGATCAAACCCACGACTCTCAGATCAGATATCAGGATCGCTAACCACTTAGCCATGTTTGTACAATGCTATATTTTTATACGACCTAGAACATTAGATAGTTGGTTACTCTGGGAAAAAATTGGTTCTGATACCTTCCATACAAAAATGAGTTTTTTTGTTATTATCATTTTATTAATTGTCATTTTGTCCCATATTTTTTTTTTTTTTTATTTTTTTTTATTAAAAATTTGAGTGCGTTTGGCTACATCTCACCTGATGGAAAGTGATGATGTAGTCGAGGATGGTACACGCAAACTCAAATAATGCCTATTCACTCTCGCCTTGAAGATCTCCAAATTGTAGGAGTCCGGAAACACTGACGCAGGTAAGGAGTTCCACTCCTTCGCAGTTCGCATGATAAATGAGGATACATGATAAATGAGACATACTTTGTTCAAAGTGTACCTTTTTACGATAATTATTTTACTCAACTCTTTCGTAATTTTTTTCGTGTTTTGTCATTCTTTTCCAGTTCTCGTTTGCTTGACTCGTCCAAATATTTTTTTATCGACATAAAATTTTCAACATGAACTTTTTAGTTTCTTCAAGGTCTGATTGCTTCGCCTTTGCTTGGCTTACCCTACTACGGGACTTGAAATCGTGTTTACTTATTCCAATATAACAATTTATCGTTAGAACTTACAACTTTTTACATCGGAGCAGATGTAAAAAGCTGTATAGTAAACTTCCATCTTATATTTGTACCTAATATCAAATGCAAAGAAATTAAATTAATTTAAAAGTATGTGTACAACATCCAATTAAATAAAATAAAAAACATTTTGAGATTTATCGTTATAGTAAATAACCTACTTATAGTTGTTAGATCTAGCGATGCGTCAGTTGAACTAGTTTGTTATACGTTGAACGCTGTGCACCGAGTCGCGGGTTCGACGACCGGCCGTGGCAACCCGATGCCCGCTTGCATGCATTACATGCCTTACCCGCTCCACATTCGATTTGTACGAGCGAGTGTAAATATATTTTATGTATCAATGAAATAATTTTACACAATATAGTGTCACGCAAATACATATTAAGTAAATATTTCCAAAGGACCTTTTAGAAAGAACCAAACTAAAGAAAACACTTAATCAAAAATATTGAAAAGTGGAGAAGAAATTCTTAGTACGTATACTTATTTATTTAGAATTTTGTGGTCAAGAATATGCAAAGAAGTGTATAATTTTATTTATTTTCGTCTATTTGGTCTTTGGCGTTTATATTGTACCTTATTGTTAAGCAAAAAATAATTTTAGAATTTTGATCTAGGTGAAGAATGTATTTAGGTTATTTACAGACAGCTTTATTTGTATTTGGCTTTAGAGATTAAAGAGGAACGCCCAGGGTCACTATATCATGCAGACATCGGGGGCTTCATTGATTGCCACACCTTACCTTATTTGTGGTTGCAACCATTACAAATGGAACCATCGTGAAGTCTTTTTAAGAGTGAAACAATACAACTTGCTCTTTTCATTGATGTCTTCGTAATGAAGCTCTATTCCATAGTCTGTAGGGCCGCAACCACAGGGCAATTCGGGAGCTCATTGATGTAATCAATGCGGCTACAATTGTATCGCTCGTTGAAGTCTTTTCTATGAAACTTCTTTGTACCCTACGGATTTATGAACGCATCGCAGCACTTATACCAGATCGAATGATAAGGTGTACAAATTGTAGCTAGTGGTTGCCCTTGACTATCTCCGCGTGCATTATATTAAGGTTTCACTGAGTGGTGTTAACCCCTGGTTGTTAAATAAAAGGAATGACGGAAGTTTCAGCTAAATGATGTACCTTCAGACATTTTACGGATTTTCTTGTTCTAGTGTTTGAAGACCTTGTTCCATGATATAAAGTATAAACTTCTAAACTATTATGACGTCGAATTGATGAGTCAATGGAACATCAAAGTCGAGTAGAAGTGTGCAACGTGGTATAATACAATTTGGTTAGTTCGGTAAGAATGGATCCTTTGTGTTGTTTTGTTGCTTTTTTTTTTATGGAGTGGCCGCGACCACCGGCCACCAGGGCCACTCCAGGCGCTCCGGGCCGCGCGCCGTATGGCGCGGTCGTCGACCGGGCCCTTGACTCCGCGGGGTCGGCGACTCTGCATGACACCGCCGCGAAACGCGCTCCACGCCCCGCTGCCCGCGCCAACACCGCGCCGCGCCCGGCGAGCGCGGATCCAACTATTTCTATGAGTATACTGTTCTAGTTTTAGAATTGTATTAGATAGAACTAGTTTTGGCTTGACTGTGCGCGAACTCAAGCGCGAGAAATCTGAGAATTGCCTATACTTACTTTGTTTGCAAGTCCGCGTTCCTATTGTCATATTAAAGAAGCCTTGTAATTATCTACCTCCTTTGCAACTTTTTTATTTTAGTGTAATTTATTGCATTGTATTTTTACTTTCGAGTGACGAAAGAGTAAGCAAATATTCATTGGGATTGATTGCGAGTTGGAAAGTATTGGCGAGGCCAAAAGAGTCTTACCTGCTCCGAAATTGCATGATAAATAAAAACTAAGGATTAAAAAGCTATCTGGTACCCGTGACTTCGTTCGCGAGGAAATTGGGATGTTTTCAATAGTTCGTATGTTCTTCAAATAAAAAAAAACAATAGGTACTTACGTTAATCGGCTCTCTTCTGTGCAGTACGAGGTACAGCCTACCTACAAAGTTCATAGCACATCAACAATTTCCAATGTTATAAAAAAAATAGTGTTAGTGAGGTTTTTTAAATACACACAAACATAATAAATTGAAAGAGTAAATAAATAAATATCCAAGACAAATCACACACGGGCATCTGGCCCCAAACTAGGATTGCCTGTAAGTATTATGAGAACCATTATACATTGAGCGTTAACCCATTGAGCGCTTCGTTACTCTATGACAAATTGTGCCCCAGTTGACAAAAATGTAGTGATGAAACAATTACAGGTTAACAATTATTGAAATTTAAATTGGGTTTTATCATATTTGAGAGTGATAATGTTTTAATAAAAGTGCCTGTATGTATTGTAAAAAGACTATTTATTAAAAAATCAAAGTACACGACCTAAAACACGACATAATAATCGAGGGTTCACGGGCTATTTGTATTAAGTGACATTTTTGGAAACACAAGTAACCTCTACTTTAAAAATTAATTTCTTACAAAATACCGCATAAAAAATCTGCCGCGCTTATAATAAGAGCAGTAAGTCCGATTTTTCGAAAAAATAGTTAAATATATATTTGAAGTCGGCATAAAATTCTCTACAAAGTGGTCTAACCTGCGTTTTTCTAGCTCTACTGCAACCTATAAATATCAATAAGCATAATAGCAGTAAGTCACTGTTTGAAGAGTTTTTACTTAGCATTACAGCAGGAAGTATACTTACTTCCCGTTAATAAGTGGAGCTCCGATATTTTTGTATGTATGGATATCGATATTGTATGTATGGATTACTTACCATAACAGCAGTAATTAAGATACTTACTGTGTTTAATCTTTTAACTCATACTAGGTATAAAGTGTTTTTGGCATTTATATATTTTTTAATAAACATTTGAAATTAATTGATTATACATAATGATAGAGCTAAATTTACTCTGCAAATTTCAATAATTAAACTTAATATAACTTGACAAACCGAGGCAACACAGTTAAAATTGTAGCGAAAACTTTGCGCGTCATTTACTCAAAACTAAGATTTCGGACTTACTGCTCTTATCGTAAGCGCGGCAGAAATAACTTCTGAATAATATTTAAAATATTAAGAATATCGAGAATCTATATAATACTAAGCAGTTTAGTTTTGATGATTATTTTTCTAAGAAATATTTTTTTAAAACAATCTCCTGAATATTTCCAAAAATGTCGCTTAATACAAATAGCCCGTGAACCCTCGAATTATGACCCGTCAAAACCTAAAAGCTTTATATTTTATGTCAATAAACTTAAAAAAAAATACTATTTAGGTACTATTTATGTGCATAATCAGAATCTCGAAGTTCTATAGTGAGGCTTCTAGCGGAACGGTCTCGGTAAAGTTTTATCTTCTAGATATTTTAATTAAAAACTGCTAATCATAATTGTTAAAATAATTGTCGTAAAGGTGACAATTACAATTAATTGTTAAATCCAATAATTACCAATTACAATTAATTGTAATTGTTTTATCACTACAAAAATGTATGAAATTCTCAAATCCTGGTGCCTGTGGCACGGAAACCGGTTGTAAGCCCTAGCCGACTGTGGCGCTCCAAGGGGTAATTAAATACGAGTAATACATCTGATATGTATAGATATATGTAAGACTGATTCGTTGGCTCAGTGGTTAGCGTTCCTGGCTACTGATCCGAGAGTCGTGGGCTCGATATCACCCAGGGCAAACATTTGTGTGATGAGCAGATTTATTTGCTCTGTGTCCGGGTTTATTATATCTACATATATTATATATACATACATATATTATATATATGTATGTATTTAAACGTATATATGTATGTATTTAAACGTATATGTGTATGTATATCAGTTTCTGGTTCCCATAAATAAAATAAAATAAATAAATAATACAGGGAATCCTAGTTTGGGGCCAGATGAACGTGTGTGATTTGTCCCGGATATTTTATATATGTATATTTAATATATATTTTTTATATCCAGACACAGAGCAAACAAAGCGGCTCATCACAGAAATGTTTGCCCTGGGCGGGAATCGAACCCACGACCCTCGGTTCACTAGTCAGGAACGCTAACCACTGAGCTATAGAGTCAGTCTGAGAAAGTGACTGAAAACACTATTGCACAACATAAAACAGAGAAAAAACAGTTTACATGAAAAATTATACAGCTAGGCGTTCTTATCGCTAAAGAGAGACTCTTTAGTCTCTTATTTCCATCTATACAGCCTTTATTATTTTGAATTTGAAATCTGAATGAACTGTGCGGGTGAATTGGCGCGAATGAATATTAGATACTGTATTGTGAATTTACTTATTGTTTCCTAGGAAAGAAAAGTATTAAACAATTGTAAGCTGAAGCAAAACTTGTGTTATACTCAAGGGTATGTGCGCACGTGATTTACACGATTATCTTATTTTTTTGGAAAATTACGGTTTGCATTCCATGAAATCGTGTAAAAAAGCAACGATTACATCATTTTACTAAACGTACAGTACACTGAAAAAAAACATGGCTAAATAAGTTACAATCTTGCTTGATTGAAAAAAATATGACTGAATCATTCAAGGAAATATCAAAAACAATAATTGACGGTTTCTTGCCACAATAAAGCTGAAACGATTGAACGTTTACTGAATTTAATAAGTTTACTTTATTCATGTCGAGGAATAGTCAGTTCTATCATCAACTTATTTAGATCCATCAAGTTGCTTTATTATTACTATACATTACACTTAGTTCATCCAATAAATTATTATAAATAAATGATTAGAATTTATTAAGCCGACAATTACTTATTGGAATGTACTATGTATGCTTGTTTCGTTTCTCAATCAAGAAGGCTTGATTCCCGGAATCACAAAGCTTTGTGCGCTCGTATATAAACAAGTGACTTGATAATATTAAACATTTTTTTGATGTATGTATATTAACAATTTTTTTTTCTGCGTGTACGCCACGCTCAGTGTAGTGTAGGGTTCCGTAGTTCAACTTCATCAATGTAATTTTCAATGGAATTATGAAATAAGTACGAAAGCCTTTGATAAGTTCATCGATCGAACAGTAGTTACTCGTTCACTTGTAAAGCCTACGTAGCTGTGATAGTTTAGGCTTAAAACAGTTTAAAGCTTAATATTTCGAAAACGGATCTTTGAATCGAAAAATGGTTTTCACAAACCCACAATATTTGTGAAAGACCTATCCAATGACACCCAAAACCATGGTATAGTCGAGAAAAAAAATGACATCCCTACTTCACGTGTATGGGAGGTGAAAAACCGTGAAAAAAGCACCCTGAAAAAAGTTATTTTTAAAGCCACTGTATGTCGGCGTGATTAATCCGTGCCAAATTACAGTCCTCTAGTACTAGAGAATCTGAGCTAAGCCGCGGACAGACAGACAGACGAACATGGTGAAACTATAAGGATTCCTTGTTGAACTACGGAGCCCTACAAAATTGACCATTTTTTTCCTTTTTATTGTGCTTTGACAATTCGTTTTACATAAAGTGCTTATTTCGGTATACGTATTTTTATGTAATGCCATGCCAATCAAGATATTTCTTGATCCTGGGTATTACACATATAGCCATAAAAGGAAAGGAAAAAAATGATAGTTGGGAAATTATCGTCGCATATAAAGGTACTCTCTGCTTAGGGACCCATACTCTTTTTCTGTGTCGAGGGAAATTATCAAGAAGGCGAAGATGTGAAATTTGATCTCATTCGTGAAGTTCCATGTCATGCTGTTATAAGTTTAGTTTCTACTTTGCTTATGAGCGCCACGCCGTGGATTAGACGCTATGTACTTTACCGAGTCGAGTCTTGTAAAGTGACCTAAAACTTTCTAAAAATTTGTTATTCATAGGTATTGAGATAAGTATAGTATTAATCGGATTGTATCATTAAAAAAATGTAACCGAATATTCTGCAAACTAACCACTCAGAAAAGATTAATCTTGATTGTAATTTGAAGGGAATAATAATTATCATTACTCTTCCCTTTAATTTTTACATCTCCCTTTTTAAGAAATTTATTTTAGCTTTTGATGTTTTTTTGTATATTCTGGTAAGCTCATTTGAGTCGGAATCGTGCACAGTACCAAAAGTGCGTTGATATGTTATTGTTTTTATAGTGGTGGATGGGTGCGCTTGCGCTTGGCCGTCGCAGGCGCACATGCTGCGCTCACGCACGCTGCGCTGCAGAACAGTGAAAGTGGGTTGAATGCGACGCCACCGTCGCCATTACTTTCAGTTTTCCTTGCGCCTGCGCCCGATCTCGGTCTCGTTACAATATACATCGCATCCCGTCGATTTCTCGGTTGGCTAAGTTTCACCTTTTCCACTATCGCGGAGCAGGCTGACCTGCGGCGTCTTCTGCACTTAGAAAGTTTATTCGACAGATACAGTAAATTGGAGTACGGAGTACTGGTACAAATTGTACTAAACCATTATTAATGAGGGCATTGATTTGGTCCAGACTTTCACACGGTTTAGAAACTGCTTGCTACTCTGAAATTATATATTTTTTAATGTTATGGAATTTGTATTTTTTGACTTGGATTTTCCCTAGCTTACTGGTTAGATTAAATTAGATCCGAATCTCATATGTACGCATTACCTAAAGGTAAACGGATGATAATATGTATACAGAGTGGAATTTTGTAACCTCACCTGGAGTACTCTAAATACTGGGGATAGCAAATTTTACTCAAAGGAAAAAATCCTTTATTTCTAAAAAGAAGCAAAACATCATTCAAAGATTTTTGAAAATATGCTTATGTCACGCCCAGGAATCCAACCGGCTAAAGTAAAAAAAATAACATCCTGTACTTTTATGGCATTAATAGATAGGGCCAATCATAAGGATCAAATTTCTCTAACAAACATGGTAAGTTAAATGAAAGAAAAACCATGAAATCTAATCTTATTTCAATTAAACGAAAAAATAATGAGTAAACTAATCAGTTGCTCGAAATGAGCTCCATTTTGTTGGATACACATTCTTTTATGAAATCCATGTTTTTTTTTTACGATTTGACTATGGGTTCCTTAGGGAAAGTTGTTTATTATCATGAGCACATGCATAGCCTTTCGTATCAAGAACTAATTTAAAGTCACCCTATATATTATTATTATTATTATTATTTGGGGGTAAAGGAGTATAGGACCAAAGGAGGGCCCTAATGGATCACTGCGACCTGGGTAGATCTATTGTGATCACTGCCCCTGTTAAATTATATCCTCAAGGCCAATAGTTCTAATGAACTGTAGGATGCACTTGGGATCGAGTTCCCTAATGACCTCTGGAGTTACCATCGGTCCACCTAGAGATCGGCTTCTGGCTTGGACCAGTGCCTCGCACTCGCAGAGTATATGAAGAGGAGTTTCCTCTTCCTCGAGGCAGAATCGGCACTCGTCCGTATCTGCAAGCTTCATTTGATAGAGATGTTTGTTAAGCTTGCAGTGGCCAGTTAGACTTCTGACTAGAATCCTAAGTCCAGGCCTAAGAAGTCGTAGTGCTCTAGACGTGTATTCCCGCGAAAAACCAGATATGAGCGCTTTTGAATGCTTTTGGCCTGGGGCACTAGCCCAGAGTGTTCTACTCTGTTCCTTAGCCCATTCCTGCAACATTCTTCTTCCAGTGCAACGAGGCACTCCCACTATTGGTTCGGGTCCAATAGCTGGTGCCTCCGCTCCGTTCCTAGCTAGCTCATCTGCTATTTCGTTCCCCTTGATGCCACTGTGCCCGGGCACCCAACATAAGGTGACTTTGTTGTGCCTTCCTAGCTGATTAAGTGCATTGGCGCACTCAAGGGTAAGTTTTGAATCAATCTCATGTGATTTCAGTGCCATAAGGGCTGCCTGACTATCCGAGCATATGATTATGTTTCTATTTTGATAGGACCTCAGAAGGTTTTCTTGTACGCATCTTATTATTGCGTACATCTCTGCCTGAAATACCGTCGCATGCGAGCCTAGACTGTATGACCGCTTCGTCTCCGAGTCTCCACCGCATACTCCAGCACCGGCAAAACCCTCTTTTTAGGAACCATCTGTGAACCAGATGAGGTCACCAGATTTGAGAGTTTCGGGAACCGCACAGTTCCACTCGTCCCTACGCGGTACGTGAATCGTGTACAGTTTGTTGAAACTGTACTCCTTTAAGAGGACGTCGGATGGCATGGCCAGTGCTGGGTTTACAATGAGTGCATCAAAGAGATCCCTCATTACCACTGATTGACAGACTGTCCTGCCACCGTCCATAGCACGCAGCATGGCCATCCTGGCCTCCTTCTGTACATGGATGTGCAGCGGTTCGAGGTTTAAAATAGCCTCTAGTGCTGCAGTGGGAGTTGATGAGATAGAGTTTGTAGCCATTCGACAAGGAATTCTTTGTAGGCTGTTAAGTGCAGTGATGCATGTCGATTGTTGGGTCTTACTGTGCCACGCTGCACATCCGTAGGCAACCATCGGCCGCACTATGGTTGTGTAGGCCCACAGCACCGATTTGGGCTGCAGCCCCCACCGGGATCCCACCAGCCGACAGCATGCACCTAGCGCTATCTTAGCCTTCCTTACGATATGGTCAACTTGTTTGTTCCAGGTAAGTTTGTCATCAAGAATTAATCCTAAGTACTTAACTTCCCGTGAAAACGGTATGGTCCTGCCAAAAAGCGTTGGAGGCATTAAGCCCTCCATTTTCCTTTTCCTGGTGAAGGGGACTATAATTGTTTTCCCTGCATTTACTGAGAGCTGGAATTCGTTACACCACCGTTCTATCCTGAAAAGGGCCTGTTGCAGTTGTTCTGAAATAGCAGAGGGACACCCCCCCACTATTGACACAACCAGATCATCTGCATAGCCCTGTGTGTCCAGGTTTGCTCCGTTGAGCTCTTCAATCAGACAGTCAACCACAAGGGACCATTCTAGAGGAGACAAAACTCCGCCCTGCGGGCAACCTCGTGTTAGTCTCACTTCCAGAGTATCTCCTAGTAGTGTTGTTTTGACTGTCCGATTAGTCAACATTGACTTAACCCAGTTTATTGTAGTCAAGTCAATGTTCCGCATCTTCATACATTTCAGTATAACGTCAGTTGAGGTGTTATCAAAAGCTCCCTCAATGTCTAGAAAGGCGCAGAGGGCAATTTGCTTCTGATCTAGTGCTCTCTCTATTCTATCGGTAAGCTCCATCAGGGCCGTTTCCGTCGACCTGCCTTTCTGATAAGCGTGTTGTTTCGCATGCAGAGGTCGCTCCAATAGGTACATCAACCCTATATATACATCAATTTAAATTACAAGCCTAAAGGACAAAGGCATATTGCGGGGTGCGACATGAGGTATCCTTACGTTTCAAGGAATCGAAAATGTATAATTCCCAATACATTTTGAAAACTTCTTAACTGCCTGAAAATTTATTCAGCAACACCATTACAAAACAAAGACAATAATTACATAAATTAACTGAAGGTGAAGGTGTGTATGTAGTAAATACAGGGTTTAAGGGACAGGTTTAACTGAACAACTTTCCACAAGATTTTTTTCAGGAAATGAAAAAAAAATAGACTTCTCCATACAAAATTATAAACTTGATTGGACAGTTTGTATGGAGAAGCCGATTTTATTTTCGTTTCCTGAAAAAAAATCCTGTGGATAGTTGTTCAGTTTCGTCTACTGAACAAACCCTTAAAGTTTATGGAAACCTGTCCCTTACACCCCGTATAATATAATATCTACACGTATTTTTTTTCTATTTTATGAATATTTATATTGTATGTAAGTATTACTTTTAAAATTTACAGCTGTATTATATATAACCAACGTATAGTTTCATGTAAATACTTTTTATTTGCACTTACCGAACTCCTCCCAAATCGTTGTATTTCATAAAACTTCGCTTCTTGTTTGTTGCAAATACCTTTTTGCTAGTTTTTGAATATGGCATTAGAAACTGGTGTGTTATAAAAGCACGTGATTAGCGTGACGGTAAAGAGTGGCCTAGAAAGTGGTTACTTTCGACGCGCGGTGCGCAGGCGCCGCCGGCCGCTGCCGCTGTCGCCGCACCAGGCCGCATCCGCATCACAGCCCAAAATCCGGTTAATATTTTGAGAACTGTGCCAAGAGGCTTCATTTGACATTTGATAATCGTGACGTATCATCGTTTCTCCGCTGCATTAATAACATACGGTATGGCAACGTATATTTATGAGGGTCACAACGTATGTTTCTCTTTTCTTTGTTTCTTGACTGTCGGAGAGACTACACACAGACACAATGAAAACAAGTGTAGTTATTTAAAATACATACATGGAGTTGATTGGAAAATGTTATGTGGATTGTTGATTTACCCGTTACTTGCTTTAAAAACTATACAATCATATCAGTTACCGAGGTTGCCTGGAAGAAATCGCTCAAAGCGATAAGGATAAATACTAATAACATTTACCAATAAAATACATAATAACATTTCGGGATAAATCACACAAGGTCATCTGACACCAAATTCATTCCTGTGCTGGGAACTAGAGACTGATATTTACGTTTAAATATTACACAAATATATAGGGTGCAAAAGAAAGGTGTGACAATACTTCAAGGTTGGCTTTTACTCATCAAACTGAACAACTTTTGTTCTACAACTTTGTTGAAATCGCAAAAAAAAATGCGATTTGAACAAAGTTGTAGAACAAAAGTTGTTCAGTTTGATGAGTAAAAGCCAACCTTGAAGTATTGTCACACCTTTCTTTTGCACCCTATATATATTTGTGTAATATTTAAACGTAAATATCAGTCTCTAGTTCCCAGCACAGGAATGAATTTGGTGTCAGATGACCTTGTGTGATTTATCGCAAAATGTTATTATGTGCAAACTTTTTTTTTGCGATTTCAACAAAGTTGTAGAACAAAAGTTGTTCAGTTTGATGGGTAAAAGCCAACCTTGAAGTATTGTCACACCTTTCTGTTACACCCTGTATAATATAGGTAAGTAATATCTAAATATTGAGCAGCCAGCCACAGAGTAAACAAATCTGCTTATTACAAAAATATTTGTTCTGGGTGTGGATCGCACCGCAATTGTAGGTATCTTGTTTATAAATAAATTAGTAATTATTTCCATATCCCATAATGTGCTAACATAGCTTAGAATAATTTCAGTATATTCTAAGATTATGTGTGCCAGTGTTTTAAATAAAACAATTATCCTACTAAAGAAACCGAAGATCACTTAATAAGTGTGCAAAGAAAGGAGGTAATAGATACGCGCTAAGCAGCACGGCAAATGTTGAAGAAATGCGGTCTGCAGTGCATCCGAAAAGAAATGAACGAAAATGAAAGTGGCCTAGTTACTACCGCCCACCCGCGCCCGCGCGATCCGCGCCGCACTTTCTCAGCCTTTTAAACCTAGTCCATTATAATTACAGTGCTTTCTTCTGCCATTTATTTCGAAACAAAAAATAAGCATAATCGTTATTGGTGTCAAAAGAGAGAAATAGATTGTCAAAAAGAAAACGTAGCACGAGCACGAGGCACCTGCAGTCAATGAAAGAAACGGTTCTGTGAAAAACGAATTCCAATTTTCAGACTCAAAGAACTTGTGATAAAGGCTTGACGATTTTCTTCATACTTTTTCTTCTGTTATGACAACAAAAAATTTTTAGTTACATCACTTTTTTTTTGTGATATATTAACTTTTTTTTTTGGTTTTCGGTCTTTTTCCTTTACTTATGGTATAAGCATTGCTTGTTGCTAAATTTTATGATTTTAGGTATAGGGGAAGTACCCTATAGGTTTTTATTCCCATGCGAGTGTCCAAATATGCGGCATAAACGGCCGTATCTCTTGATTGCGTTGGCATAGAAGTTTAATTTTTTCACAGCTTCAAGGGATTGCAGGCTTGAGAATATAGAGTTCAAGACATGTATGAATATGAAGTTATACGGAACCCTCGGTGCGCGAGTCCGACTCGCACTTGGCCGGCTTTTTTTATCATGGTCGTGAAGCACAAAAGCGTTTTATTATGATCAAAAAGAAGCTCCAGATTACGACTCCTACCCTGCATTTGATACACCCTGTATAAATACAATATCTCATAAAAATCGTTTCAGAAAATTAGAGATTGACAAGTAGCAAGTAGACTTATAAGCAATCATTCAAAATCACATCTTGTGTTGACCACCAACTTAAGGCTGCTTTAGTTTGTCGCACTAGAGTTATGTCGAATTTAGGTTTGTCGCACTAGCGTGCATTCGCAAGATGATGATTCGCAGCACCGTTATTTCGAACGAACATTCATTAATTGTCGCACTCAAGTGGTGCACTTACTCAGTCTCGAATAAGCAACTTCAATATAGTAATAATAATAATATCTGGGACAAATCACACACGGTCACCTGGCCCCAAACTAGGAATACACATATACTTTTAAATACATACATATATAGGGTGACTTTAAATTAGTTCTTGATACGAAAGGCTATGCACGTGCTCATGATAACGAACAACTTTCCCTAAAGAACCCATAGTCAAATCGCAAAAAAAAATTTTGCACTCTTCATACTAATTTGGCCGGTCAGTTCATCGATTTGTATGGAGAGTCCAATTTTTTTTTTCGATTTGACTATGGGTTTCTTAGGGAAAGTTGTTTGTTTTCATGAGCACATTCATAGACTTTCGTATCAAGAACTAATTTAGTGTCACCTGTATAAGGTGCTACTTTATTAGTGCCCGATATTTTATTCAGTGCTTCTACTCCTGATTCTGATCAACTTTCCCCAAGAAACCCATAGTCAAATCGAAAAAAAATTTTTGGGCTCTTCATACAAATCGATCAGCCGAGCGGCCAAATTAGTATGAAGAGCCCAAAAATTTTTTTGCGATTTGACTATGGGTTCCTTGAGGAAAGTTGATCAGAATCAGGAGTAGGAGCACTGACTAAAATATAGGGCACTAATAAAGTAGCACCTTATATAGATATAATACACCCAGACACAGAGCTAACACATCTGCTCATCACAGAAATGTTTGCCCTAGGTGGGGATCGAACTCACGACTCTCGGATCAGTAGTCAGGAGCGCTAACCACTGAGCCATCGAGTCAGACAATATTTATATTTCTTTGGTTAAAATTATGTCTATCACTGTTTTTTGAAAACAAAATTAAGTCTAAATTCTTATAAACATACATGATATTTTTATATATGAAAAACATATTGTATATTTGGCAAAAGTGGAAACCGATGAAAAACCCTTGACATAAGCGAAACTGTATTTTGGAAACTTGTACTGGTCATCGTAATACCCTTAAAATTGTGAATGTAGGATCTGATCCACGAGCTGAATATTCTGTTCAGATTAGAACCACACCGACGTTTCAAGCTATTATAACAATGAACCTGCTATAAAGTGGAAAACCACATGCAAATTGACCCACCCCCGATACTAACTACGAATATAGCTACGAAGACGCCAGATCAGAACCCCCGTACATTGTTGACACAACACATGCATACACAAACTTCATATGCTCCATAAACTTATAGCGCCCCTCTTTTGCCCCGAGAGTTATAGCCATTTAACAATAAAGCAAATGCATGATTTACACATATTTAAATAAATTGGTCGCACAATGCATGAACGACAACGATATACTTATAATAAAGGGGTTGATCATTGCTTGAAAAATAATTAATGACATAATAAAGCAAATGCATGATTTACACATATTTAAATAAATTGGTCGCACAATGCATGAACGACAACGATATACTTTTAATAAAGGGGTTGATCATTGCTTGAGAAATAATTAATGACATTATGCTTACTTAATAGTACTTATATTGAAATCACAGAAAAAAGTAAAGGAGTGGATTTTTGTTTCATGTGAAATTTTTAATTTAGAATTAATTCATTACAAGTTGGGAAATAACTATATTAAATTATGATGTCATAGCTCAGTATTACAAAATTATATTTCCATTTTAGAATAAAATGTGGTACATATTTAACACGTGATAAAAAGTGACTCAGATGACTAACAGTCATATATCCTGTATAATGTATAATAGTAATATTATATATTACTAGCTGGTGTGCCCCGGCTTCGCTCAGGGAGTTGGTATGAGATTGTGTGGTAGTTGGAATAAAAGGAGAAAGCTTATAATCTAAGAGGTATTTTTTTATTGAAAATATATTCAAACTGTTTACAATGTGTTAACAACCCACATGGTCCCCACTGCAGGGGCACAGGTCTCTTCACATACCTCGGAAATGTTAGGCCATACTCCACACACGAACCACGCAAATCCAGGTTATGACCGTGTCTGTAGTCAGTTAACCTGCGTGATCGACGCGACCACGCGACGACCTTTTCTTCTACAGTACGTGTTTATAAACAACATTTGTCATTTTGTTATCCGGGGTACATATTTTTCGAATTCCCTACTCGAGAGCAAGCTACGTATAGCTGACCGCTGCGACGCGACGTACCGCTGCACAGTGCACAGCGCGCTGTGCACTGTGCAGCAGTATAACACGTGGTCTAGTTGCGAGAGCGTGACGTCAAATGGACTGAACCGTATTACTTCCCGTTTTGGACGGTACATATGTGCTGGTGCCTTTTGGAGTGTATACTATGTAGAGATTTAGAACAATTTGCTAGAGGTTGGCGACCCCTGACTAAGCCGTCACGACGGACTATGGGACGAACCGTTCGTTTATAAACAAAGATTTGTGGTAAGATTGTGCACAATGAAGTACATACATACATACATACTTACATAAATAATATTTATTTATATTGGCAGTTTGAAATATTATGAGAGCCAGCTCAATTCGTCAGGTGCAATATCCTCATTCACGTCTTGGTGCAATCTTTTTGGTCAATTCATTTACTAGAGTCCGCTTTCTACGAATTTCTGCTGTTAGTGTGATAACTTTGAATGATCATAAACAATGCAAATAAAAAAGGCTTAACAAATATTTCCGCGATCTAATTCTACAATTAAATGCTACGTTGAACGTCGCGTTGATGTCTTTTGTATTGCAATATTGTAACTGTTCTTGGGATCAACGCTCTGCACGCAATCATTTCTAACTTCTTAAAAGCCTTGTTATTCCGAAGGTCGATGATTAAACATATGGTTAGGTGTTACAATTGTTAATTACCCATTGGATTAATAACAATAATACTGATAATACTATACTCGTAATCATGTATGTATTTTCAAAACGGTTAGTTATCCATGCGTTGTCATGTATGTATGTGGATTCTTATTGTCTGTACATAATATTCTTTGGCGGCACTTGGTGCACTCATCTCAGCTGCCATGGCTGCTGGGTGAAAAGTGTAATAGTGAAAAGCCTGTATGTTTGCAAAAGTGTATAGAAGAAGACCACGAATAGTTGCGGTGGCGGCGGCGGGGCGGAGTCTACGTGCGAATGCGATGCGTCGCGCGTGCGACTAGTCGTAGATAGCCGCGGGTCAGCGACCGCCGCGGGGCCGACGCCCGCTGACGTAACGTTACGCGAATTCCGCCCGCCCGTCCCACCTCCTCACCCCGTACCGACCTAATTCCTTCGAAGCCACTCCGCATATGCACCGCTAATTGCAGCGCTGTTGCACTGCGCTGCTAAACTTGTTCTATTTGTTGCAGAGTACACAAGAAGAAGAAAACAGTTTGTTGGACTTTTAAGGAGTTGCCAGTGTTTGCGCAGCAACACAGTCTTGATTTGCTGACTGACATCGCACCCCTCTGGTTGCAATTCCAGGCACTCCTTGGTTGTGTGTTATGTGAGTTTTGAGTTCTGAAAACGTTGGGTTGTTTGCTACACGGACGCTGACCACTGAAGTGTTGTGGGTTCAGCAACTGAGGAAAACTATTTAATCCACTCCGCAATATAAGGCAATGTCGTTGTTTTTAGGTATGAGAGAATCAGTTTCAATCTTACTCGAATTTAACTACACGGGTTTTTTATTATTTTAGATCGAGATGTATTAAGTCGTTTTCGCCATATTGAAGACAAAATCTGCCTTGATATTGTCAAATATATGTTTTTTTTTTTGTAAAAGTGGCGTAGGGGGAGAACAATAACTATCCTAAAATATCACTTCCCACCATGACGGGGTGCAAAAAATTATATCGATCCCGTTGCTCCATTGCGATGTGCAAGAAAGATACAAAAAAGCGGTCAAGAGCGTGTCCCTGAAAACGGATCCCTGAATTGAAAAATAGTTTTCGCAAAGCCAAAATAAAGACCTATCCTACGACATCCCAAACTATGGGATAGTCGAGAAAAAAATGTATCCCCACTTCACGTGTAGGGGAGGTACCCTGAAAAAATTTTATTTTACCACTTTGTCACTTACACCTCTCTAGAAATAAAGTCTCTGAGCTAAGCCGCGGACAGACAGACAGACGGACATGGCGAAACTATAAGAGTTCCTTGTTGACTACGGAACCCTAAAAACACTTCAGCGTTTACAGGATGTTAAAAAAGTGCGTTTGAAATTTTAAGGGGTTTCTCAGAATCAAGTATAGAACCCAGGAAAATATTTAAATAAACCGCTCTTTATTTTTTTTTTCAGATTATCATACTAAATCTGAATAGTGAATCAAGAATTTGTATGAAAAACTGAAAAAAATATATTTAAAGAGCGGATTTTTTCAATATTTTTCCTGTATTCTATACTTGATTCTGAGTAACCCCTTAAAATTTCAAACGCACTTTTTTAACACCCTGTATATAGGTGACTTTAAATTAGTTCTTGATACGAAATGGATGCATGTGCTCGTGATAACAAACAACTTTCCCATGTTCATAATTTTGGCTCAACTGAAGAAGGTATATAGTATACCTAATACATACTTATTATATAGTAAAGTAAACAACCGGAAATTATTTTGTAAGATGCCTTTTTATTGTCTGTCTCGAATGTTTCATAATGCATATTTCGTAACATTCCAATAAAAAATATTTAACTCAAGGTTTCATCACTTTCGAATTAAAGTTAAATTATAAAATTTAATTATACTTCTCCTTTATTCTTTCCAATAAAAACATTGTTGAGGCTTAATAATTTGATCACGGAGAAGCTAGTATAGGTACCCAAAATGGGTAAACGGTTGATTGATTATCACACCGAAGCACTCGCTCGGTGTCGGTGCGGTATGAATGAATGCATGAGTATTGTGACAAACTGATACAGAATACGTACCTATAACATACCTATATATATGTACATGCAATAATGTTGATACTTGAGCATTGTTACTACAATTCAAACATATCGCGCCATTGTTCGCTTCAGGTTGACGCAAGCAGCGATTCTTCGACGGCAGGACTTATTTATTGTTGTTTGGCGCGTTCCGATGACTCGCGCCTCATTGACCGACGAATAACCGCAAGACGACCTTGCATTGCACATAACTGCAAGTACTCTTACTTAAAATTTAACGTTAACTATAAACTGAGAGCTGAAAAATATTTTTGTTTTATTTGAACCACGATGACGACATGTAAATAATTCAACAAGACAGGATGAGGTTATAACAACTGGACAACGAGCTGTATAGTGTATAGTTTTTTCCAATAAAAAAAAAGCGAAACGTAAAAAACTTACTATGGAACTGACATATGTCAATGTCATCTGCATACTACGTTTGTTTACCTTTTGCTTTTTTTTTATTGGAATCAACTATACAATTATCTCTTTTTAAGTGATAACACAATTAACCATTATATCCTAAGGAATCCCGCCGACCAATTGGTTGCTACCAACGGGGTTGGTATTGGTGGTAAATGTGAATTTCTCGGCTGTTGCTTATTCTGTCAGCGTAAGCATCGTATCGTTGCATAACATGTAAATAAAAATATTAACTACACATACACACTTACATAAAACTCTACGGTAGCTACGTTCATTATTTAAATTTTCGTATCTTTTTCTATTTACACCACAATCCTAAAGAAATACATATTTCATGCGTATGCTTGGTTTTTTCATGTGAAATGGCAGGTGTGCAATATTACGACCTAGCCATGTTCTTGCTTTGTCTATATGGTATCAGACGGTACGTCATGGCATATATCAGTATCAGCGGTGTCACCAGTCTATTTACACCACAATCCTAAAGAAATACATATTTCATACATATGCTTGGTTTTTTCATGTGAAATGGCAGGTGTGCAATATTACGACCTAGCCATGTTCTTGCCTTGCCTATAGGGTATCAGACGGTACGTCATGGCATATATCAGTGACGTCATCATATATCAGATATATCAGATATATGCCATGACGTCACCAGGCGCAGGCGCAGGCCCAGGTGAGATCCATTCCAGCGCAGCGGTCGGCGTGTCGCGCAATGTCACCTCCTGTACCCTTCCGCTGCGCTTTGGGCAAGCGGTCATACTGATAGGTATTGAAAACTGAAATATTATTAAAATGACACCAAGTTGATCGCGTTTAGCATTCGATCCTTTTTTTATTCACAAATGGTAAACCCCTATCATTATCTCTCGAATATATGTACATAATATATGTGGCACTTGTTCAGACAGGAAAAGATCAGAAAAGAAACTTCTTCTAACGGCTTCACTCAGCGCAAGACCGGTCGGCGTTGAAATCCTTGGTGAAGACTCTTATTCAGCAGTGGACTTCTTTTTAACCGACTTAAAAAAAAGGAGGAGGTTCTCAATTCGACTGGACGAATTCGAAAGGATTAGATGAATGCCGGTGCTCGGTGGACCGACGACCTGGTAAAGGTTGCAGGAAGCCGCTGGATGCGAGCCGCACAGGACCGGTCGGTGTGGAAATCCTTGGGGGAGGCCTTTTTCCAGCAGTGGACGTCTTTCGGCTGATAGATAGATAGACGAATGCCGATACTCTACATTTAATAACTCTAGTAAAACAACTACTAGTTTATGTATTTAATTTATGGCAACCATATTTTTTATCCCCAAAATGTATATTTGTCCCCAGAATGTATTCCTAAATTATAATTTATATTCCCAATTAATCAGAAGGTTCTATTTTGAATCACAATTTTTTTTTTTTTTAATGTGATAAGAAAGGCAAACGAGCAAGTGGGTCACCTGATGGTAAGTGATCACCACTGCCAATAAAATAAATGTAAATTAGCATTTAAAATAAAACTTTTATCACTATTATCTATTTATTAAATAAAAGCTTTCCTCAAAAAATAAGTCGTAGACCTAAATAATATTAACAGACATTAACAGAGACATTGAGCGCCGAATCAACTTGGGATGGATGAAGTGGCGACAGGTCACAGGGACTACCTGCGACCCCCGACTTCCCCTTAAGTTTAAGGATATATAAAACTATCATAAGACCTGTCGTCCTGTATGGAGCGGAATGTTGGGCCACTAAGGGAAAGGATGAAAGACGATTGCATGCTGCGGAGATGCGAATGTTGAGATGGATGTGTGGAGTAACAAGAATGGACAAGATTAGGAATGAGTATATAAGAGGAAGTTTGAAAGTTGCGCCAGTGATAGAAAAATTGAGAGGAAATCGTTTGTCGTGGTATGGGCATGTAATGCGGAGGAATGAAAGACATGTTACAAGGAGAGTGTTACAGATGAGTGTCGATGGATATAAGGGGAGAGGGAGACCAAAAAAGAGATGGATGGATTGTGTGAAGGATGATATGTGTCGAAAGGGTGTGAGTACGGAGATGACAGCTGAAAGGGATGTATGGAAGAAGAAAATATTTTGCGCCGACCCCAAATGATTGGGATAAGGGCAGGAGAATGATGAGACCTAAATAATATACCTTTTTTCTATATATTTCTCATTTTTCTGTTTCTGTCAACAATCCATTGCTATCACTTTAATTCTTTCTGTCATCAAACTACTAATCTTGTCAGCAATTAAATAGTTAAAAAGTTTGTTCCATAATTTTATGAGAAAATACCCCATACGAGTAGGGGCGGAGCCACAATGCATCGAATGTATTGAGTAAACGGACAAAAATCATAACTTTAGTGTCCATTTACTGAATCGATTTTTTAAATTTAATTATATGATTTTGGGTCAAAACGCAAAAATAAACACAAGATTTTATAAAGTAATACACCTATTTTCATATTTCTGTATTTAAAGGCAAAGAACTTAGAGCGCGCGGCAGGTGTTTACAGCAGGTCCTCAAAATTTAAACTAGCCACTAGTAAAATAAAATGTTTGCATTTAGAAAAATAAAACTATTTTAAAAAATAATAAATAAAATTGGCGCTATTGTTGAGAGATTCTAAAAATAAAGATAAAATCTTTTTTGCAAACGTTCACCGATATATTTTTGACATTTTTAATGGAGTTAACTCTCTCTGAAAAAAAAGGCATAAAACCGGAAGTCGCATACAGACGCACTCAAACTAGGTTTGAATTTATAATAATAAGCTTTATTATGATAATAAAATGAGAAAAGAACCCTACGAATAGATATTTAGTGATTTTTTTTAAAGCTTCATCAAAGTTTGTTATTGAAATAAATTTCGTATGTATTTACTATGAAAACTTGGTGGCATGAGGAAAAAGAAACAATGCAAGTATAGACACGAATATATCAATATTTTAAAATAAATATCTTGGTTTGTCATACATAAGTATAACAATAAAATACGCAGTACTTTTTAAAATATGTTGCGTTTTCAACAAAGATAGTCAATGAATAAAAAGTCTCTATGAACGTCACATTCTTATAAACATAATTGACCACGCTGAATACGTTAAAAACAACCGACTTCAATCGCAACAACTCCAATTTTACTATGTTTTTGTTGATTTTCTCAAAAACCGCTGAATCGATTTCGATAAAATTTATATGGGACCATCTGTGAAGTATACCCTTTCAAACAAAAAAAGAATTTTCGAAATCGGTTCAGGCGTCTTCGAGTAATCGGTGAACATACATATAAAAAAAAAAAAAAAGATTCCGACGAATTGAGAACCTCCTCCTTTTTTTGAAGTCGGTTGAAAACACTTTGTAACCAGGGAGTGTGAGCCGACCAAATAATAAATATGATCTCCTTTGAACTGATGATTCATTGCCTTCGCAATGATCATGCTTCTCGCCTTGATGAACAATATACTATTATTTTTGGGTAAGTGTCAATGCATTGTGAGAGCGGGGGGAAAATTGGCCAAAACGAAAAAAGAGCGCCCCTCAAAATCAAAACCTGCACTAATTGTCCAGTAATTGTTACATTATAGTATTCTTTTTTTATTTCTTACTTCATTATAGAATATACGTATTTGTAATTAATACACATTACATAGAAATATGTATAGTAATTTTATTTCATTAATTACCATATCCATTGTCACCGCAGTTTAGTTTATCATTCAATTTCACCTGACATTTACATTTTTTCCTTACAATACCAACTATTTAATTTGGTCGTATACCTACTGAACCTTTATAATTGAATTATTTGATAAATTACAGTTGTATTTTTTGGTGATTCGATTCTGGTGACGGATCTATTATGTTTGAGACAAATCATATAAATATGTTAATTTAGGCATTGAAAATGTATTTATTTGGTGATAAGTGATGACTAAAATCATATGGTAACCTTAATTTATTTATGCATCTTATACCTACCTACTTGCCTTGCATGAACCTGGTTTCACGTTATTGACAGACATTTTACGTGGAGCGTCTCTCAGTTTCGCCTTGCGATACGGGCATACGGGGAGTAATCATCCTCAAGGCTCAAATTAGATATTCCCATTTTAGTAGTTGTTATTAGTACATAATTTAATTATGTACCATATGGTATTAAAGGACAAACAGTTTATTACTATCTTATTACTATGTAATTATAATAATACGCAGGGCCGCATGTGGCGAGCTGTTGGGGAGTATACCGACCCCACGTAGGTACTCGAGTACTCCCGGGAGAAGGCCCTGTTCCCCACCTCTGTTTTGCCCTAGCTGGCCGGCTAGAGCGGAGTCGCGAGAGCGTTATGCTCGAAGGGTGGAAGTTTCCGCGTAAGTGGCGAGTGGGCACGGATGCTGGACCCTCACGGAGCGCGTGATCGTTGTTTAAAATCCGGCGGCGCCTCTACACCCTTCAGTCACTCAGCAAATGTTTCTCATTGCAGCACTGTGCATGCAGCTGTTTTCGGGGGCCCATTGACCCGAGTTGGCTAGTCACCGTCTGCTCATTTTCCCGTGTTATTAACATTGGTCGGTCAGGCGCCATAGTCCCTTCCATAGTGCCGCCGGTTACCTAGCTAGTCCACTAGTATCTCATCGCAATAGACCGGTTTATTTTTTTTAATTGTTTTCTCCATTCTTTACACTAGTCCTACACTATCCGGGAATTGTCCTTGGGTGCATTACTATGTATTCAGGGATAATCGCCGGATGGTGTCACATTACCTTTAAATTTAATGTCTAACGGGCGGGCCTCTACGTGCTGGCTTCGGCCCCACGCATGCCTTCCAAAAGTCCGGGACTTAATTGCCTAGGGATCAAAAGAACAAGACTACATAAAAATATTATATCTGTAATTGTTTTTGGAAAAATGTTATTGGAAAATGCTCGACTTCAAGAATCAGAACACAGCATAGCTTCAGCTCTAGCTACCCAATCTCTGAATTAATGCTGAGACTGAACTCATTCTTCTTTTTTCACTCACTTTGTATTTTTTCAATTTATTTATAGATCTTAATATTCCACTAGCTAATTAATTCTTTCACCAGTCCGAACCGTCTAGAACGGAGTAATCTTAGCAGTACACGTGTCGCATATACGAATATGTATATTATGTCGCCGTGCGCCGAGGAAAGTGCGCGCGCGTAGTGACGTGCTTTATCGGCGGATGCGGCTTATCGCAAGGTTGCTGCCTCCACGTGCCGCTGACCATTTAACACGCGCGTACATTGCAGCTGCGTTTTAAAGTCAAGTTGCACTTGCACTTGCAACTCACTAGGTTATATTGCAAGTTCATACAATGTTAACACTGCTCTGCCGACGCATGCATGAGTAGCAATTTCTTTTATGCAATTAGTTTTACAATATAATCATATTAACCTTTATTTGTGACTACGTTTTTCTTTATCAGGGTTCCGTATCCCAAGGGTGTCGACAAGACCCTTACTAAGCCTATGTTGTCTGTTTGTCTGCCTTTTAATTTACCAAGTTAATCTATAGGTACAACGATGTACAGGCTTTGAACCATACCAACCACAACTATAATTTTCAAGGAATATATTTTGTATGGCGCAAAAAACAAGGTGTTTCTGTAATCCCTATAAAATAAATGTCTTTCTTTTCAAGGTTTTTACTTTCATATTTCATTTCATACACTAAATAATGTATGTACATACATAGTTGTTTATTCCTGGAAAATTTGGTTTGAGGCTCTAACGATTTTGATGAAATTTTTAAGGGACTATACATAGAAAAAAAAACAAATAAGGCACCCGAAGTGCACTACTTGAGTGCGACGAATGAGCTGCGAATTATCATCATGCGAATGCACGTGACACTAGTGCGACAAATTTGAAATCGACACAAACCTAGTATGCCATACCAACCCAAATAATCTGGGTGGGTATTAATTTTTCTCAAGTCCAACTACTAATGTTTATTGCCCATTTGTGTTGAGCAATGACAATGAAAAAGAAAAGATTTCACGAGAAGATATGTACAGCGTGGCTGTATAATTCATTTGCCTTTGCTCTATGGTAAAAATGTTATAATAAATAATGTTATACTAAAAAACCGGCCAAGTGCGAGTTGGACTCGCGCATCGAGGGTTCCGTATAAATTTATAAATTCATAACCACACATGTCTTGAACTCTATATCAAATTCTCAGGCCTGCAAATCGCTTGAAGCTGTGGAAAAATCAAACTTCTGATCAAACTTGTTTTTGTGTCACAAAAAAATTGTGATGTAACTCCAAATAGTTTTCGGACTTTTCTCTTTACTTGTGACATAAGCATTGCTTGTTACAAAATTTCATGATTCTAGATCAACGGGACGGGAACCCTGGTTTTGAATAGTTTTGATTTCCATGCGAGTGTCCAAATATGCAGCATAAACGGCCGTATCTCTTGATTGCGTTGGAATAGAAGTTTGATTTTTTTCTTAGCTTCAAGGGATTGCAGGACTGAGTATTTGATATAAATTTCAACTTGATACGTCTACGCGTTCTTGAGAAAAAGGGTCTTGACAGACAGACGCACGGACAACGAAGTGATCCTATAAGGGTTGCTTTTTTCCTTTTGAGGTACGGAACCCTAAAAAAATTGAAACCGGCTAAGTGGGAGCCGACTTCACGCTAAATAATAATAATAAGCGTAGGGATGTGACGACCCCATCGCCACTGGTGTAGAGGTTGCAGTGACAGCGCAGCCTCCTCATAAGTGTGATTAGTCAGTATCCCCTGGACTCGGTGTTGACCGTGTCGAATTCCAATTTGACCCCGGGTACAAAAATATAGGGGTCAATAACGGTCATGCGTAAAATGATGATGGAAAGTGAAATTAATGAAGGACGCATAGGGTCGCTGCCCGAGGGCCGTCGGGGCGCGTCAGGTCGCGCTAATGCCAGGCACGGCAGCATGCGAGTTGGCGTATCACGACCGGCCCGAACACCTGGCCGGTCACTTCCATCATCGCCACCAGTTCGCTTGGCGTCGGCAGGGTCTTCACAGGCCCAGCAAGCGGCGCCCGCCCGGCGCTGGAGCCGCATGAGATGGTCTAGCTCTCAAAATGAGAACCTCATGCGAGCGTACTACGGTGCGACGGGAGGAGAAACTCGTCGGACGGGGTTTCGAGCGAGGATGCGCCAAGAGTTTTTGCGCGAAGTCGTTCCGGTCTCAAGATCCTCATTTAACGGGACGCGGCGTTTATCAGCACATGTGCCGCAAGTGGTTGAACCGCCTAATAATCCCTCAATTACCAGATGAGGATGTTGAGACTGAAACGATTTCCCAGGAATTAGAGTACATCAGGAGCACACTTGAGAAAGCGATTCGAGAATTCCGTGCTCTGCTTCCTGAGGAGAGGCCGCGGCTTCCGCAATGATATCCCGATTCCGCGGAGTCCGGAATCGGGATGTCATTGAGGCCGTAAATCGCATACTGTCAGAATATTTGGCATGTAGCAGTGACCTTGGTGATACAAACTCAATCCTTTTTGGCGCTGCAATGGCGGCCTGTCGATATGTAGGTGCCAAAATGCCAGAACCGGCGCACCGCGGGGAAAGTCGGCTTGGCAAAAGAGGATTGAGCGTCGTATAACTAAGGCAAGGGTCCGCATTGGCAAACTGATCGCTTTCAGGTCGGGCAACACCAGGCCCCGAGTGATGCGCTTTGTTAGGCTTGCATTTGCAGGATCAGACTTTGATCTTGCAGGGCGCCATGCAATGCGATTAGTTGCAGAGCGCATCGATGACCTGAAGCAATGGATAGAGCTACATGGGCAAATCGAATTCGGCGATACTCTGAGCGCGTAAACCGGTTTCGACAGAATCGCCTCTTCATGAGTGATCAAAAGAAGTTCTACAGATCGTTGGACCGACCTTCTGTGTTGAACACAGGCGAAAGCCCGGATCACGAGGTAATGGCAGCCTTTTGCGTAACCTGTAGTCTAGGCCCGTTCAACACAACGAGGAGCGGTGGATGGCTGAGTTGGAGGAGGCATGTGATGGCATTGAACCTATGAACCCCGTGACCATTAGTGCCGAAGATGTTTCGCAAGCGGTCCGTAAAGCTCCTAATTGGAAAACCCCAGGAAGCGACGGACTGCACCACTATTGGCTCAAGGGGTTCTATGCTAGTCACGAGACCTTCGCCGACCAGTTCCAGCAAGCACTCGAACAGTGTCAGGTTCCGAACTTCTTGACTACTGGGATCACTCATTTAGCTCCTAAGTCGAACAATACCGCTGACCCTAGCCAGTACCGCCCCATTACGTGTCTTTCAACAACATACAAGACACTAACATCTATTCTGAAGGCCAAGATGGACGCCTTCATAGAGGCGAATAACATCATGTCAGTAAATCAGAATGGATGTAGGGGCGGGAGTCGCGGTACGAAGTATCTGCTCCTGATTGACGCGGTCGGTCGTGGGCAAATTGGTGAATCGCAATCGACGCAATTTCTCCGCTGCCTGGATTGATTACAAGAAGGCTTTTGACTTCGTTCCCCATTCATGGTTAAAGAGAGTTCTCGAGCTGTACAAGATAGATAGTACCTACAGTTAGAGACTTCCTCGGTACATGTATGGGGCAATGGAGTACGATCCTTAGTCTCCATGGTCAGCGGCTGTCGAATGCGGAAGACCGGATTTGGATAAATATTTAGGTATAGTATATTCCAGGGCGATTGTCTGAGTCCATTTTGGTTTTGCCTGTCTCTGAATCCACTCAGCTTTCTGCTCGAGAAATCAGGACGGGATTTCAGTTTCAGAGAGGGGGCTTACGCATGACTCACCTTCTGTACATGGACGATCTCAAACTGTTCGCCCCAAATGCAACACGGTTAGAGGAGCTATTGAGAGTCACTTGTAATTTCAGCAGCTCCATCAACATGGAGCTAGGGGTGGATAAGTGTGCGATCGTTCATGTGGAGAGAGGTAGGGTGGTGCATTCGAATGGAGTTGATAGTGACTCCATGAACATTCGTACCCTCTCTGAGACTGAGACATACCGGTATCTGGGTATGTTGCAGAGTATTGGTGTGAACGAGACGGAGGTGAAACATGCGGTATATGACATGTTTTGGGAGCGCCTGACAAAAGTTTTGGAAAGTTATTTGTCCGGCGTTAACAAGATACGAGCATTCAATGCTTGGGTCATCCCCGTTCTTCAGTACACCTTCGGTATACTCAGATGGACACAGACTGAATTAGACGCCCTGGATCGGAAAGTCCGCACTACTATGACACTCCACAGAATGCATCATCCGAGGTCGTCAGTGATGAGGCTGTATATTCCGCGGAAGAGTGGCGGTCGTGGCCTTCTTAGTGCGAAACAAATGCACAACCGTGAAATATGCAGCCTCCGATGCTATTTCCTAGCGAAAGTCGATAGTCTTCTCTCTACTATTCCACACGATGAAAACCTCGTGCAAGCCGATGCCGACAAGAGGTTGCGGTACCTTAATCTGGCGCACGAGGTTACGGATATGTGGCAAGTGCAATCCACTGAAATTATTCCTGTAGTCCTGTCCGTTAATGTTTTGATCCCAGCTGACTTGGATCGTAACCTTAGACAGCTGGGACTTCGAAGTAAACCGATAATAGCGGCTATGCAAAAGGCAGTCCTCCTCGACAAAGCCCGGATTGTTCGACGCTTTCTCTCCTCGTCGCACTGACATCCAGCCGACTGTGCTTCTGCTGGAGTAGCTCCTGCCACTTCGCCAAGCGCGAAGTGATCAGTGTAGCGAAAGCTTATATTGGACATAATAATAATAAATCTTTATTTCGACAGAGTCATAGTGGCTGTTAGTAAAACTTAAAAATTATGTTAGTAGATACATTCAATTCAATTCATCAAATTTTTTGTTCCTATTTGGGACACTGGGTGGGTACACGTGAGTATTCATCCAGTGACCCAATATAGGACAGTCCGGCTTCTCTGATATTGTCTTCAGAATGCTGTTGGGACTCCCCCATACCCTACGCATTAGTGAGGCTGTTCGCTTGCGCATGATGGCGTAAAAGTCATCTGATAATCGATGCCGAATTAAAATAAACAAACTTTTAGAAAAATTACACAAAATATGTATTGTTAAACTTTTAAAAATAATTTACATTTAAAATAGTACACGGTGCGCGAGTCTTAATTGGCCAGTTTTTTAATGTCAATGAAAATGTGTAAGCACATTTCGACGGAAAACTGCATTTTCTTATTTTAATCATGACTCAGAGCTCAGTTATGAAGACGTTATCATTTTATCGTCACTTTTCTCCGTTTTTATTCAGTCTAGATCTAAAACACCGGATTGATCAATAATTAGTACTGACGTCTTCATCTAATTGACTAGGTATTGTGTATTTTGTACTGTTTGTCAAGGTCACGTTTTATTTTAGCAATGTTATCTTTGGCCTGAAGATTGTAGTGGTAGCTAAACCAAACGATAGGTAGGTAACTAACTAGCATGATTCGTGTCGTTTCGTTTATTTAAGTGTCGACGCGAGGGCGGTACTACGCCACAGTATACAAACTTGTAACAAACATGAGCAGAGAGCGAGGGGGACGATACGATGAAAATAATACCTACCTATGTTTGTTTTGGTTCATTACGACAGTAAACAAGGTCAATCAAGGTAACCTAAATATAATCTTACTTAGGCAATGTCAAATTTAGATAGGTACTATACTAACTTATTACGTGGAGGGGTGGGAATCAAGGAAGTACTCTGACGTAGTCTTTGAATTAATGAGAAAGTAAGTAGGTACCTACTTAAGTGATTTTTATTTTTACCTGAATACAATAATAATATTTATGTTGGTCCCGTATATTAATTTTCTGCTAGTAGAAAGTCAGCATTTTCACCGAGTTTGTTATACAGGATGTTAAAAAAGGGCGTTTGAAATTTTAAGGGGTTATTCAGAATCAAGTATAGAATACAGGAAAAATATCGAAACTGATCCACATTTTTTTTCAGATTTCCATATAAATTCTAGGTATTTTTCTAGTACAAGATTCTGAGTAATCCCTTCAAATTTCAAACGCACTTTTTTAACACTCTGTATATTTTATATGATAGTTATAGCTCGTTTAATAATCCTTTTTCGGGATCGGTTTTAAATTATTTTTATTTAAAAAGAAAATATAAATTAGACTATGAATTTTTGATATTATAGGGCGCTCTGAACCTCTAGCCACTGCATGTTTCCTGCCACGTATGGCACGTTTTCAATTCTCAATTGGCGGGTAATCGAGAGTCACAGTGATTGCAAATTCTGGTAATGTTATGTCACCACAGTATAAGTATCTAACTAGTGTAATTGGTCTTCTGGTTTATTTAATAGCATGCTCTATGCCAACACTGCCTCTGCGGTCGTCTCAAGATCAAGGTCGCGCGGCAGACGCGTCGCAAGGTCACCGCGGCCGCCGCCGCCGCCGCCGCCGCCGCGCCCAGCTCGAGTGGCCCGCGCCTCGCGCTTGCTCAAATATTTGCGCCGTCTGTCCTCCGCGACCGATACTGCGAGGTCACCACGTCAAATGGACCTTGAAACTATATTATCCGACCTCTCCGGCCATCAAAGACGAGCTTAAGTACCTTCTGTTGAACTGTTGATACGAACATATCGGTTACATGGAAATATAACGACTTTAATGTCAATTAAGGTGATAAGGCACCTCACTGGTAGGACTATTGGTCTGAAAATATCGTACCTCGAAGTGATATAGACGGGAATGATATTAGAGCTCTTTGCTTTAGATAATAATGGTTGGGTGGTAAAGTTTGCAAATGATGCAACAAATAAATTATTTAAAATATGTGGTAAAGTTTTAAAGAGAGCTTTTACTAATGAATTTATCCTTATTTTGATTTAGATTTTAATGAAATCGCACAAAATGGGATTTTATAATATACAAAGTGATATAAAATTGACAAATAAATACTCGACTGATCAATCTTAAAGAGAATTCCAAAAAGTTTTACTTTGATTAAAGAGATAGCATGAGCCGATACCACCTCAATACAATATAAACACGCTCGAGGACCATCTAGGCAGCCACGATATAGTTCGACTGGCTGCCGCAGCCTGGCTGCCTAGTGTGCGAGGTTCTTATAGTAGAGTACATTTCCTAGCAGGCTGTCTCGTTCGAACTTCAAATTGAAACCTGGATGGAAGACAAGAAAGTTGAGATTTCTCACCCCATTTGATCAGCATCGACACCGCCGCCGTGTCAAGTAAAATGCTGTGAGTGGCTCTGTGATTTTACATGAGCATTGAGCCGTTTTTAGAAGCATAGCATGTGCCTGGTTCTTACAGATACAGGTTGTGAAACTCAATTGTAATGGCGATTGCCGAGTTTAATGCCGGTTTCCATAAAAATATAATTCACTTATTTATGACGTGCAACAAAATAAAGCACACCATTAAATTAAGATGTATTTATCTGTTTGGACCTACATTTCCAATTCAGCTTTTTGTTTGTGAGTGCATATGAATCTGTTAAAGGACATCGTTAATTACAAGGTTTTTGTATGCAAAAAACAATGCGTAGGTCACGTACAAATAAATGAACACATTCAATAATGTTTGCATTCATTTACTTACGTGTCAGCGCGGCACGTTGGTTTCATGAGTGCCGTAACTGAATCTATTACATATATAATATTTATATTTTTTCAGTATGAGTTTTCAGCACATTACGAATTACCCATGTTTTTCGAAGCTATAATTATATTTATACTTGTTTCATGATTTCAGATTGTATTCCTTCAGTAATTAATAACAATTACATCTGCGGAACTGGGCCGCTGCCGCTGAGATGTGACGCCATCAATTAGATATCAGGAGGTCATGTCATGCCACGCACGCGGCTGAAAAAGGCCCGCCTGGTTCCCGAGGGGGCTGCAACCGGCTGCCATCGAGGCCAAGGCCTCCATGAGTTATGGGCGGCGGCGCCGGCGGGCGTCGGCATGGTGTTCGAGCGACGTGCGGCAGTGCTCCTATTTTGCAATCGAAACGTACGAAAGTATCACACAAAAGATAGCAAAACCTTTCCCACCCCTCTCCCACCAGGCCGGCGTTTCCGGATTTTTCATTGGTTTATCTATTAATATGTAAAATAAAACTACGATTCTCACGGGGTTAGTGCAAAACACTAACCCCGTGAGAATCGTAGTTTTATTTTACTTTGGAATTTTATATTTACCATAGCAACCTCCTTGGTGGTCGGTGAGGTGTAAGTGTGTAGGTATCTCTATGTATCTACGAATTCGTATGGTTTATGGCACTCTTAAAGCTCGTGGCGTTAATGCAATCAGGTGATACGAATCTAAATATTACCCCTCTCCCACCAGGCCGGCGTTTCCGGATTTTTCATTGGTTTATCTATTAATATGTAAAATAAAACTACGATTCTCACGGGGTTAGTGCAAAACACTAACCCCGTGAGAATCGTAGTTTTATTTTACTTTGGAATTTTATATTTACCATAGCAACCTCCTTGGTGGTCGGTGAGGTGTAAGTGTGTAGGTATCTCTATGTATCTACGAATTCGTATGGTTTATGGCACTCTTAAAGCTCGTGGCGTTAATGCAATCAGGTGATACGAATCTAAATATAACAAATAAACAAATGAAAAACGAAATACCTACACAATTTTTAATAAATATTCTAGATTGTTTTAACAGTTCTGTAAGGTTTAATTAATACATTTAATATTAATTAACCTTTTTGTGGCTTGATATCCGTTTATAATTACAGACAGATTTTAAATGTAATTAACATGTAACTTTCTAAAATCAGTATAGTATAGATAGTTGCACCGAGGCCCGAGGTGAGGGCGAGGAGGAGTATCAAACTAGGCCATGCTGTACCCACAACTGTCTGTACACATGAGTGCGGCGCGGCGCGGGCAGCTCGCGGCAGCCGCTACCGAATGAGGTTAGTGGAACGCGAGGCATTACACTTGACCTCTTTCCGAGTCCTTACCTCCGCCAGACCTTCACACTTTTTACGACGCTTTTACGAGCTAGGTTGTGCCAATTAAACTTGTGAACGACCGACCGCAGCGGCGGCTGTTACTGACAATGACATCCTCGTGCCGTGCAGATGCAGCAGTGCACAGAGTGCAGCAAAGCAGCGCCCGCGCCCTGCCGCCGCTGCCATGCTGGCTCGACGCGTCCCGCTTGACTTGTTTGACACCATTTGGCCTTCGATGCCTTCTTTCTCTTACCTTAATTTATTTGAATTGTGAATATTGAACAAAATTCTCGTAAAACAAATTCTGTGTTGACAAATAGCATGAGCGACGATATAAAACTTCTTTGCCAGTATACAATCAAAGTAATCTAGGAATAAAGTACAATTAAAACCTTAATAGCAAGGCATAATAGAATGAAGATAGGTGATTAAAGAAAATAAAATGTATATGTGTATGTATATCAGTCTCTGGTTCCCAAGATACAGGTAATCCTAGTTTGGGGCCAGATGACCGTGTGTGATTTGTCCCAGTTATTATTATTATTATTAAAACAAAATATTTATAGAGCGACATGGCTTCCATCTTATCGTCTTATCTAATATTAGTTTCCTACGCTAATGGTTTAGTTAACAATTTGACATCCTGAATGTTACATCTAGTTACTTATAGAATACTTTTAACGAAATAGTAATTGATTTTTATCGATGAAAAGTAGTATAAGTATAATCTATTTACCTGTAACGTTTGCATGATAATACGAACGTTTTCAGTTGCTGACTTACCACGTTTGCATACGTATTGTAAGTACGACGACGTTGAATATCATTGGAGACAAATAGGTATGTTGAACTGACACATTGGTTCCTAGTAAACAAGGTCAGGGTGACCTTGTGGTAAATCTTATTTTTTATTGTTATTTTTGCAGCAATGAGAGCACAAAGGCAAACAAGGAAGTCGCCGTCGCATTACGCGATTACTCCAACTATGTACGAGTAGATTGAGTGTTTACTCATGCTCTTTACTCAGGGCCACGCTGGCAGCGGCGTGCAGCGCAGCGGCTTCAGCCTGTGCGTCTGCATGCGTGCGCGCAACCGTACTCTCGCATCCGCACGTATAATGTGGCCAATCGACCACGCACGCACTCATCCCCAGACTGATGATGATTCAGTGGCGGATGGCAGATGTTTTGTAAAAGTTTCCGATAGTGTCACGTATACATGTATATTATGAGTAATATTTGTCCTTTGAATGTTAACTTGTTTTCAACGGAACTTTTCCAGAGTCTATTTCGGGAGCGTATAATAATAGGTCAGGTACACTTAGTATACCTAGTACCTAGGTTACACGTACGCAGTCACTATTTGCGGTTTATTTTTTGCATCAACTCTTGGAAGCAGAATTTGTTTGTTTTTGCGAATAATGTCTCTTTATTCAATGAAAACATTTTCGCGGTACTGACAAGTAATCTAGCGCTACATGTGGGTCACTTGATAAGGTAACAATATTGCGTTAAACGATTTCTGGTTAACAAAGCACTTCAACAACTTTTTCCTGGAATGTATGTAGCTTTATTTGTAAGTGTAGCGCATAAAAGGGTCTTTGTTACGTAGAAATACCAAAAATAAGTTCAAAAACTAAAACCCGACTACGGAAAATCTCTCTCTGAAAAGTATGAAACAAGAAAATATTTATACATTGTATGTAGTGATGTTCAGAGGCTATGTATAATACTTTCTTGTTTCATATTTTTCAGAGAGATATTTAATTTAACTTCTTGAACTTTTTTTTAATTATTTTGGAGTTTGGCTCACATTTGACACAATTATCGAGCGAATACAGCAAAGTAGTGAGCAACAGCTAGTAATACATATATATATATATTTAAAATGTGCTCGTTAAACCCTTTCATTTGATACCCAAAACGGTACCTTTTAAGAAAAAAGTGTTTTTTGGTCATGACTTTATGTCCTGTAGAGGGCGCCATATTTAATTTATTGTGACATTATATAACCTATAACCAGCGGACAATTAAGACGCTTCTAATAATACCTCATTCGTTGGATTTTGATAAGTAGTTTAGAAGTTATGCGGGAACAGATGAACATACATATGACACAATTATCGAGCGAATGCAAGCAAAGCAGCGAGCAACAGATGGTATAATATAAAATGTGTTCATTAAGCCCGTTAAGTTATGCGGGAACAGACAAACATACATACATACATACGGGTTACAATCATAACCCTCATTTTTGCTTCGCCGTAGTTGGGTAAATACAAATAACATATTTTTCACCTCTCCAGCACGAAAAGGGTGCCTTTGGTCCCTAAAAACTCAAAGCAAAAATGGTTTTTGCTGCGAGCGTAACAAAAATTGATTCGAATTTCGAACACCACCTATTGCACGGCGCTGAAAAAAAAAATGGGCGATAGTTCGTTCAGAAACTCATTTTGGCCTAGCGATTTAACTCATAGGCACAAAATGTTGTCTGTTATTTAATAAAATTTAAGTTTATAAATTGTGCTATTGCATTTAAAATAAACGACGACGACGACGTTTATAGACGTAATATTTAAAATAAATATGTACTAGTAAACATGAATATCGCTTACTTAAAAATATTATGTTTGGTTTTCATCTTAGGTTTTCATAAAAATGAGATGCAGCGCAGTTTCCGAACGCAACCTCTAAATTAAAAACATTTAATTAAAAAACCTTATTGTCTCCAAAGAGAATTTAATCAACTACGTTTTAACTTTTCTCGCTGGTCAAGGTGAAAAGTTGTATGTTTAACACGAGAGCAAGTTATTTTTATGTCTCGTGCCTTTAAATCGCTCACTCTGCTCAGTAGTCTATATTAGAATCACTCGCTACGCTCGTGATTCAATTCTAGACTACTTCGCTAGTTCGTGATTTAAAGTCGCAAAAAATAACTTTGCTCACTAGTTGAACAAATAACTATTTCACCTCTCCAGCACGAAAAGGGTGCCATTGGTCTCTAAAAACTCAAAGCAAAAACGCTTTTTCTGCGAGCGTGAGAAAAAGTGATTCGAATTTCGAACACCCCCCTTTGCGCGACGCTGAAAAAATGGCGATTGTCCGTTCATAAACTCATTTTGGCGATTTAACTCGCACAAATATAGGCACAAAATGTTGTCTGTTATTTAATTTATAAATTGTGCTATTGCATTTTTAAAGACCTAATATTTAAAATAAATATGTACTAGTAAACGCGAATATCGCTTACTTAAAAATATCATGTTTGATTTTCATCTTAGGTTTTCAAAAAAATGACAAGCAGCGTAGTTTCCTAACGTTCCTTCTAAATTAAAAACATTATAAAAAAAACGATATTGTCTCCAAAGAGAATTTAATCAACTACGTTTTTACTTTTCTCGCTGGACCGCTGGTCGAGGTGAAAAGTTCTATGTTACACTCGAGAACAAGTTATTTTTATGTCTCGTGCCTTTAAATCACTAACTGTGCACAGTAGTCTATATTAGAATCACTCGCTACGCTCGGGATTCAATTCTAGACTACTTCGCTACTTATTTAAATTCAGCACTCGTAGCAAAAAATAACTTTATACTACACCTACTTAGAAAGTACCTTAATACATAAATTTAGTAATCTATAAAAGATTTAAACAACACTCTTTCCGAGATTCTAAAATGGTTCACTGTAAACGAATGTGAAACAAAAATTACAAAGGAATTTGTGTATTCCGTTACAATATGATTGAAAATGATAAACATTATCGTGAAATTTTGGAAGAACTTAAAATATATTTCTTTAACAAAGCTTGTACCCTTAGCTTATTTATACCATTGTTTTTACTGGTGACCGACCGAAGGTTCGGTTTCGGTTTTGCCCAGTTTCGGCCAAAAAATAAAGTTCAAGTTCAAAATAAAAAGTCAGTGTTCGTGTATTTTCGCGCTTCGTTCGGGTGAGTTTGTGCCTCGTGGTCGCCAGTAAACCGCGTATCAATCGAAAATAAATAAAAGGTAATCCAACTTATTAGGTAATTGAAGTTTTCATGTATCAGTTCCCTAGTAAGATTGTATACCTTTTATTTATTTTAGATAGAAATAAGGTACAGAAGTGATTCGTGACATTTCAAATACAGTACCTCTTACAACCGTTACTCTTACTAAGAAAAAGCTTTAATTGCACTTTGTTTATTTTATTTAACACGAATTAAATATCACGCAATAGAAATTTAAGCTATAATTTACATTCCTGAATGAGTTTCAGTTTCAGTTTCGATTTCGGTTTCGTCCAAAACTGAGACTGAAGCCGAAAGTTCGGTTTCGGTTTCGGCTGAATATCTTGTTTTGGTCGGACACTAGTTTTTACGTAATCAATCATAGAAATTTTATCCAAACTATGTACATATAACTATTTTTAATCTTAGATATGTTTTAATGTAGAATCCTTTTGAAATTCCTGAAAAAAAGAAGTATGGCTTCTACCTATGAAACTGGTGATAATGCTTAAATTCAATTTGTAAAAAAGAAAAACCGAATCGGGGGAAACTCACAGAATCGGGGGTTCCGAACAAAGTACAAACAAATAATATTCAGAATTTTACCATCTTAACTTAAGACCACAGACTTCTTAAAGGTTTTCCTGTAATCTATAAGTAAAGAACTATATTCTGTATTTCGTTCAAAATTTTAGGTTCCGTATTATCACTTGATAAGGGGGGAGATAAGGGCGGGGGAGGGATTAACAACTTTCGTCTGTTTTCTTAAATAATTTTTAATCTATTTATTTGAAAATTATAAACAAATAGTAGAAATACACTTTCGAACACCTATCGGCCCACCTAGCATTTCAAGTTTTTATGGCCTACTATAGCTAAAAGTAAATAATTAATTAATTTAAATAATTAATTAATTTAAATAATTTATTAATTTAAATTAAGTTGACGTGTAAATTACAATTATGTTTTTACAAATAAAGGATTGTATTGTATTGTATTGTAAATGCTAAGTTCGGGGAATGGTCAATTTTCTTTAATAATTTTTAATATATTTGTTTTAAAATAATTAAAAATATGTATGTGTGATACTTACAACACGTAGTATATATTTTATAATAGCCTTGCTGTTATCGTAGTGCTCGGAATAGAGATACATAGCTGCGAAGGGAACACTGCGGGCGTGGTCTGTGGGCGGCGAGAAGCAGGCCACCGCTCTGTGCGTGTACTCTATCGTTCAAGATTAAGGTCGCACGATCTATTATTGTTATTGCGCAGTGGGTGCGTGCACCTTGGGCTTGCACCATGCACCGAGACGATTGCTATTTTAATTTGATGTTAATAATAAAAATGTATAGTTATTTTCTTATTTTTTAAGACAATTATGTGTAGGTTGTTCTTTTAACCATGTTACACAGGCTACAACTTTATACAGCCAAAATTTTTCTAACGGCCTCCGTAGCCTTGTGGCTTGTCCACTCGCTTCACATCAGGAGGTCGGGGGTTCGATTCCCGGCGGCGTTCGACTTTGTAGGACTCGGTTTGGTTGGTGGTTGGCTGGCTGGCCTGGCTAGCTACCACTATATTATCTAAGTCTTGCCGCCAAACATTAATGTTAATAGCATTTATGTGTTCTGTCATGAAGATAAGATAGCCAGTTCCCCATTGCGTTGGAGAATCTCGGTAAGCCCGCTTCCATCTTCGGCAACATCATCACTTACCTTCAGGTGAGATGATTTATTTTTTATTTTACAACAAAATAAGTTGAGGGCCCTAAGATAGCCAAAGCCAACCAATAGACCAATATCTCGGGGTCCTACTTACTATACTGAACTGAAATCACAAAAAAATTGGGACTCTCAAATGGATGACCTGTTTGTCCAGTTTTGTATGGAGAGTCTACGGTTCTTTTTGCGATTTCAGCAAAGTAGTAAATCCCCCATCTTATTCTATTGTTATTTTATTTTCTATAAATTGCTTGACTTTTACTTGTTTATCCGAAGTCTATCTATTTATTGCTCTGGGAATGTAATTCCCAAACACATACATAACTTAAAGTGTGGCACGAGTCTCTGCTTATACCTCAGGAAGGTTAGGCCATACTCCACACACGGGGGCCAAGTCACGGTCATAACCCCTGAATGGGTTTTATTGTTAGTCTTTAAGCCATGTCGGAGGCCTTATAGGCGGCTTGAAAACTGCTCACACTGGAGTTGGCCACTAGCCCCATAACCTCCACCAACTTAAAGTAATCTATGTAGGTACGTCCATGTACCTCGCATACCTAGTCCGATTTTATGTTTACATAACTAGTGGAAACAACTTCAATAGGTATATGGTTGTTTGGCGTTCGTGTTGCGCAACAATGCTGGAACAATGGAGTGTTTCCATAACATGTGGCGACAAAAGCCCGGAGCGGACGGCCGCGTCCTTGCTAAAATGTGCCACGCCACGTTGCGACCAGAATAGACTGTCCTTAGCCATCATTTATAGATTTCCTAAGGGTGCAAAAGTTTATATATCCATTTATAGAATGAAATTGCTCTTATACTCTTTATTACGAATCCGAATCAGTGGGCGCCAAATCTCGGTGCGCTAGTTTGCAAAATCTCTACGAAAGATAACGAGTACGTTCATTGAATAAATTAGACGCTACAGTTTGTTCTCTGTTTACGATTATTTGTAGTCCTTTTTTAATTTTTCTTTACTCTGAGTTATACTTACTGAGCAAACGTGTGAGTTTAGGTACCACTTGTGTAGATAGATAGCGACCAAAGCACACAATACAATTCTCAGAACAAGGTTTGAGAGGGGAATCATCACTTCAGTGTTACATGTCATTGATTTGATTACTAATAGACTCGCATCTGGGCGATGAAATGATGACTCAGTGATCTGATCACAACTGTACATACATACAGTTCTCAGTAGCAGCGTAATAAAATTAACTTATCAGTATATACTGTACTACCACATGATTAACAATTTATAGTATAATATAATTACATAAGTTAGTAGGTAAGAGTACTATATATATTTTATACCTAAATGTACGTCCGTATTGGATTCAAGGAGAATTTGATTTTTTTTAGGACCTGCTATTTGTAATATTTTCCGCAAATGTTTATCTATTTGGCCTCGAATATTACTTCCGCACTTGTAAACTTATAAAATTAAGTTTTATTATTATGTATATGTAATAATAAGGTTAAATGAAATGGTGGATGACTATTGTTGACGTTTCCTATTGATTGATTTAGAGACAGTGGTTTAATTATTGAAATAATTTATTGTTTTTAGCGTAAAATTAAATCTGATATCAAATTTAAAAAAAGACGACACTTTGTTATTTCGAAATATTTTGAATCAATTTTCTTAGTTTTGTGAAATGGACGCCTTTAAAAACCTAGGCAGTTAGCACTAACTTTACACATACTTTTGGTCTCTCCATGTAAAATTGGCGGATCAAGTAAAATGATACCCAGAGAGAGTTTTATTTGATAAACTAATTGTTTTCTGCGCGTGCCTCCTTTATGTCATTTAACATGATGGCGGCCATGTTGTAGATTTGGCGTAGCCGTAGCAGCGTAGCGTAGCTGTGATGACGGGTTATGTGGAGATGGAGGCGCGCGGGATTAGGAGGAAGAGCGCGGAGGAAGGGGGAGGGGGGCTGGGTACCGAATATTTTTTCGCACATACAAGGTCGAGGTCGATTCATTTGACTTCCTAGAACGGCGGCCTCGCTCCGACGACGAGCCGACCCAGCACCGGGCACATTAAACTGATTATGAAGGGAAAATCGTAAATTTAGTAGCGTATGACGTGATTAAGCGTAAATGAAGAGTACCTATCAGTTTACGTCAAGCACTAGACATCATGATGTCACGTTGATAAATCGTTAAGTAGATAGGAAGTCACTGGGTATGACTGCTAGTTCTCGATATTATTTTAGGTATTGCCTTACGTGCTAAAATTTCGCGAAATGTCGGATAAAAATATAGCCAGGGCCATTTTCAAGGTCCTCCGCCGCTTTTCTGATTAGAGCTTGACGATAAGAATGGATGCGATCAGTGGAATATAAACCCTACATTGACTAAGAATAAAGATCATATTTCTTTGGCAACAACAGTATAATAAAATAAAAGAAACAATAACTGTACTCTGCTGATTTGTTACTTTTACAAGGTTATAAGATTACATACGTGTATAACTTACATTTTATGGTAATCTTGTCAAAAACATATAAACTTGAGTTTTTAACGATTACAATAATATGTTGATTCCAGATCAAGAATGGAAATATAAATTAGGTATTCTAGTTTAATACAATGTTGTGGTTGTAAAATACATACCTATGTATTTGTTTTGACATAGGCCTCGTGTAAATATGCCTTTAGCTAGCGATGCATGTATTGTGTGCTGTACGGCCGGAGAGGTGACGGGGGAGGCGAGGGGTGGCGGGTTGGAGCGACCTTGCCGCGTGACATTGGCGGGCATGGACGCTTCCTGTTATCTCACTCTACACTTGCAGCCGCGGCGCGCGCGACACTCGCTCGACCGGCCGGCATTTATCATTATTGAAACAAAGAATGTCCACTCGCGGTAATTGTAATTAGCACGCGTCGCCCTTGGGCGCTAGGGCTGCCAGTTAGAGAAACCGCGCATGACACGTGCACGCCTGAAAAAGTACATACTCGTACTGGATAGGTAAATAAAAGTAATCAAGGATGTACTTGATGTAAGCACCTACTCGTTTCTCTTTATACTCTTTTTTATTATCACTCCTGAAGCGTAACATAATAGTTAGATGGACCTCAAAGTATGATAAGGAAAAATTATAATTACCCTTAACGTTTATTATACCGAGCATCGACGTGATACCCCTAACCTTGGCGGAGTCATTATCTCGGTCACCTCGCTTCGGTCAGCATGGCGTGACGTCACAAAGGACTTTATTAACTAACTACCTGCTGTATAAACAGGAGTATTTTCCACCATCGTCGTTTTTATTTATTGTTTACGTTTACGAGTCGTAACTGATGATGCGGCAGGAAAACCAGGAAGCTATTAGATTAATTGTTGTGAATATTTTATATTGTCACAAGTAGTGATTGAAATAATACAATAATTACATTATTTTGCTTAAAAGTCCGTATAAGCTATTGTCTCTCAAGGCAACCTTTAATTTAAAATGTACAGGCTGATTTTATTGGAACTTTATACAAGTGAGCAACACGCCAAACAGTAGGTGGGACCTATAAATACTTTTAGATTTGTCAGCATGAAGTCATAATGAAAGATTTTTTAAAGTAAAACCTTAAATTGTTTAAAGTGCCGCTTACTACATCTCACCTGATGGAAAGTGACGATGTAAACGAGGATGGTACACGCAAACTCAAAAAATGCCTAGGCTAATCTCATACTAGTATTCACTCTCGCCTTGTAGATCCCCAGATTGCAATTGTAGGAATCGGGAAACAGACGCTACACCTGCGTGTAGCGTCCATGCTACTCATGCTTTTAAAATTAGTATACTATAAAATACAATAAAAATAATATTTTTAGAATAATCTGTACAATGTAAAAAGGTAAAATAACTTGTTAACCACTGCTATTTTCTACTTTACTGAAACTATGCAATGACCGTTAAAGTTGTTTTTGTTTCCGTTTGTAATTTTATGTGTGTTTTGTACAATAAAGTGTTTTCAAACAAACACAAAACTTACCAAATATCAGAGGGTTCTAGTTTTGTTACATCAAACACACAATGGCTAACAGCTAACAGAGCCCCAAAACGGCTAGACAACCTAATAGGTATATATGTGAACAATTTTGCATAGTAGAAAGGATTTTTTGGACATCTTTAAATAATGACTCAATTTTATCTACTAGTAATCAACCCCTGCTAACTTGTAACTCTGAGAGTTTACTAAGATGATTAAATGCATTTTAATGATTGAAGGCAAATTAGATTATTTAACTCACCTCTGATTGATTAGTAGGACTCTAACAAAAATGTTTCATACCATAAAGCCTTGAGGAATAAGAGGCGTCAAGAGATTTATTATAGATGCACTTCCCAGACAATTTTTGGTCATCAAGTAGGCTTACCCTTTGTCACATGGGACATGGTACATTATGGGGAGGGTGAGGAGGCAGAGTAGAGTGCCGAACGGCGCGGCGGCGGCGGCGGCGGCGAACGACACAACACAACATGCCGCAGACGTCATTAGGCAGCAGCAGTGCGCAGCAGCAGCCAGCACAAACATGTTTACGTGCTTGACTCCAAAGTTCAAGGTCTGGCGGGCGTCGCGGACTTGCGGAGGAACACTGCGGAGGTCTCTCCGAGGACGCCACTAATGATTACTCGCACTCAAATTGCGTCGCTACACGCTATTTTTCTATAATCATAAATTTTAAGAGAGTATGCCTTAATAAATATCATATCTTTGTAAATTTTGTGAAAGAGCCCTTGTTTCAGTACTTACGTACTCTTTTACCTTGCGCTTGCGTATTTTTTCAACCCTCTATTGCATACGAAGCCAAATATGGTCTTGAACATTTTTTTTATGCGGACACTTTGAGAAATTATATATTAATTTTAAGTTATACACACTACTAACATCTACCGAGAGACGGTTTGTATTTTCTTATATCTTAATTTACATCGGAAGTGAAATTATCCAGCATTCAAGTGTCACATAGAGGTGCGCTTGCAATTAGTGGTGTTACTGTGTCTTACGATCGTTTAAAAAATAGTAAAAGGGGAGTAAATCTCAAACTAAAATATAATCAACATTGATTTGACACTCCGTTACATAATGCTGATTTTTAATGCTTAATTAGTTCATTTTAAGCCTAGTTCAATGTGAAGCCATATATGGTTTCGTATGCGCCCACCCATCTTTTTGTCTGAAATAAATGTAGGAATATCAGATTGTAAGTAATTCGTTTTTGCTTTTAAACATGAATATTTGTCGTTTTTATGGCGTTAATAAGTGATCGGACCTGCATCTAGTGATGGATCAAGTAATAATTATGATTTTGCTTCTGATTGATAGATTATATCATAAGGTATGGTAAAACTTTAATAATTGACCACGCTGAATACGTTAAAAACAACCGACTTCAATCGCAATAACTCCAATTTTGCTATGTTTTTGTTGATTTTCTCAAAAACCGCTGAATCGATTTCGATAAAATTTATATGGGACCACCTGTGAAGTTAACAAAAAAAGAATTATCGAAATCGGTTCAGGCGTCTTCGAGTAATCGGTGAACATACATTAAAAAAAAAGGTTCCGACGAATTGAGAACCTCCTCCTTTTTTTGAAGTCGGTTGAAAATAATGTGATATATGGTTATAATTATTGAAAAACTTTCTGACAAAATATTTTGTCTAACTATTTTAGACAGTGCATACGAAGCCATATATCGCGTTATAATATTTTTCTTCAATATAAGGGCTATATTTTATTTATCATTAATTTTGGTTTTTGTGCTTCATATTAGGTTTTTCTCGTTTTTTCTTGCATTCTTCATAATTCATGCATTAGAGCGTTAAATATCAACAGTCAACTTAATATGTATACATCTCCCAATTACTCCAATAATTGTTATCCGCTAATTTGTAAATAGATTACGCAGAAGTGAGGTTTGATTAAGTTGTAAATGTATGATATGTGATTCATCATTATTTTTATTATTACTGCGATGAGTATCGATATGGTGCGATTGTAATGAGTAAATGGAGCGCAAAGTAAGCGGTACATGGCCAGGTGTACCAGCACCTGCAGCCTGCAGCCTGTGGCATGCCCTGAATTTACCTACGCAGTCCTCGTACCAATTGAGTGTAGGTACATACACTTACCAACATAATTATAGTTTATGATAGTCATGTGTTGGTTAAAAATATAACTAAAGTAGTCAAAAATGACAAAACAAGTAGGTAATTCTCTCGTCGAAATCTTTACACAATTTTTTCTCATAGTGCAGAAATATTTTCATTGCTATTTAATCGATGTAAGAATAATTAATGGTTCGACTGTACTTCACTGCAGCCTACTTTCGACAGAATTGCAGTCAATCGTTGGCCAAGATAACCTCCATATATATTACCTCCAGATGCTTTTTGTTGCTTTCATATCTACCTACTGAGGTGTATTTTTATTTGGGATGTTTTAGTCATCAATTCATAAAATGTCCTACTGAGTACACTTCTTGTTTTCAGAAAAAGCGAAGGTCGTATAAATATGAGCATTCGCCTTGAATTTAGTTTAATATTTAGAGGTGATCTCAATGCCTTTATTTGACTTGTTTTGTCAATTTAATGACAATAGAACACTTTGCTTGTTTATGCGCCATGTGCGCAACGGAAGGTTGTCTCGTCTTTCTGTTGTCCCTTGGTAATCCCATCTATCACCAGACGATAATAAAAATGTTTTAAACAGAATATAAAACCAACTTCGATGGCACCGGATGGAATAAAACACCTTTAAATAACTATATTTAAAATTAAATACTGTAAGAGCACAAATATAAATGTCTTCCGTCCGCGACTTAGTCTGCGTGGACTTGGGTCCAGAGAGAAATAAAATGTTAAAGTTTTTGTTTTGTTAGTTTTTGCCTATGTACCCTAAAGGATCCTATGTGTTAGCAAAGTGCTTTGTCTATCTACATACCTTTCATCCAAATCCGTTTAGTAGTTTCGGCGTGACAGTGGAACAAACAAACAAACAAACATCCATACGTTTGCATATGAGATGAGATGAGATTTTAGCATTTGAGCAAAATTCATGCCTACTTTTAAACATTTTATTTAGAAAAACAAAAGTTGCTTTCATACTAAAATGTGCTATAACGATACGTATTCCCGATGGATATGAATGTATATGTTAAGTCATTTCGAATATCAAATTTGATTTGCAAATCACCGTCAATCGCTTCTCAAGACTGCGATCATTGGTCAGCTGACAGTCACTATTTTTTATCAGCCAGGTTTATAAAAGTCAGGGACGTATTCTCCATAGGGTCATTCGGGCGAACGCCCGGGGCGGCCCGTCTCAAGGGGCGGCCCGCCCAGTTCTCCAACAACTCTCATTTTTTCATTAGCTGACTGTGAAAAATTTTCGGAAGCTCAATCGTAATTCCATCATCACTCGGTGCCTTGTTGTTCTTAAGCTTTTTGAGAGTCATTCTAATCTCGCACAGGCTGACGTTTGGGATATCTTCTGTATGTGTCAGGTCGATCTGGCTCTCGGGTCTTCAGCCAGATTACTGACAGGTAAGCGTGTGATCGTGTATAAGTCCGTAGAATTTCTCGACCTCTTCTAACAGCTCAGGGTTGTACGACCCGATTCTGCCATCCACAGTCTTCAGCTTTGTCAGTTGGCTTTGACCAGACCAGACCAGACAGGTCTCTTGCGAATACTCTTGACCCTTTATTGCGCTCGATAGCCTCTTTAATACGATTAGTATTAAATTGGCAGTCAGAGTCAAGGACATGGAGACCTGTCTGTTTAGTCGCCGATACTGACAAGCATCTTCAGAGGATTTCATAATCAGGCTTCATCTTTCCTCTATAAGCTTGCTGGTGTGATCCGAAATTTTCTTTTTGAACGGTGGGTTTGAAAGCCTTATTTATTCCCAGCCGTTTGGACAATTTCCTCGAACCTGTCGTAGTAATCGTCCACATTTTCGCAGTCTCCTAGTCATTCGAAGCAGTGTTGCAACTCGAGCTGAAAGTTATCGGAGTTTTGGAGCTGGATAAGTGGGCTTCATTAGTCGACATCTTTCCAGCTTGGTTCTTAGATTCAATGTGCCTCTTACCATTCGGTGATCGCTTCCTTTCTTCATCGAGTTGATCACAGCTCATTTTCAGTGTTGAAAAGAATTAAAAATTATATGCGCTTTCGCATGAATGAGAAACGACTCAGTTATTAAGCAATCCTATCCTATCCTTATTGAGGCTGATTTAACGAATGCACTTAATTTGGATGATTTTTCAGAACAAATATCGCATCGTCGCTCATCGTGATCAGCTAATAAATTCGTTTAACTATTTATTACTATTTTTGATTCTGTTTTACTGTTGTTTCCTTTGGCTGTGGAGGGTGAGGAGCGGCCCGATCGTAGTCGCCCAGGGCGTGAAAATCTAAAATACGTTCCTGATAAAAGTCTTTTTATTCTCGTAAGTTAATTGATATTATCCTCCATCTATATGTTCTATAACGTGCTTCGTCTCTGTTTGATAGGATAGATCGTTTAGCATCTTTGACATAAATAATTTAAAATGTGTCAATTATCCATCATGGGTGATCACTTTTGATTCGTTTTTCTACTGTGTTCTGTTTACGAATAGTGATGATAAATATATTATGTGAAAGCATATTAAATGCCTAACAACATATGTTTACGGTGTCGCATGACATGAATAACCCACCACTATTTTATGGAGATTTTATTTTTTTGTGATCTAAAAAGAAGTTGATGCTGCGATTGTCGTGACTTGAAACCAATATTTTTTATGCAATATTTGACTCTCAGTTAAGTTCCGCAGTCCCCATAATTGGACCTCTTTCCAAAGTCGAGAAAGATGCTATGGTTTATTTGATGCAATGGTATATAAGATGCTATGGTGGAGTGCTCGTAAATCCTACCTACGTACGTACATAAGGACAGTTAAACCTGTACAATGCCTCATGTACACTCTTAAGTTGTACAAGCACATAAGGTTTCGGCTGACATTGACCGCTTCCTGTCTATTTGCATCTGTATAGGTCGCCTTCGCACAGCTGTGGCTGAGGTCAGCCAGTACGCCGCCGAAGTTAACCCTGTCTCTTTTGTGTTCTGGTGTAGGTACTTTGAATATCTACCAAGGTGATGTATTGTTTCGAATACCGGAGTATTTTTTTTAAATAAAATAAAAGACAATTATTTCGAAGTACATACATATTAAGCCCCCTAAGCGCTCGAACGTTGTTTGTTATTGTATCAATATCATACTCAGTCTAAACTAGTGTAAAGGGACGATTGCAATTGCAGTATTCCTCATACTGATTGATCAACTGATCCGCTAGTTTTGTATGGGAAGTCCAAAATTTTTCTTACGAATTGAGTATAGGTTCCTTGGGGAAGTTGCTCAGTTTCATGAGTAGAAACCACTGTAATTTTTTTCAGGTAGGTATTTTAGAAGAACCCTATAGAGAGTACTTAAATGTACAGAGTCCAGATAGATCACGAGGACATCTCCTCGTATATGCATTACGTTACAGAAACTTGACACCACAATCGCTGAGCCAGCTAGCGCCAGCGGCGCCGGCGCATCGCAGCGGCTAGGTTTGGCCGCTGCCGGCGCCCGACCCTGACTCTTTAAATAGTCTTCCGCGTTGAAATGTGCTAAAATATCGCACAATGATGCAGCTGCGTATTGCGCAAGACCGCCCTGTGTCTGTGTGCCATATATGGACGTAAATTATGTAATAAACCTGTCCAACACTTTTGTACATTTTATATATTCTCAGTTTTTCTTTAAAATATATATAATTAATTTTTAAACATGAATTAGAATTTTTCCAATGAAGAAGGGTACTCACTCAGCCCAGGTGATTTATCCCACGTAACTGAATATTATGTAAGTATGAGTATGAATCCCAACGGATGTATGGATTTTGATGAGTGATTTATCGATTTGTCTATGCGATCTTTACAGGTGAGTTTGGTGCCCATACAAAAATAAAATACAAATGTCTGGCACTTATAGAATCCAAAAATCTTTTTATACGTATAATACCTATTTTTTACTGGAGATATTAAATAAATATTAATCGCTTATCCAAATTCGGACCGGACGGAAACACAGGCATACATACATTTTAATTTATAAGTTTTTTGGATTCTATAGATCCTTCTGAATTACCTGAAAAAAAATTAACCACGGCTTCTACTCATGAAACTGAACAACTTTCCCCAAAGTACCTATGCTCAATTCGCAAAAAATTTTTCGGACTATTCCCATACAAAATTGGCGGTTCAGTTGATCAATTAGTATGAGGACTCCAAAAACTTTTTTGCGAACTGAATATAAATTCCTTGGGGGAAGTTGTTCAGTTTCATGAGTAGAAGCCGTGGCTAAAAATTTTTCAGGTATTTCAGAAGGACCCTATATAGTGCATTCAATCCATGTCAAAATCTCAAGTTAAACCATTTGTTGGGATTTTAACCTATTGCTCAAATAAGCTTTTGTCTTTTTCAGCTGTTGGTATTCAGGTTGGTCTTTTTCAGCTGTTGGTTGGTGTTATGAGCCATTATTAGTCAAATAAGCTATTGGTCATATTATGTTGGTATTATGACTGCTTGTCAAATGATTGTTGATATTAAGTATCAGTTCCTTTACAGACATACGCTCCGTTGAAGAATTAGACAATCTGACAGTTAAGATTTGCCACAGTTCAAAGTTAGTAAGTAGGTACGCTAAAATGTGCTTACCCAGTTACGTTTATGCCTCCGACTGCAATTATTTATTATGCATTCAATCAACTACTTACTTCATCTTGTTTCCATCTTTTTGGTTCTCTTTTTTAAGCAGTCAGTTTGTTTTAGTTTGTCATGTCTGAATGTCCCCAAAGTAGAAGTGCATTGAGTAACAACAAGCGTGTGGTAGACAGGGACTTTGTACGATTTTTTTTACTATGAATTTTATTGTCATATTTATTTAACTAGAAAGAGTTTTCTAGTCGCATAACACCTACATCTTTTAATAGCCGTATTTTTTTATCGGCTTATGCAACTGAACTAAGCCTTCTTCTAATGTTTATCTTATCTATATGCTTACTCGTGTATTAAACTATATAAAAAATAAAATATATCGAGAAGCATTGTCTGGCTGGTGGAATATAATCTGTTGTAAGTATTCTGGTGCATGATAAATGATAATAGACGAAGAGGGTTTTTTCACAGTTCACACAGTTCTCTCATGTCTTGTCTGATGATTTGATTATAGTTGCTTGAGTCACAGTCAACAAAAATGAGCGCAAGTTTGTAAGTAACCAAATATCTTATTGATGCCTATAAATTAACTAATTAATGAACACTTTGAATGAGCTGAAACACATCTTGGCCTTGCGTTATTTATATACGCAGAAATGGCGAGTGGTACGTAGAGCACGAAGACCAGTAAATCACCCGAGAATCGCTGCTGTAAACAATCGGCCCACACTTTGCAAAAAACCTAACGTTTAAAAAAAGGCACCTTGAAAAGTATCGCCTTGAAAATTACTGCTTTCAAAATAAAGACGTTTCAGTGCCACTGCCAAATGGTGTTTGCTTGAACATTCTTTAACGCTGTTAATATCTTTCATTCTTTCACCACGAGAAAAACGAATGCGATTCTCACTACTGAATTTAGCTGGAATTTCATATTTGTTTCATGACAAGATAAAGCTTAAATAATATACGAGTATGAAAATAGTTTTTCAGTCTTAGATATGGGCTAGTGCTGAACAAACACACGTTGATGTTATTCACCTGGCATTTTCTTAATCACAAAGTGACCTTCAAACGTTGAAATCCATCCGTGGATTCCCGTAACGCTCACACAGTGGTAAACACGTGTCGAGAAAGCCGGCGGCGATGGCTCAGTGCGACGACGACGGCGCGGGCGGTAGCTGCAGTTGCTCCGGCGGTGCCGGTGGCGCGACGGCAACGGTGCACCCGAGATCACGTTGCGGCGACATGCCGGGGGCACGCAGCTCGCCACGTGGAGACCGCCGCCGATAACGCGCACCGCGCAAAAGCAAAAGCCCTTGAGTACTTGGTACTCTGTAACGACATCTTTTGAATGGCGGAAACACAGAAACTGCGTATGTGAAAGGAAAATATGGACATCTTTAAAAAGTCAATGAGAGATGGATTTGATCTTTCCATTCCGTACCTTGTCACTAAACATTCAGTAAGGAAATGTATTTCTGCAGTCCTGTAGTACGTGTACATTTTTTACCTACATGGCTATGAGATGCACCGAAGTATCGTATACAATGATCCTACATACATTATTTAAATACAGTTTTCAAAGATTTGTTTGAATGCGTAGAAGTGAGTCTTCGTTGGTTTGATTTGAGAATCGCAGATAGGAGCCCGAGTAAAGGTTACCGTCGTTTGCTTGCATGGCTAAAAAAATAAACAAAATTACGGCTTACTGGGCTTCATTTAATATTGCTTGCTTGCTATTTATATAATCATTTGGATTTTTTACGAAAATAGCAAAAAGCAAGCGTCTGCAAAGTGCGACCGACGAAGCGAGTTCGGAAATTCGGAGCACCCGACTCGGATAATTAAGGTTCAGAAGGTCTACTTAATATCAGATCAAAATTTCGGAATAAATTCCATATTGTCAGTTAGGATAAAGACTTAAACTATGTTAGTTACAGTACAATGAATAAAACAAACAATAATCTGACGTGGTTAGATGCATCGAGGCAATATTCCTTGTTGGTTTGATTTGATAACCAAGGAAAGGAGCCTCGAAGGCGCGCCGTCGACTGCTTGCTGGCGCACGTCATTGTTCCCATGGTTGCTTCTTTGTTTAAAAGCTTAGACCAATGCATGCATGCTTGCTTCGTTGCGTGGTTTCTTGAATGTTTGCTTGCATTCAGGTTAGGTTTAACAAAATAAAGTTAATAAAGCTGTAAAATATATTCTTCATTCAACTACATTTTATCTGGAACAATGTTAATTTTAAAATCACTAATATTAATTTTATATTGTTCCATTCAGCATCGCTATTGTGCCTTCTCAGTCTGTCAAAGTCAACATGTATGCACATATGTCACGATCGCAACCAAAACAACCCCGCTCGGTGCAATCAGATTGGGTTTCATGTGCGAGTCTTTCACTAGAATCGCTTGTACTCGTATATCCGTTCTTATTATAATCATTTCTGCGCGCCTGTTTTTCATGGAATTAATATTGTATTGAACTTACTATGTCTATGTTCTATTTTGATACTCCTGACATGAAAAAACAACGAGTAAACGAACTATGATTCGAACAATTCGCGATTTCACATAGGTATCTACATTCTACAAACATAGAAATATGTTTGGTATTTCTTCATTTTACCATTCATTTTAAGAAACCCGTAGGTGAGGTGATAAATTAAAGCGTGGGTTGGATTGATATATATATAATTAGTTTTAGGACACAATGACATGCATTCCGTGTCTTAACAGTAATTCAAAATTGCCGCTCACATACATAATGTGGCGGCGCTCATTATGTAGTATCGAAACGCAAAGGAGTCATTAACATAACCTTAAAATTTTATAAAAAAAACATGGACCGATAAGTTATTTATTAGACATGGCATGCGTTATGAATTCCATCAGGGAAAAAGTATTAGGAAAGCATGTGTATCGATCTGTTCTGTTCTTGGTGAAAACACTGTAGTATCTAAAAGTACATGTGAGCATTGGATTAAGTGATTTAAAGTAGGTGATTTCGACGTTAGCGACCGTGAACGCACCCTGTAAAGGTGCGTGACGAGGAACTGCAAGCGCTGCTAGAAGAAAACTCTTGCCAGGCAGAAAAAGAACTTGCAGAACAGCTTGGAATAACTCAACAAACTGTTTCCTATCGCTTAAAAGCAATGGGAAAGATAGGAAAAGAACAAAGTATCCACTTTGTTCTTTTCATATCTTTCCCATGCCACACTTTTTGACTCAAGAAAATAAAGATACCCGTCTTGAGATATGTTTGAATCTTTACAACAAGCCACAAAGGAAGTCTTTTCTGTGGAAAATCGTGACCGGCGACGAAAAGTGGATATATTTTCATAACCCGAAACGCAAATATAATTTGGGTTGACCCAGGCGAGCCGTCGACATCGACGCCAAAACGCAATATTCACTGCAAAAAAGTCATGCTGTGTAGGTATATGGTGGGGCATAATAATATTGCGGGACAAATCACACATGGTCATCTGGCCCCAAACTAGGATTCCCTGTATCTTGGAAACCAGAGACTGATATACATACACATATACATTTTAAATACATAAATATATAGATATAATACACCCAGACACAGACCAAACAAATCTGCTCGTCACAGAAATGTTTGCCCTGGGTGGGGATCGAACCCACGACTCTTGGATCAGTAGTCAGGATCGCTAACCACTGCGCCACCGAGTCAGTAATGAAAGGCGTACTACTTTACGAACTTCTGAAACCTAGCGAAACAGTTACTGCCGATCGGTATCGTCAACAACTACTACGGTTGAATTAAGAAATCGAACAAAACGTCCATTTACTGGCAAAGGAAAACGTCCTGTAAAACTGCTCCATGACAACGCCAGGCCTCATGTTGGCAAACCGGTCAAGGATAGGTTAATGGCTCTTGGATGAAAAGTGATACCACACCCGGCGTATTCACCAAATTTTCACTTGTTTCGGAAAATACAAAACGAAGTATCTGATGTACGATTCATAACGTTTGAAGAAGTGCAAAAATGGGTCGATAACTTTGTGGCCTCACAAAATGAAACTTTCTTTGCGGATTAATTCAAATTCAATTCAAATTAATGGAGATTATTTTGATGAATAAACATGTTTTTGTTTTTTCAGAAATAAATTTTCAATTTTTGGAAAAGTGTCTTAAAACTTATTTGTACACCAATATACAGGGTGTAAGGGACAGGTTTCCGAAAACTTTAAGGGCTTGCTCAGTAGACGAAACTGAACAACTTTCCACAAGAATTTTTTTCAGGAAACGAAAAAAAAAATCGGCTTCTCCATACAAACTGTCTAATCAAGTTTATAATGTTGTATGGAGAAGCCGATTTTTTTTTCGTTTCCTGAATAAAATTCTTGTGGAAAGTTGCTCAGTTTCGTCTACTGAGCAAGCCCTTAAAGTTTTCGGAAACCTGTCCCTTACACCCTGTATATATCGTGGCCAGATCATAGAATTGATCATTTCATGATGTGGCCGACCATTTCATGAAATGGTCGTATTTCATGAAATGGCCAGCTAAAAGTGACCATGTCCATCCACGTTTGGCCATTTCCATGATATCAAAGGTTTAATAAAAATTAAAAATACGTTGAAAAGTTACTGGCATTCTTTAAATTTGAGTAATCTTGGTTAACAGATAAATTTAACTTTTTTAACACTTGGCTTTTAATATTAATATTTACTTACTAACCTATGAAATACTTTCCGAACTTCAAGGTTTTTACGTTGCGCTCGTTTTTTGATTGACTTTAGAAAAAAAATGTAGTTTAGTATCGTAATGACGTTTAACTTCTATTTTATCTTTAATTGGCGCATTATTAATAGCCGTTTTTTATTATTAATTGTACGCCGCCATGATGCATCACAAAAACAAAAAGATATCAGGGCCTCTAACGATGGATACTGTAACTATTTTACTATATGATCACTAATGCTTGACCATTTCATGAAATAGCCGTGCCGTGCGTTTAGCTGTAATCGTCAAACGTTGATGTATTAATTGATTTGGCCAGACCATATCATGATGTGATCAGCGGATATTTTCCATTTCATGAAATACGACCATTTTATGAAATAGTCGGCCACATCATGAAGTGATTAATTCTATGATCTGGCCACGACATATACATATTTTATTAAACAGAAGAGAAACACTTTTCGCCAAAATGTTGGATAAATATCAGGGTTTTTAATTTGTTAAAAGCGACACCTCAACATATAAATTTACTGTTGTTGTCTTGATCGTAAATCGTCTGCGGAAAATTTAAACTTAATTTCTAATTTCGTTAGTTTATCCAATGTGGAACCGGTCATTGAGCCCGTTCAGACGCGCGCCATTTGTCGTTCGCATAAAACAAACAAGACCGGCCACAGCGGGGATTTATCGAAAAAAGTGGAAGTTGCACAGCAAGCGCGAAATGCAGGTCAGCGACCGATGAAAAAATACTCCACAAAGTGTCACGTTGCGCTTCAACAATAAATTGAGAACATGGACGCATACAGGAACACAGACTGGTAAGTGTGTCGCACGCAATCGCACGAATATAGCTATAAGAATTTCCCTCTAGTTATCATTTAATTTATTTAAAACTTTGTGATCCAGTGTGAGGTAAATGATAGTTTTGAGGTGTCAATTATTATACCTTCTGTTTTTCTAACGTTCACGTTAAACTACGATCTTAGTAGACAGTTCGAAAAATATTTTTATGATTTAGAAGATTGCTTTTGTATACTTTTCTTTCTCAATTTTATTATAAGAGTAGAGACTGATTTAACTGGCAGTGTGGCCTCATGCCCTGACCCACTTCTGATGATTGTATGTAGATTTTGTAAGCTATAAGTCAGTCGCGAGAGCGATGACAGCATCCGTCCGTTTTCTCCGCCCATTGTGCGAAAGTGCCTTCGCTTGTCTGAGCCCGTGCCTCTCCCGCACGCCGCACGCGGCTCGCAGAGAAATTGAGGCGCTATTACTTTAATACGACCAATGTACTTTCTGCCCTACTGACCAAGAAAAACTGGGCCCAGGATTAGATTCAAATATGATTCAGATGAAAAACTTTTAACAATACTATTTTACGTAGAGTATAAGTTTCACTTTTTTGAACCTAATATGTAGAGCAAACAATCGGAAATGTATCCCAAACTTAGTCTATCTAATACTGATATATTATCAATATCGACGAAAAAGGAAAGTTATTCTGTGAACACTTAGGAAATCACTTTTTCCCAACCTCTCTGAATCTCCCATGCTTGTTTTATTCATTGCCGCCCACTCGAGGTCTGTAGAACAATGCTTGAAGCCGTAAAGGACGGACGAAGTCCTTTCTCCTCTTGGCGGCGCGGGCGTTTCGGCTCGGGCGCCCCCCGTGACAGCTGCGTGCTGGGCTGAAGATTTCTCTCGCCGGATTCAGGTCATGTGCGCCTCGCCCAAACTCTGGTTTATTTGCTCTGTGTCTGTGTTGGGCATATACTACGTTCTGAAGCGCCTGCTTTAATTGCCACGCGTGCGGTACAGCAACTATAGTAAGCATAATAGTGATAAAACGCACATTTGAAAGAGACAACTCAGTAGCGTTTGAGAATTTGAATGAATTTTCTGATGCTAAGAGGTTTCGATTTCACTTAGGGAACCCAGAAATGGAATACGTAAAATTTGAAGGAATTGTCTGATTTATATAAGGCCTACCAAAATCAGCTGAAATTATTTAACCCGGGGCTCCTATCCACGAAATTGAACAACTTTTCCCGAGGAACCCATAGTCAAGTCAATGCTTTTTGACTTCCGTACAATTAAGTTGACTGATCAGGTGGTCGACTTGTTAGAAAAGTCGAAAAATTTCTTAGCGAATTGACTATGGATTCCTTGGGTGATGTTCAGTTTCATGAGTAGCAGCCCTAGTTTAAATAGTTTCAGGTGTTTTTTTTTAGACCTTATATAGAATGTTAATGTTACGTTTGAAATTTTAAGGGGTTACTCAGAATCAAGTATAGAAAAGGAAAAATATTGAAAAAAACCGCTCTTCAATATATTTTCTTAGATTACCATACTAAATCTGAATAGTTAATCAAGAATTTGTATGAAAACTGATAAAAATTAAATTGGATTTTTTCAGTATTTTTCCCGTATTCTATAATTGATATTTGATACTATACTCTTAACTCAAATGCACTCAAAAAAACACTTACAAAATACAGCTTTACGGAAACACACACAAAGGGTACAGCTTATTTCTAATGGAAATGTATTACAGCAGACTCAGGTGCAGGAGAATTTCAACTGAGATGGCAGAAAAGCATGTACACTAATATACAGGGTGTAACACAATTGGTGTAGGACCCGTTAACTAGGGATTCTACTCATCGTAGTGAATAACTTTTGTTCTACGACTTTGCTCAAATCACAAAAAAATTTTTGGACATTTCATACAATCTGTTTTGCGATTTTTGTATGGAGAGTTCAATTTACGAGTTAATTTTATTTACGACTTACCGCAAATGGCTGATTCTCATAGTATCCTCTTCGCAGATGACGTATCATTATTGTTTAAATGTGCCCAAAACAAAGAGTCGGACATGTCCCGCATAACTGAAACCTTCCACTTAGTCCAAGATTGGCTGTCAGACCATAACCTGGAACTAAATTACAAAAAAACAAAAATGATCCAATTCAGGCCACGACAAAAATTAGCTATAAATTTAAACTCACTGGCAACAACCTTACAGTTAGAGGAAGTCGGTGTCGATACGCACATTAACGATCGATACGCACATCAATTGGAAACAGCATGTAGAAAAAATCAAAGCTAAACTTTCGCAATTCATCTATGCACTCAGCGTGCTCAAAACAAAAACAAACTCCGACTGCGCGCTCTCGGCCTACTACGCGTATGCATTTGCCTGGCTACGTTATGGGATTAATATGTGGGGCCAGAGTACGGACGCCAACGACCTATTTATTTTACAAAAGAAATGCGTGCGAATTATATACAATATTCGTCAACGGGAAAGTTGTAAACCTTTTTTTATAAAAAATAAAATACTCACTTTGCCTTCTATTTATATTTTCGAAACTGCGTCCTTCGTTAAAAAACATATACACCTTTATAAATTCATAAAAAGTACCCGCCGCAACAACAATCTTATCCTCCCGGAACCTAAATTGGAACTGTATAAAAAAGGCCCATACTATAGCTCAATAGTTATCTATAACAAATTACCTAACACCATTAAGAATGAAGAAAAAGATACATCCTTTCAAAACAAGCTAAAAAATCTACTGTTACAAAAAAGCTACTACACAGTCGGGGAATACTTGAGTGACAGAGAGCTGGTTGTGTAAGTACCTACTGCGGTCATCCAATTCCGGGGCACAACTACCTATACTAGTCAATTTGTGCTATGTCCGTTTTTTCTATTGTCATATTATATTTACATTTTACCTTACTATCAAATTTTCATTAATATTATTATTTTTACTATTGTTTTTATATTGGTATTTTACTTTTTACAATTTTACTAATGAAATCGGAATTGTTTTCTTTTTTTATATATATATTTTATATTTTACTTTTACAATTTTAATAATGAAATCTGATAAAAATATATAAAAAATAAATTAAAAATATATTATCAACTCGCACAATGTATATAAATAATGTAAAATTGTATTGTAAATTTGTAAATGTTGCTATACCCTATACAGGGTTCATGTACTTAACTTTATCATCTTATTTAAGAACACCTATCTATAATATTGTACATGATTGCAATAAATAAATGGAATAAATGGAATGGATTTTTTTTTTGAGATTTCGCACTTTCTTCCGAGTGATACATAGTGCTTTATACTACACCTACGAGGAAAATAAAAAACACATGTTCTTTTTTCAAAATAACGTTTGGAAAAAGGTAGTGGCCAGTATCTATTTTGCGAACTAGAGATAAAAACTTTTTGGCATTTTATATTTAGTTTACTGACTTAGTCTTACCCAAAAAAAACACGTTAGTAATGGATTTTCATACACTTTTCCCTCCCGCTCAGCGCGTTTTCTTCTCAATTATTTGTACGATAGTAATGACGTACTTTCTGCCTCAAATTCGATAAAATATTAAGGTACTTTCTAAGTAGGTGTAGTATAAAAAGTTTGCCGCCCGCGTTGATGTCTTTTACTCGGAGGGAATTAAATTCAGCTACATTTTTCTAGTTATTAGATTTTTTAAGATAGGAAGGTATTTCAGTGAAGAAGCTGGGCCTGTTTAAATACGATTTCAGTGAAGAAGCTGGGCCTGTGTGTTTTAATTAACAATTTGTCAAAACGCGGTTCTATTTTGTAGACGTTAAAACAAAACATTAAACAAAACTAAACATAACTAAATCATTTTCTAATTGAAGAAAATTATAAACGTAGTCTTTCAAATCACTAACATTTTGTATGTTTATGGCTCGTGGGGGGGACGCAAGAATTTTTTTTTACTTGTAAAGGGGTCGGGTATTAAAAAAGGTTGGAATACACTGGTTTAGCATATCCAATATAGCACTTCTGGAAAAAAATACTATTTACAAATGTAGTGAGTGCAGTTCAGTCTTCAAACGGAGCAAAGCGACGGTATTTTTTTAAATGATGGATACCCGGTATTCCACTTGGAAGAGACCCGTGCCCTAGCAGTAGGGACGATATACGTTGTTAACCCTGGCCATGTGGCCATATTGTTGCGGAGCTCCGAAAAAACTCTAGGTTAGGTTATGTTACTAGTGTTACCGTGTAAAGGAGCCCCACCAAGCGGGGCTCCAGTAACTCTGTTTTTTCGGAGCTCCTCGAAGTGGCCAGTCATTTCATGATCTGGCCAATTCTATGATTTGGCCATGACAGATATTATACTTGTACATACAGTCACGTTTCCTATCACATATTGTATTTATTTATATATAAAATGTACATGATTTAGTGATTTTGATGTGCCTTTTGTCCTTGGCAAAAAGTATGACGATAAGCGAACACGTGTGACATTTTGTAGGTACTTTTTATCGAGAAGGTAAATAACGCAAACAATACGTAAGTAACTACTCAGCTACTGACAAAACATATTAAATATGAGTAGTGCGTAGTAGATAATATGTAAGTGTAGGGTGCGAGCTAATTTAAAAATGGTACATGTAAAGAGCATGAAAAAAATTTCAACCATAGCTGAAAATTTAAACTATAACAAATGCTCAATCGAGTCATATGTTCATCTATGTAAAACCGAACGTGACCTCGCCGCGGCCGCGCGCTGCAGTGCTTCCTGGTCAGCAAGCAGCAGATCGGGAAATCGTTTCGACTGTCAGTTGATATTTTTGCACGACCCTGAATGCACAAGGTCAGTACAGTATTTTTGCAGCGACGGCAATAGGCGCGTAGAAAGTGATTTCAATCGACCAACGTTTTATTTCTGGCCGTATTCCAAACACTGAAATACATAGCTGAAACATTGTTATTTATCATGATTTAGAATGAAAGTTTGCAAAAAATAATTACATTACTGTACAAATATGTTTAAAAAATAATAATTCATCTCGTCGTGTTCCTGCCTCAGTATAAATAATATGCCTTCGCTTCACTCTAGTTAGTCCATTTGCTGTGCCTATACTGCGGACTACGGCGCAGTAGCAAAATTCATTTATATGTTATGTACATGGGTGAACATTGGATTTTCCGGATTACTTTAGCTTATTCATGATTTTCTATGTAATATCATAAAGCAATCGACAATGTACTGCGGAAGCAAAGCCGCGCACGGAGCGCGCAGTCGCGCGCGCACTAGCGTACGGCGCGCTATCGGTCGCCACCGTATCTGCTATCATCGCGAAGGTCCCGTGGAGGTCGCGTGCTGACGTAACCCTGATAACGATTCGCATATGACCTTGCTTCGCGCCGAATACCAAGGTTGCGGCTATTTGTACAGTCAGATAGCACCCGCGCCCGCGCAGCCGCCGCCGCCTGCGTCACCCGGACTTATTATTTATTGACTATTATTTGCGGAGGCCACCCGGTAGAGTAGACTCTTCGCTTGCTTCGGTTTGGTTTTCCTGTTATTCTTATATAATTTGTCAGTTTTCAAAATAAATAAGTGAGAAAAATGGGAAAACAGCCTTAAAGTTCGGATGGCGATAGGTTGGATGCTCGCGAGTTATTTTGAGGTCTCTTCTTAATTTTTAGTTTATACTTTTACGGTAGGTCCAGGTACAAAATAACGACACGGTATTTAGTAGTCTGTATTTTCTAAGTACATACATATATAGTATAACACAGTAGCCATATTAGATAGAAATTCATCAAGAACCTTTACAAAACTAGCAAGACTCTCGCTCCAACTTAAATTTTTCATTAAAAAAGTTCACTTCGAATCAAATACTCCACGTAGTGTTTTCAGGAAACTGCGCACATAAATAAAAATAATTCCTGGAACAATTTTTATCGCATTGACGAGTACAAAGACCTACAATTTGAACTAAAGAAGGTACTATTAATTACTTATTGTCTTTTACGGAAATAGATGAGCCCTGATAGATCGTCGGTCGCTCGCGGTCATCTGCGGCTGGTTAGTTGTCATGCGAGGTTTGCGAGCGCGACCTCGTGCCGCGCCGCCGTCACTTCGCGGAAGAGACGCGATGGTTTGCGAATTAGTACGCACTCAAGGACCACCACTGTTTGGATGACAAAGCCCGTTTCTCAAAGATTATATCTACACAAAAAATATCTGTTTTTCTTGCGTAAATAACGATAGATTAGTCAAGATACAATTGTATTTCGTTTTTTTTTATAGAATGAGAGCTATTTATGAAATATTATTCAAATAAATATACAGAATGATTTTTCATTCGCTGAAGCTTTCGCATTCGCGCTATATTGTTATTATATTTATTGAAACGTTGAGTGTACAAGTTCCGAGCGGTAGGAAGTTTGTACTAGGTAGAAAAAAATATGACGATTTAAAAGTATGAGAAAAGCATCTACTTAAATAAAAAATATTTTTGAGTTTGATTTTGATTTTATTATGTTGAACGTGAAACTGAACAATTTTCGAAAGGAAACTAAACAATTGGAGTAAAAAAAATTCGAGTTTCCAAGTACTTCTTAATAATTTATCAGTTTACTCGAGTCACTTTTCATTGCGCAAAAAGTAAACTTGGATACTTGAAACCTGAAAAACGTTAAAGGTGGTGCAATGCAGAAGCAAAAGGGAGCAGCCAACGTGTTACTATAGTACTAGTAGTACCTACTTAACGAGAGGGTGCGAACGGTACGTCTCATATTAGGAAGCAAAACAATGTAAATATTTTTTCCTGGTACATCAAATATCGTATTTACACACATTTTATCTATTCAATGTGTAAGATAGTCGCACGCGCTTTGAACACGTCACATAAGGAAAACAAGATACGAGCGGTCGTCTCCTATTAATCTTCCGCTTGTCACAAGATTACAAGCCCACTTATTTGTTCGCGTGTCTTGCTCAGTCGGTTCATTGTCAATGTCATTGGTACTTTTTAGTCTTATCTCTTCTTATTCGATGTATGTAGCGACTCAAAGTGATTACAGCATTACCGCTAAAGATAATCTTAATTGAGTTTCTTTGCTCGCGTCTAACTTCTTAACTCCTCAAGAGAAATTATTGTATATTTAGTACAAGGGGGGGGGAATTTTACAAGGATGGTTTAAACTATAATTTCTTCTCTCCTCTCTTGTAGTGTGGCACGGTAACCTTACCGTGCTGTTTCAAGTGATAGACGACGTGATTGTCTGGTGTTGCACTTAGCATCACTCGCGGTCACGTGTATTTAATTCAAAGTTAGGTAATGTAATTAAGACAGAATTTCTTCTTGATAATTAATCTTATTATTACGTGGTCACGCGGGGTGCTGCGTGGCGCAGCATGGCGCTGCCGCTGCCGAGCGGGTTACGCAACTCGCGCGCTGCTCGCCGCGTGTAGTGTGAAGTTCAATGTCACGCACCCACACACATACACACACACGCCACGCCAAATAGGTATACACACATTACAAATGGCGCCAGTGTGCGTGCAATATCTGAATAATCGCAGCGAACGCGTTATTCGTCTCTATCTGCATTTCCCGGAATAATTCGCGAAAACTTCGCGCTTCTATGTACGCGCCGTTAATGACGTCGACAGCATTTTTTAAACAAGGTTATGTAAAGTCAAAGCGCTATATTCAGAACGCAGATACGATTTGTTTAACCTTGAGCGATCGACATTGGTCCACTCATATTGTACTTATTTAGTACCGACTCATACATAAACCAAAGACAGAATGATCACAGCGCTCGTGTGCTTATTTTTAATTTCTGTTGTAAATTACTTGCTTAATATTATCGTAATAGCACTCAATAGGTATCTTCCTCCTTATAAATTAATTACGACTATGTATCGCACGAGGACTCCTCCACACGAAGTTAGTTTGATTCTAATATTAGTTTGGTGAGTCGCATAGAATGATTGCCCTTGTCTTGGCATTCGCTGGAGCCAGGGCGGGCGGGCGTCGTGAAGGGCACCCGCCGCCCTCGGTCAAGGGCGAGCCTCACTGACCCAGTATTTCGCCCTGGGGAGGTCATCGCCAGCCCACATACATGATACGACAATACGTCGCCTACCTAATAATTTCTGCCGCTAATCACCATAGTCCTTCAGTAGGTATTAACCTATCATTTTGCATTTTGTCTTGGAATTGTTGCCAAGCTAAAACAAACCGTTATCATAGTTCTGCGTTTGTTGAAAATCACTAAGACAGATCTTTCTCTGTAACTTCTCATACCTACCAGTCAGATAATTTCGTGTGCCAGCTTTCGTTAGATCAGTCACAAAAGCAAAATAATACATACTGAGCCTACTTAGTCCATTTTCAATGCGTTATTTACATTACAAGTTAGGCAGAGCATAGGTAACGCATTTACTGTGAATCGCTTAATCACTTCCAAAACCGAATTTGAGTTAATTTCATATTAACGTTCTGACTTCCTCTTTTGCCATTTCTTATGACAATGAACGATGCTCAGCGTTTTCAAAAACATTACAATACCCGTTTAAATGCAACTGCGGTTTAATTTTTATACACCAGTCGAGTGTACAGTATGTTCCAATTTTATGCTAATACTAGCTTGTGCCCGCGGCTTCGCTCGCGTAAATTAAAAATGCAGTTACACTATTCTCTTATAATCTATAAAATATTGAAATAGTAAAGTCTGTTCATCCGGAATTAATCCCAAAAATAACTGAGCAGAGAAGCGAGTATGTATCGAAGGAATCTAGAATCTAGGTAGTTGGAGAAAAGGGACTGTCCGCGGAGCGGAGATTACCTAGAAGAGTTTCAGAGCAGAAAGGTTTTGTCGAAGGGTTGACTTGAGAAACTAGGGGCCATCAGAAATAAAAGCATGTTTTCTGGAGATTTTAGACGTTATGTAGAAGATTTGACATGTTGACTTTTTGATGTATTGACCTTTTTCCATTTTGTCATTTCTAAATTTTTCGAATTTTAGTTTTTACCACTCCAATAAAGAAAAATAAAAAAAATAAGATAAGTTAAAAAAAGCGGTTAAAAGCGTATAGTATTGAAATAGTAAAGTCTGTTTGTTCAGCCTGGATTAATCCCAAAAGTAACTGTGCAGAGAGGCGAGTATGCATCGGAGGGAGCCATCTAGGGAGTTGAAGAAGACGTCAAAAGGGAAGGAAGGGGCTGTCCGCGGAGCAGATATTAGACTCTGACCAGGGAAAGCTGTCCACAAGAAATGGCGGCAAATTCAAAAATCTTCAGCTGTTAACACCGAAGAATAAAGGTGAAACATATTATTGAAACGCCACCCGACGCGACGACACCCGACCCAATAACACGCATATCAAATCCATAAAAATTCTATAGCTAGAAACATAATATCAACACCCAACGCCGCCGCCCACCCAATGCCGGGTGTTGGTAGACTCTGACCAGTCAAAGCTGTTCACAAGAAATATTAAAGAAGAAGAATTATTTCAATATTATCCAAGATAACCTTACATTGATGGCAGAAGTAACAATTAATAAAAAAAATATATATCGGATATTGTGACGTTGGGTGGCGCGTCGTTATAAGTTTTGTCGAAGGGTAAATGACATGAGAAACTAAGGGGGCATCAGAAAGAAAAGGATGTTTTCTGGAGATTTTAGACGTTATGTAGAAGATTTGACATGTTGAATTTTTACATATTGACCTTTCCCATTTTGTCATTTAAAATTTTTACGCTGTTGACATTTCGATATTTCGAAATTTTAATATTTCTACATTTTGATATTTCGACATTTTTATATTTCGACATTTTGTTATTTCGACATTTTGATATTTCGACATAAGATATTTCGACATAAGATATTTCGACATTTTGATATTTCGACATTTTGATATTTCGACATTTTGATGTTTTGACTTTTAGACATTTCGTCATTTCGACGTTTCGTCATTTCGACATTATTACATATACTGATGTTTCGATGTTTTGGTTGCCATTTTGTGATTTATGAAGAACCACTTGAAACTTGAACCGCAGATACATATACTATCAGACAAAAACCGCGTTACTTTTAGGTATTGTTATAGACGACTGTTGTTCATGGAAAGCTCATGTATCCAGAATCTGCATCTGCAGCAAGGTGAATCGGTTTGCGTACGCCTTGTGGCGCTTAACTAAAATAGTAAATGAAAAGATGGCCCTTCAGGCATATCATGGATACGTAGCATCAGTACTAAGATATAGCATTTTGATTTGGGGTAACTCTGTAGATATTAATAGGGCTTTCATTGCACAGAAACAGTGCAAACGAGCGATTTGCGATGTACCTCCTATAACTACTTGTAAACCTTTATTTCAAAAATTAAAGCTGCTTACCCTTCCTTCAATGTATATATACGAGGTCTGCATTTATGTGAAAAAATACCCTGACTTGTTTGAAAATAATTGTGATAACCCTTCTTATAACAGAAGGTATCCGGATAATCTAATAATGCCGATTGTACGAACTGAATTATTTAGAAGAAACTGTTATCCAATGGCTGTACGCATATTCAACAGGTTGCCTGGTGAGATGAAAACCATCCCGCTGAGCTATTTTAGTAAGAAATTGTACTTGTGGCTCTCTGCCTAAAGCCTTTTATTCAGTCAATGAATTTTTAAATTTAAAAGTCTGACATATATGGAATCAATTATTTGTTATTACTATTATGCTAATATATGACATGAATTTAATAAAGAAATATTATTTACAAATTGTTACTATTTTTTCATAATTTATTTTACTGTAATATTAATAATTATGAATAAGTTATATGATAAAATACTTAATCTAATATTGTGCACGCCTAATAAGGTAGAATTTAATGAATCTATATTATATTTTTGTTACCATCATTGTCACTTAAATTCTATGCATAATAAATAATTTGAATTTGAATAGAATTTTCATGTGCTCTATATAAAATTTTAAAATCTATGCCTTTTTTGTAATCAATGTCCCAGAAAACCATATAAACGACACCCATATCAGGTGAGATGATGCCAAGGGCTTACCAATTGAAGGTAAAAAAAAAAAAAAGTTGATATTTACACATTTCAACCCCATCGCACCCCAACAGGGTATTTCACGTCCACCATGTTGTATTTCAAAACCCTTGTTGTTTTCGTAATCAGCGACCCGATAAACCAAAACAAACGATGCCCATGTTGATTTTCAGACTTTGTCACCCCATTTCTCCCTTTTAGGGGTTGAATTTTGAAAAAAATTGAAACAAGTGTTTACTCGTTCATAGAAGAAAATAGTCTAACTTATCGTGTTTCCCCATACAAAATTTGGACACCCGTTTGGACCCCCTAAGGGGGTGAATTTTTAAAAATAATTTCTTAATGCACCCCTAGACCTTATAAGAAATCTACTTGCCAAATTTGGAATCTCTAGACCCAGGGGTTTGTCCTGTGCATTGATCTAGATAGATCCAAAGTAGATACTTTGGATCCCCGTTTCACCCCCTTAGACGGTGAATTATTATTGTAAGAATTATTGAAAAATGATTTCTTAGTGCACCTCTAAATATCATAAGGAACCTACTTGCCAAATTTGGAATCTCTAGACCCAGAGGTTTGGCCTGTGCGTTGATATATCTATTTTGGACCCCCGTTTCACCCCTTTTGAATTTCGGTGAATTTTGAATAATCCTTTCTTAATGAACCCCTAGACTTCATAAGGAACCGACTTGCCAAATTTGGAAAATCTAGACCCAGGGGTTTGGCTTGTGCATTGATCTATCTACTTTGGACCCCCGTTTCACTCCCTTAGAGGGTAAATTTTAAAAAACCCTTCGTTAATGCTTGCGTCCGTTCTATAAAGAACCCTATGAACAATTTCAAGTTTCTAGTCCCAGGGGTTTGGCCTGTACATTCCCATAAAAACTTTGGACCCCTTTTTCAAACCCTTAGAGGGTGAATTTGGAAAACCCCTTTCTTAGTGCTTGCCTCCGTTCTATATGGAACCCCTATGCAAAATTTCAAATTTCTATACCCAGGGGGTTGGCTTTTACTTGCCCATATAAAATGTTGACCCCGTTTCACCCCCTTAGAAGGTGAATTTTAAAAAACCCTTCCTTAGTGCTCGCCTCCGTTCTATAAGGAAACTCTGTGCAAAATTTCAAGTTTCTAAACCCAGCGGTTTGGGCTGTGCATTGATCTATCAGTCAGTCAGTCAGTTTCTTCTTTTATATGACTTTAAATTAGTTCTTGATACGAAAGGCTGTGCATGTGCTCATGATAACAAACAACTTTCCCTAAGAAACCTATAGTCAAATTGCAAAAAAAATTTTTGAACTCTCCAAACAAATCAATCAAATGACTGGCCAAATTAGTATGAAGTCCAAAATTTTTATGCGATTTGACTATGGGTCCCTTAGGGAAAGTTGTTTGTTATCTTGAGTACATGCATAGCCTTTTGTATCAAGAACTAAAGTCACCCTATGTGTATAGAAGATAGATAATAAAAAATGTTTGGATGTTTCGATGTTTGTTAGTCAATCACGCAAAAACGGATGAACGGATTTGGATGAAATTTAGCTCACAGATAGTTTAAAACCTGGATTAAATTAAAATAAAGGATACTTTATTTCAGTAAATGACAATTCGCAAGTCCAAGCAGATGAAGTCGCGGTCAGAAGCTAGTATATAAGTATAAAGTATTTTTAAAGTGCTCGATTACATACGTAAGCAATAAGGTTTATATCCCAGAACATGCTGGGGCTTAGGGCGGGCGTGACCCCCCCGACCTTGCGGCGACCTCACCACCGCCCGCCCCAGGACGCGCCGCGCTAGGCTACAACCTTGAAACAATGAGGGAAGCCTCTTGAATAGATCCGACTTCCAATTCGTTGCCAATTTACAATTCAAAGACGTCGACATTAAATTTCAAGAACTTTGCTTCTCGTTTATGGATTCGGCTGCGAATTTGTCTCGTATAAATAAATTATGGATCTCATAAATAAATACGCAGATATAATCATGTAGGTTCAATTTCGGTATCATAGAATATTGTCTTTATTTTAGATGAGCTTTTGCTCGCGCCTCCAGGCGCGTGGGTATCATTTTAAGACTGACGTTGAGGGTGCGCAGTACGCGAGCTGCAAGCAGCTGGAGACAGCCACGTTTGTGTCCAAATCGGGTCACGTGGCGATCATTCCTCTAGAGGAATGTAGAACGGTCAATATCGATTGGTTCACGACAATTCGTTTGCCAAGTGGCTTTGCGGCACTCCGAAAAACACTTTAATTGTCGCATTATTCTTCATCATGACAATGTTAACCCTCGTACTACCGCTAAGAAAACAAAAATATCTAGAAAACGATGTCGAATTACTTGACCATCCTCCGTACAGTCCCAACTTGAGTTTTAGCATTTTTTATTTTTACGTTCTTTTCTTTTATTTTATTTTTATTTCTAGCACGCATTCTGTGTCGCAAATGACTCTATGTAACACGTGTAGATACATTTTATTTTATTTCTTCTGCCGAATTTATTATCCTAGCAACAAGTCATAAGATCCCACACATAAAAATCCATTGGTGTGATATATGAGAATCTTACTGGCCAACCAATTGGACCACCTCTTCCAATCCATCGGTTTGGAAAAGAAGTGTCCAAAATTCGCAGGCAAGTGTCCAAAATGTGAAGGCTAGCAATCGTGTGCAAGACATATCATATTCTGCCTAGTAGAAACAAAGAACCTGTTCAAGGTTGCGCCGATTACCCTTTAGTATAGATGCATACAACTCAATTGTCATATTAAATACCTTTACTCACAATTTGTTAATTATCTGTGTACTTACTTAAGTTATTTGAAGATTTATATTTCATTAAAAAGCTCGATAGACGTAGATGTTTACAACATGTTTTGCACATTTAGTTACTAGGAGAAATTTTGAGAAATTCGCTGGTTTTGACAGATATTTTTGCAAAAAAATTCATAATTCCATTCATTTTGATTGATTATTTTGTGATGGTTTTTAGTTTTTGATAAGTTTATTATTTGTTATGAATAGTCAATATTTTATCTGTAAGAAACCAATTTTTTTTTAATATGTAGTTTTTTTAATTATTTTTTATTTAGCCAAAGTCTCAAATAACTCAATAACCGTTAAGTTTCGGAAAAAATGTTTTGGGACAAAATCGATTACTTTTGACAAATTTATCACCAACTAAAATTTCCACAACACCAGTACAAAGAATACTTTGAAAAACATTAACGTTAGTTTCTTTGAATTTCCATGGCGCTCCATTCATAGACATAGACAAGACAATCTTTATTTATGACTTCATAGTTAAATGTAAAACAACAAAAAAAAATGCAATTAAAACACAAGTTAAAATACAAATAAGCATAACATATTAAAATGTGTATGTGCCAAAAATTGCCCCGACTCAACAAATGCTGGCGCGGATTGTACCAAATTTTTGGAATCATCTCGATGTCCTTGTGTTTTTCTTAGCTGTTTTTCGTAGAAATATAATTATTATGTGTATAAAATATATGTCTATCGGAGGATGCAGGGGATAGTAATGTCTTCTAGAATAAGTGCAACCTGTTTAAAAATATAAACACCTGTTCTGATTAAATCTGTCTGGTTTAAACATATTACACTTTAACTGTACTACAGTTAAAAAGAATCCAAAGAAACATTAAAATATAAAATAAGGAAACGTCTACAGACACTTAACTATAAAATAAAGCTGTGAAATCTGACCAACCCACCACATAGCGCCAAGTTAGTTTTATCATCATTGAATCTCCATTTCGATAATTTTGTTATAAATTAAATTACATACATGTTCTTATTAAAAACCAATATTTTATGACTCAATCATATATAAAAGAATATTGTGACCAGGCAATCGCTTGGTACAAACATGTGTTAAAAAGATAAAGAGATGTGACAGACAGAAAGATGGACGGCGCGCGGCGCGGGCTAGTAACAATACGAGTAACAAGGTCCATGTTGGCATCATTTATGTAGGTACGCAAACCTAGTAATTTAAAAGATAAATTTATATAAAGCTAATTAACCTACAAAGTTCCAATTTATTTAAAGTTATCTCGTAAAGAAGCTTTTGTAGCATTTATTATCCGGCTTCTAGAAAGTTCGGTAATTAAAGGCTGAAGTTTTCAGGTATCTGGATCTGAAGTAAATCAACATTCAGGCCAGAGCGTACGAATATTTCTGCGCAGATTGTCTTACTTAGGGCTAGCACTTCTCATTGATATGGCCAAGTTTGATTTATCCTCAGATACTTTTATCTCAGCGTCTACCACAAAAACAATAATATTTTAAGAAAACCTATAATTATTGTTATTTCACAAAAGAAAACGTTCTTAACTACTTCGGCGTCACTCAAGCAATAAGTACTATACTATACAGGATGTTAAAAAACTCCTGTACTCTACATATACTTGATTCTGAGTAACCCCTTAAAATCGCAAAGGCACTTTTTCAAGTGTGTTTGTTTTAAGGAGTTACTCAGAAATATTTTTTCAGTTTCCCATAATAATTTAAATAGTGAATAAAGAATTTGTATCGGAAACTAAAAAAATAAAATTGAAGATCGCATATTTTTCTTGTATTATGTACTTGAAGCCTTTGAAATAAACGCCCTTTTTCAACCTCTGTATTAATATAGCGTTATACATAATACCCAATGATAACATAACATGTGCTGAGCATTCTGTTTATGGTCAGTATTGGTAAGCTATTTCTATTACTTAGTATGCTGTAGTGGCGACCCTACAGTAGGCCTTATAATTTTGGTGTATCTGGGCCGCTCCAACCTGTCTCGATCCCTCCGCCTCCTCACGACCTAAATTCGACACCAAAATGCCTAATACCACAAGGTCGGCTGGAGGCCAAGCCAGATAGTCGATTTACATTATCCGTTTAGGCTTGTGCTTCTTACACAAGCCTCTTCAGTTATAATTCCTATTTTGAAGATGATTATTTGAATTATATTAGGTACATTATGTATTTATAAAATACATAATTCGAAGTTAATTAAAATTCTGTGTGCATAATAAATTCTATTATAATAATAATTATAGTTGTAATATCTACCGGTATACTTCACTGAAATAAATTGTACGGCAGCACTGTACACACTTGCACTCCGTGGTTATAACGAGAACTCCTGATTTACTTATCATGCAAAATGCAACATTTTGTATATAGACATATGTTTGAACCTAATTTACTATATTATCATTAATTAATCTTGACGTTTTGATCTTAATTTCAATCTTTGTTGAATTTTTGCGGTTTAGTTTGTCGCCCCATTGGACCTTTGACTGTTATTAAATTAACAGTTTTATCTTACATAAAACAGGTAGGTAATGCAAAGTTTTTATGAAATGAACAACTTCTTCACTTTAAAACTTGTTCAATTATAATTTTCGAAATCGGTTCAGGCGTCTTCGAGTAATCGGTGAACATACATAAAAAAAAAATAAAAAAAAGATTCCGACGAATTGAGAACCTCCTCCTTTTTTTGAAGTCGGTTGAAAATAGAATATTTCGAGGATCCACTTGACCTATGCTAACTAAAACTATTAAAAAAGCTATTCAATTAAACGTTGTCTTTTAAAACCACACCTGTTTCGAGAATCTGAAACCCCTCATAGATATAATTAAGTCGGTGGTTTTGTCTCAATTTAATATACATGGCAGGCAGAGATTATCAGGTTAGTTGATCTCCATCAAGTCTTTGCCCTCACTATTCTCCTGCGGTTTCGATCTTCGGTCTTCCATCACCACGAGAAACAGAAGCGGCGACAATAGGCAGCAGCCTTGTTTCATTCAGTCACGGCAGAAATCAGTTACAGCCCCCCTGATTTTTCTTAGGGGGCTGTTGGATATACATATATCTCTTTTTGCACTTCTAATGATCCCCTTGAGGGGGGGGGGGGAGCAGAGCAAAGTTAAAGTCGTTCAATGACTACTCCAGAAGTTGTTGGTTTTGGCCACCGATCTTCTAGCGTTTAGCAAGTAACCGAAATTCGCAGCAAGATTAACAAATACAGATAACTACACATATTATCTGTTGGACTATTATTAGTTTGTAGTCACTGAAGTCATTTTGGATTTGTAATGCAAAAGCAAAAAATTGCAAAACACTTGGACCCCTTTGCCTACCATCAACATATCCCATCATCTTATCAGCTTGGTTCATAAAGATCTCAATAATCGTCAATAGGATAAGGTACTTGGTTACTGGGGCCTGTAAACACCACGTGGCATTGTCTGAAATAAACGTAGAACTAATTAAATAAAATGAATAAAATACGTTAACTAGGAGTTAACACGGGCAGTGGGTCCGAACGTCAGGCAGTGACGTCATCGGGATATTAGTGCGCACGGCTATCAATCCTAGAAAGCTCGTAGCAAGCATGAAAGTTGTTTAACGATGAAATTCGCATCGTAGGTAGGTACACACTGGATTGGAATAGCAGAAAGATTTCATAGCTATTACAGTTGCGCCCAAGATTCTTACGTAACCTGAAAAAATACATTAAGTATTTATACAATTATTTCTTCAGAGTGTGGATAAAGGTCACGTCCCACGCAAAAGGAGGGAGCCGCCGGGTTTGGGGAGTGTAGCGGGGCGGGGGGAGGGCGGTAACATGCGCGGACGCGGCGACCTTGCCCGGCGGTGACTCTGCGACCTTGGAGCCTCCCCGCCCCCCACCCCACCCTATACCCGCGCGCCCACGCGAGGGTGAAGATGCCTCCACGCTCGCCTCCCAGCACCCTGAAACCTCCACCTTGTGCAAAATTTAATATCGCCCTGTTCTATAGCTCTGTAAGAGGGCACGGAACTGAAGTTCAAACCGATGACCGAGAGATTCTGTATTGTAATCATCACAGATTGTATTTGCATTGTCAATTGTGATTGAGATACAGTTTAATATATGTATCTAAGTAGGTATGTAAAAGTAGCCGCGTAGTGAAGTGGGTGAACAGGAGCAACTTACCACTCGCCAGCTATCCAGAGGTGCTGATATTCCCAGAGTGACTCATGTACCAATAAACGAATTTCGAAACTAAAGTTAATTATAGATATGAATGTGACAACAAAAAGATATTATACCTACCTACACTTCTGAGTACCTAGGCGTGTGTGTGCGTAGATCGCGTTGCAAAATTATAGACAAGACTAGTATGTAAAAATATTTAAAAAAACGGAAAAGCCCTACACTTGCCCTCGAGTGATACTAGTTAGTACAACATCACATTCGGCAAAGCAACTACCGTCAGCCCTTGAGATATGACGTTCACAATACCTATGTCTCATTACGAGATATTTAAATATTACATCTCAACTGCGCATAAATTTCGTATAGGAATATCAGGAGCTTCAGTTACATTAATTATAACATAACGGAAATATCCAGTTTCTGCGTAGAACAAGTCCTAGGCTCGACCTTGGCCGCAAGGTTGCTGCTTTGGTGGTTTTCCGCAAGTCGCCCGAAGGTCTCTGACATTGGCGCGTAGAAGCATCCATACTATTGTATATGGAGAGTCACAATGACGGGCCAATATAACAATGTGCTCCTTTGTAAGTGCCAGAGTTCAAGCGATCCTGACTCGCAGCGGCGACGTGTCGTCTTCAAGGATGACAATAAAAAAAACCGTCACGATTCAGTTTACAAAATAATTGTTACACAAACTACTTTATTTTACGATATTTACTTTTAAAAAATAATTCATATAGTTAACGCTTAAAACTTCGTCCGCGTGCAAGTTGAAAATCCGTTTCTCTAAAGATTTATTTTGTAACTTCATTGAACATGATATCATGTTAGTCATAATGCCATCCACCGGTAGGTACTCTATGATTTATTAGTAATCTGAAATATTCTGAAACACTTTCAGGCTTCAGGTTTCTCATACCAATGAATAACGAAAAGTTTATAAATGCTTCCAAATAAGCGCAGATACTGCTAACAAACTCATTTTGTATCCCTGGCAGATCAATGGCAACTTACCGCCATAATCGCAAAATAGGAAGTAGACAGGTTGTGGAGAAAACTCATGTTTACGAACACACACTTTTTACTTAAAAAAATAAAAAGTAAAGATATTTTACAAACACTCATTGACATTATATGTATATGGACCTACTTAATAGGTAGATAGAGGCATCCCCAACTTCCACGGCACTGTATAGAGTACATAGGTATGGACTCCGGACTCGTGTATTTTGGATGTGGGCGGTTCTGGAAAAGGTCACCGGCGGTGACATTAAGATTGGCCCAGGACTTATTGCGTATATTTTGCGATAAGCTTTCTTAGTCACAGTTTTAAACTAACATAACAGGTGGTTTCTTACGAATATTCCTGATTATTTAAAATATGTATATGTATAATGGAAATATTTGAAGAAGTTTTCATTATATGTATATTAAAATTGTTGAACATAGATATCTCACACAGAATTACACTACACTCAACACGATTTCAAACCAAATATAGTATGTTACCTGCAAGCAACTTGTCACTTCTGTAACTACAGCTTGATTTTTTAATGAGCTGTGTCAATGACTAATAATTATTTTACGTATTTTCTTAGTTTTCATGTTGATGATGTAAAGAAACCTTAAAAAAAGAAAAATGGCACCAAATACCTAAGCAAACTTCATTACATAAGCTCCTGAGAACTTGAAGTTGAAGCCAAGAAGCCTATATTACTTTATTAACCGACTTCAAAAAAAGGAGGAGGTTCTCAATTCGTCGGAATCTTTTTATTTTTTATGTATGTTCACCGATTACTCGAAGACGCCTAAACCGATTTCAAAAATTCTTTTTTTGTTTAAAAGGGTATACTTCACAGATGGTCCCATATAAATTTTATCGAAATCGATTCAGCGGTTTTGAGAAAATCAACAAAAACAGCAAAATTGGAGTTGTTGCGATTGAAGTCGGTTGTTTTTAACGTATTCAGCGTGGTCAATTATTTTATAAAATAAACACGAGAAGCCTTTAATATAAAAATATAACAGCTCTTTGAACTCTCTTTATCCCGTTTAATGCTATAGAAAAATTAAAATAGAATACTAAGAAGGCAATATAAAAATAAATCAAATTGCGTCACAGCTCAACCGTAGTTGCACTACATTTCCTAGAGATTGCATTTTATGGGTTTATGTGGGTAGTTTTCAGTGGGGACAGTGCACCGGGGAGTGGGGGGGGAGGGGGCAGGCGGGCGGCGGCGGGTGCAGCCGGGGGCGCGTGGCGGGCGCACGGGCGATGCACCGGTGCACTGCGAGTCAAGTGCAGGGCCGCGCGCGCACATGCGCCTGGCGCCTGCTCCTGGCGGCGGTCAATAGCCGCCATTAAGCGTTTCTCCACTGGTCGGCACGGCGGCGCCACCAGCAGCACCGATCCGGTAATCAGGGAAACACAAATGTATGAAAACATATGAACCATTTTCCACTAACCGGCAAACACGACGGTAGACGATAACCTCCGCCGGGACCGTCAATGGCCGGTGCCGTACCGGCCAGTGGGAAATCGCTTGTAGCCATCTTAACAACGTCATTGCTCTCCACTATCTATAACACTTGTATTATTGTTTGTCGTATGCGAATATTTATTGAGACATTTTACCAATGTGTAGTGGAAACTAACGGAACTTGGCCGGACAGGGACGAAACACAGCCCAATGATCAAACGAGCGCGGCCTCGGAACACCTGGAACTAAGTAAAGATTAGGTATAGCTGCTGTGCACAAAAAAAGTGATATTTTTAAGTTTTGTAGACTTTTATTACAATTCTGGAAGAAATTGCTTTGAGTGATGAGACCGCTCAGATTGTACCATTGCACCATTATTATACGATAATTACTAGTAGATGTCAATCTCATAATTATTATTGCCAAGCGCTCGAACCTTGGATTATGATATGATTGTAAGCTGTCTTCCGGTCACTCAACCTTTACTCAAACGGAAGAAATCGTTCTTGGCCGAGAGGTCGGTTCACAAAGGAAGTGTTATTCTCGTTGAAGGATGTTTGATTATCTAAATATTATAAAGTACTACTTTTCAAGACCTGTCTATTGATTATTGTATTTGTAAGTAAAGCACAAACGATGTGCTTTATTTCTTTTTATTAACTTACTTCGGTACATCTAGTTTCCATTGAAATCAAAATTAGGCAGTTAATATACAGACCATGAACAATTTGCAGTAAGTAAACGTACACTTAGCTACCATTAGCAGTAAGTAAACATACTCATAGAAAAGACATCAACGAGAGCACCATACTATAAATTAAGACATTTTTGTTTGAATATCAACGAGAGTCAACATCTACTACATCTAAAGAAAAAGAATTTTAGAAAAAACAAATGAGAACCAACTCATCTATAAATGTTGTTAACATAATGCAACTTCCTTTACCAGTGAAATAAATACCAATAAAATAAACACTAGTAAGGAAACCCACTCATAGAAAAGACATCAACAAGAGCGCCTGCCACATCTGACGAAACAGACTTATGGAAAATACATTAATTAGGACCAATTTATCTATGATAATGTTCAAATCGGTCGTGGCTCAGTGTGACTGGCATGGTCGTGTCGATCACGTAGGTTAACTGAAAACAGACACGGTCATAACCTAGATGGGTTTGACTGTCAGTGGCGTTTACCTCGACCGTTTCCGTGCTTCGCAAGGCACGTTAAGCATATATCGCGATATTGTTTACAACATAGACATTGACACTTCTTCATGTCTGTACACGTGTTATTGTCGTAGGTAGCATTTCATTTTGTTACGATTGTAGAAGGTTTGAGGTGTTGGAAGACTCGGGGAGATACACAGCAAAGTTCAGGTTCCACAGACGAAGTTTTATTTACCACACGAAACAGAAGGAAGTACACATTTGAAATATTTTAGGGAAACACAGAATACCAAAGTAATATAACGTAACCGAGACAAGGAACAGTAAATTAAAGTACTCACAGATTTGGATTAAAAAAATATTTAAATCTATTTTTTATGATTTACAAGCAAGCCTGAAGTTATTATAACAATTATTACCGTTTTAAAATAGTTTCAACGTTATTTTTGTGATGGAGAAATAACTGTGATTCAGATTCTGCGATAAGCGATACTAAGAATACGATTAATTCGGGAGACAGCTCCGTTTGACGTTCGTTTTCGGAGATCCAGCAGTAAACCACCACTTTAAGGGCCCATCACCTTTAGAGCCGTATTTTTAAAGATTCTCCCAAATGGGAAATTCACTGTGGAATGACAAATAAATAAAAAAAAAGAAATAAAGCCTAAAACTTTTAGGCCTAAAGTCACAGAGTCACGTCACCACTTAACAACTAATCGCTGGAAAGAATTGGCCAGCCGTAAGCTGGGAGATTTCAACCAAAAAGTATTTAAAGTATTTACGTTACCAAGAAATATCTTTTTGGTAAATAAAATAATATTTAATTCCCTACATGTTGTCGTCTTTACTAATTGATATATTTTTGTAAACAGTAGAACTTTTAACGACAGATATGAGCATAAAACGACCGACTTTTACAATATTTTTAGGGTTCCATACCTCAAAAGGATAAAAGGAACCCTTATAGTATAGGATCACTTTGTTGTCCGTCAGTCTGTCCGTCTGTCCGTCCGTCTGTCTGTCTGTCAATACCTTTTTTATCAGGAACGGGTAGACGTATCAAGTTGCAATTTAATAATTTATATCAAATACTTAGGCATGCAATCCCTTGAAGCTGTAAAAAAATCAAACTTCTATGCCAACGCAATCAAGAGATACGGCCGTTTATGCCGCATATTTGGACACTCGCATGGGAATCAAAATCTATAGGGTACTTCCCGTATACCTAGAATCATGAAATTTAGCAGCAAGCAATGTCTTATAGCACAAGTAAAGGTAAAAGTCCGAAAACCAAAAATTTTTAGTTACATCACTTTTTTTTGTGACTTTTCCCTTTACCTGTGCTTTTGCTTGTTGTCAAATTTCATGATTCTAGGTATACGGGATGTACCCTATAGATTTTGATTCCCATGCGAGTGTCCAAATATGCGACATAAACGGCCGTATCTCTTGATTGCGTTGGCATAGAAGTTTGATTTTTTCACAGCTTCAAGGGATTGCAGGCCTAAGAATTTGATATAGAGTTACCTCTTGATGTTAAAATCCTTATGAAAATTAAACTGTTTTATAAGTCTCTTTTATATTTTTTAAAGGTTGGCTGGAAGAGATCCCTTTAAGGGATAAGCCCACCTTTGTGCACCTATATTATTCTTTTAATTTCTGTTATGTGATTTTATTGTACAATAAAGAGTCAACAAACAAACAAACGAGAGCGATTCGCTAAGTGTAAAGTGATTAATCTAAGCTAAGTGTACTCGTTTTATTACAGTGCTACTATTGAAACTTTACATAGACTGACTGAATTAAAAATGAACACAAACTGCTTGAATAACAGCGGAATAGACGTTTACTCTCAAATGAATCAACTTTCTCAGAGTATTATTCCGTGAATATTTATTAGTTACACAATCTTGATACAACATTTTTGTTCTAAATGAGTAAGCTTCTATTAAGACGAAGTATGGCACAGTTACGCCAATATTTATTATCCTCAATGATCGTATAAATGACGTAAAATGTAAGGAATCTGTTAACTTCCAAGTTAATTTTTCAGTGTCATTGCGCCTTTTCGCCTTAAAGTTATAAATAATGCTTCTCACATCACTTTATAGCCCATCAATTTTCGTAACAAATTGTTACTATTTGGAAAATGCCATGAAATCAGAGGTATTATTTAGATTTATTAATTTTGCATTGTTGTAATGTACTTGCTTTTAATGGCAACCCTCAAAGGCAACAAGTTATCATAAATCTCTTAATTTCGAAATTTGATCTTAAAACTGTGTTATCATTGGTTTGATTTAGTGTTTAGTACATTTGATCTTAAAACTGTGTTATCATTGGTTTAATTTAGTCTTTAGGACACGATGTGTGGCGGGCGTGACGAGGCGTGACGGGCAGGTGGGCGTTTTTAGCAAACATGTTTCTTTTGTTGTTACTAATAGTAATACTGAATTTTGGTTTGAGACTAATGTTTGTTATCGACACGAAAAGAAGAATAGTAATATACAGGTTGTATCAAAATTGGCGCAGGACCAGTTAACTGGTGATCTGATTACCTTTTTCTACGACTGTTCAAATAGCAAAAAAAGTATTTGAACTTTCATATAAATTGATTCACTGTTTGATCATTTTTGTAGTTTTCTTTTGCGATTTGAGCAAAGTTGTAGAGCAAAAGTTTCCAGAACGATGAGTAGAATCCCCAATTAACGGGTCCTGTACCAATTTTGTTACACTCTGTATAACACTTTCATGTTATCAGTTATCCACTCCCTCACTATTAAATTATGTCATTTGAATCGATTATTTTGTTGCTATATAATTACAATATTCTCAGAAATAATTATTGGTTCATTGACAAGTTGAGAGAATTACCGTTGTCTCAAATACCTAAAAAGTTTGTCACTTTTTAGCCGAAGCTGTACATAGTCACAGTATTTAAATAGTATTACATAAAGAGGCGAGAGTGTAACCATTACAAAAATAATGTAACTAAACTAGTTCTTCTTACCCTCGATTTCGTCCCCGTGGTTAACTTTTTATCATCCAACTGCTCAAGTGGACATTTAATAGGTAAATGTATGTATGTCCGCTTCTTTGTTAACAAAATATTGAAACAACACTATTGTTTTGGAGTGCGAGATGTCATTAGATTCGTCTCCAGATTGACATAGGATACATTTTAGACAGTTACGTTGTAATTTTTTTTGGTAGATTTGGTAGTAGGTTTGGTTTGTTTGAGCGATATTTTTTATACTTACAGGTAAGTGAAAAATATATACTCATCCGCTCCATTTGTCTGCACCAGTGGAGTCGCACCTTAAGGTCAGCAGCGAGCGGCCGGCCGCGCGGCCTTCCCGGTCGACGACCGCTCGCCCTTCAGGCAGCTCTAGCAGTTTTTGTCGCACTCACAACGTGTACGTCTGTGCGTTTCTTTGTGTATCTATGTTATATGTAATGATATTGAGTTTTAATTGTAAGTCTGTGATTCTAAAGTATAGAGAAAGTTAAACTTCAATAATGCTTTTTTGTCTTAATAAATAAACGCAAACAGACTTGTTTTAAAAATATTTTATCTTTTGTTTCTATGTGGTATTTTCCTGATATCGTCACGTCATAGCTAGTAGTTCTTAGGCTGATATTAGCTTTGGATTTTTCAACAGTGTTTCCTTTTGTAGCCTACCTAGGTTTGAAGGTTTTCTTTCAACATAGGGGTGTAATATTGTATTAGTGAAATAAAATGCAGAAATATTTTTTACAATGTTGTTTTATTTTAAATCGACAACCTGTCATTATATTAACAAACAAATGACTGAGCACGCTCACATACGCACATACAATACACACACAAACATACCGCGACCGGCACTGCATTGCATATAAATTATACTTATAGTCTTAAATTATTTCAGTCTATTGCGCTCTCCTCGTCCGGCACCGGCCACACACGCACGCGTCCTAAACAAATTATCACATATAATATATTAAAACGATCTGCGAACGATTAATTATTAACTAGTTCTTTTTAATTTAACGTAGGTCGGGGTGGGGCTGCGGAGACGTGCGGCTCCGCGCTCGGCCTCACGCCTCCAGCAGCGGCGGCATGTAGGCGGGCGACGGCGACTTCTTGGACAGGTTGAGCGGCTGCGGCGCCTCGGCCTCGGCCACCTCCACCTGCAGCGCCAGCACGGGCGCGGGCGGGGCGGCCGGGGCGGGCGACGCGCCCCGGTAGCAGGCCAGCGCGCGCGCCGGGCACTCGCCCGCCACCGCCCCCGCCGCCCCCACCGCCCCCGCCTCGCCGCGACGCATGTACTGCTGGATGATGTCCGTGCGCTTCAGCTGCTCCGGCGTCATGCGCGGACCCTCCATTAGGCTCTTGGCGAGGACCGAGTGCGTCGACGACAGCGAGGCGCGCAGCGGGCGGGGCGAGTGCGCGGGGTGCGCGGGGTGCGCGGGGCTGGCGGGGTGCGGGTGCTGCGGGGGCTGCGGCGAGGGGCTGGGCCGCGCGGGCCGCGCCTCCGCCTCGCCGGTGTCGCGCCGCATCGCGCGGAACTTCTTGTGCGGCTTGTACGCCTCGTCCATGAGCGAGGAGGCGTCGTAGAGCGGCGGCGCCTGCAGCACGCGCTTGAGCACGGGCATGTCGTCGGCGGGCGCCGAGTGCCGTCGGTCCTCGGCGTGCTCCTCGAGCGAGGAGCGCGGGCTGGAGCAGCCGGAGCCGGGGCCCACGAGCCGCTCGTGCTTCTCGTTGCCGGACTCGATGCCGGAGTCGGTGGGCGAGTCCAGCTTGCGGTAGCGCGGCGGCGGGCGCACCGGCGTCACCGTGAGCCCGGCGTGCGCGAGGTGCGCCACGCCGAGCGCCTCCTCGTCGACGGAGCCGCGCGAGTCCAGGCGGCGGCGGCCGGCCAGCGTGGCGGCCAGCAGCGGCGTGCCGCACTCGCCCGCCGCCTCGCCCGACTCGCTGCTCGACACCGAGCCGAGCGGGCTCCGCGCGGACTCGTCGGCGCCCGCGTCCCCCCACAGGGCGCCCTCCTCCTCGGCCCACATCTGCTGGCGCAGCAGCTCCTTGTGCTCGGTGCGGAACACGACCAGCTTCTCCGTGTGCAGAGTGCTGAGCGTGCGCAGGTCGGGCAGCGTGGCCAGCAGCTCGCGCAGGAAGCCGGGCCGCTCGGGGCGGTTCTGCGCCACCACGGTCTGCAGGCAGGCGCGCAGCCGCGCGTGCATGCGCTCCACCAGCTCCACGTTGCGCAGCCCCGGCCGGTCCGGCGTGATCAGCACGATCGCACAGAACAGACCGATCTCGGCGTCCGTCAGGTTCATAGAGTTCATGCGTTCCGCGAATTTGAAAGTAGAGTCCACGAGGAATCGCGCATTGGCACCGCTCTGAATAGAGTCACGTTTCATTAACTGTCCGTTGAGGCAGATGATGCTGTCGAGCGGCGCGTCGAACATGCAGATGAGCCGCACGAACAGCGCGTCGAAGAGCCCGCTCTTGAGCAGCGTGAACTTGTCGTCCTGCGTGAGCAGCTGGAAGCCGGGGATGAGGCCGGCGAAGTCGATCACGCCGCGGATCACGTGCGCGAAGCGCTGCGAGAACTCCTTTTCCGACTGCAGCTCCGGCGCGGGGTTTAGGGGGCAAGCCTAAAACAATGGAAAACGTCGTTATTTTTTCGGTCGGTTACGAGGATTCGGAAGAATAATAATAACGATATCAAGAAAAGAGTAATGCAGCAAGGAAACGGTAACTCACCAGAGTGGGCTGCGAGTAGGTGGGCGAGTCGCGCGCGCGCGCCCGCATGGCGGCGACGCGGTCGCGCGTGAACTCGCAGGTGTCGAGGTGCGCGCGCACCACGCGCGCCAGCAGCCGCGGCGCGTCCTCCAGCTCGGCGGCCGCGGCCTGCTCGTGCGCGCGCGACGACGACGACTGCTGCATCGCCGCCAGGATGCGCGCCTTCTCGCGCTTCGGCACGCGCCCGAATCGCACGGCTGCAACAAAACAAACGGAACGTTACTCTCGAGCCAGACGTCACCGAACTCCGGAGAACGGGGGTATCGAGCTATATATAGACTAACGGCGGCTATGTTGTGCAAGGTCGGGGTTAATAAGTGTGGGGCTGCAGCTGTCAGCGCGCGCGCGGCGGCCGCGTGCACGCGCAGCTGGCGGCGGGAGGCACGGTTCATCGGCCGGCGCCCCGGCGGCCACCCCGCCGTCTGTCCGTCTGTCTGTGCGAACTGTGCGGGTCGCGAGCGCCCTGATACAGTGGACCAATTCGAGTGACGAGCGACAAAGCGCGGACCGCGAGGTCACGTTAAAAAGTGTTACGACTTTCTCGCGCGCTCGCGGCGCGAAAGGCCGCAAGCGCCGGCCGGGGCGCGGCGCTTGCGGCGCAGCGCGCGGCGTGCTGGAGAAAGTATTTGCGCGCGCGCACGATTGAAAACGAAAGCGGTGAGTGCCCTCTCGCCATTTCTCCTGACTTTCGCTGCGCAATGTGGGCCGCACCAGATGCGCGGTCCTATTGTGCGCCCGCCCGAGTGCTCCTCTTTTATTTAACTACACGGTCATGTTTATTTAGTTATTGTTAGCTATTATGGATGACCGTTTTTTGTTTTCTTTTTTTTATACACTTTTTTATTATTATATTTATTTGTTGCTTAATTTAGTTACCTACTTGAAGATTTTATTATAGAAACTGATACTGATCTTTATTATAATTTACGAGTATAACACATATAATCACTATTATTATATTTGTGTATTATCGTTTTTTTTTTTAATTAAAAAATGAGTTATTAAAGTTGGTACTACTATCTTTCAATTAAAATCTTTGTGTTACTCGTAGTGACATTTCCTTAGCTCTCGCTGACTCGCCTTATACCTATTACCCGCCTCATATCGAAGGCCGGCTCTCCCAGTAATCTTACTTCAGGCAAACAAATGTATAATTCAAACATTTATAAATAAATTGAAACATATTCACGTTAAAAATCTAATATCCAATTAATTTCCGTAGAAGTGTGCTACGTGCATCGTAGCGTTCGTTCGTAGCAAAGAAACTGTTAATGTTTATTTTTTTAATTTATAATTAAAATATCTTGGTATTGTTAAAAATTTTCATAAAGTAAGTAAGTACAATTTTTTTGTCTAAATCATTATACACTAAATATTTCGCAGTGTATTTTTGTTAAAGAAAAATAAGATATTAAAAATGTATATTTTTTAAAATAATAAAATACATACGAGCATTGTGATATTTGACGACACCGTTGAGGATGCCCTTCAGGATGGGCAAATCTTCCCCCATATCTGACACCATTACAGTTTCTTTCATTAAAAACTATTTTCACAGCCAACGGCCACTGATAACTTCAATGGTAACTTCACGTTCAGTTTACGACTAACACGATAGATAATGTTTGATATATATTTATTATAATTAATAAACACACAGATAGTATTTGTTGAATGTCACATAGCACAGGCGTAGGTTCACAGTCACTGTAATCCTGGTGTGGTCAATCCAGCGTTGGTACGGCGAGAGCGAGAGCGAGAGCGAGAGCTCAGGGCATAGCGTTAGAGGGCTGACGACCGGTGCGCGGGCCGGACTCCCTCGCACTGCGGCCGCCGCGGACCGCGGGCCACGGGCCGGGCCGCGGCCGCGGGGCGCGGCGCGGGCCGGGGCGCTCTCCAACCTTGAACTTGGCGGCGGCGCGGAGGGGGCGCCGTCAATAAACTCCGCGCACCTCCCCCGCGCGCCCCTCCCTCGCCGCCCTCCCGAACCTCCGATATGACGTGTGACGTGCGAATATGCCAAATGGATTTCCGTGTCTGAGTTTTTTATTATTATTATTTTTATGTACCGTGTATGTGACATTCATTATGATTTACATTGAGGAAGTAGCGTGTGCGACGTTTTATTGTATCGACTCCTACACGACCTTCTCCCCTCCTGATTTCAGGAGACTTTTCCTACTTTTAGTTGATAAAATAATTTAGAATTTTTATAAGGCTAAATTTCACTTTGCTAAAATGCAAAGTAATCAAATAATTTTACGTAACTGTAAGCGTTCATAACAAGGCTATTGTGGTGAAAATCATGAGGTTTAGCTAAAGTTAACATTAATCATTATTTTTGGTGTTAGCTAGCAAGCGACGTGTCCCGACTTAGTCAACGCTTTTCTTACTGAGGCTCTTCGATCCACACCTTCCTCCCTCGGCTTAAAAGTCCATTGGACATGCGCGTTACCGGAACTTCATTACCTACATTACTTCAATAATAATTACTTATTGCCAAAACCATATACATATATTGCGCCGATATACATATTTTATAAGTTGTACATTTTTGTCAGTATTTTCATCCTACATTATATTTAAGTGAATCTTCTCCTAATTTATTTACAACTTAAGTTATGACTGGTTCCTTTTTAAATTTAAAGCAGCTAAGGTTATTCTATTCCTAAACCATTGCTGAAACAATATTAGTTAAAACTGTATTCAATCGTTTATAAAAAATAGTAGTACTTTCATCATAACAAATATTCTATCAGAATAAGTTTTAGTCGATAATAATTACTCATTATTAGTCATTTGTACTCGTAAATCACGATTTCAAAATAAATATTGTTACTTTAAATTTATTATTTGTCGTAGTGGTGCGGCGCTACGAAACGGCTACGAACGAACCATGAAAGTTCCTGAAATGTACCCGCGCTACGAGTGGCGCTAGTGTCGCGCACACCGAGCACCGCGCGCCATCTAGTATTGAGTAGCAGAACTAATAATGTAGAGACTGTCGCCAGTTTTGAATATAGTTTTGTAGATATTATTGCTTTCAAATATCATTATAGACAGTTTAGGTTATCTTAAGTTAACACAACTAAAACATAACTTTTGTTTTTATTTGATCTTAAATTTCGTGATCAATATTTACGAAAAATATATTATGAGTAGTTTTCATGAAAAGTTTTCTGACGTTGGGAAAAATTTATTAAAGGTTTTTTTATTTTAAATTAATCATTTTTTTTAAATACATTTGTAGAACCTGATTTAATTTATTTACAACGCTAGTGACTAAGATTAAATGAGACATACTAGTCAAGTTACTTATTAACCTACAATACTGATTGGCATAGAGAGATCACGCACGCAATCAATAATCTTGATCTACCAAATCCAATCTCACGCGGTTGCGATGAGGTGAATGAACGGCGTTACGAAAGTGAAAATACGCATTTCACTCTCGCGCTTACGAAATGTGCCTTTCTCTGCTTTCACCGAGGTTTCGCTGTGTCGCAAGCGGCCGCGGCGCGGGCGACGACCCGCTTAGCGTGCGCTCACCCGCACTTGCGTAACCTGCCCCCCCCCCCCCCCCCGCCTCCCCCTCTCCCCCAGCCTAGCGCGAAATAGGATCTGTCGGGCGCACGCGCCGCGCGTCCCAGTTGGCGCAACACGCGAGATGCGACGACCTTCCTGCGCTAATTGCGTATGCACACGACGGCGACGCACGCGCACACTCGCACTAGACATGCCGTAAATTAATGCCACAATATTTGTAACTGCAGTTGCGTAATTGGAACGCAGATTTAATTATGAAATTATGTTAATAAAGTTAAGTGAAGCTTAATATTTAGTCGATGTCACATTTTTCAGCGTATTTATTTAAATATATTTTATTAGCTTTTCATTACTACATATTTTAAAATATCGCCTTAAACATTAGCTTTCAAAACAACGTCCAAAAAATAATAAACTTACAATTTTTTTGGAGCTAACTTACAAATCTTTGTTCAAAAACTTGTAAGTTTTATTCAGAAATATACCAACAAAAAAAAATTTAACTCACCATCTCTGCTCATGCCGACGGCGATGCATTTTTTCAGTCGGCAGTACTGGCACCGATTTCTGTTGATTCTGAGGATGGAGCACTGCTGATTCTTGGTGCAGGGCCTGTACTGGATCTTCTGTTGGATGGAGCGGCGGAAGAAGCCCTGGGAATCACATTTGCAATGAGAGTCTCGCTCGCCGTCCGAGCTGTCGTCGCTGGAGCAACCCGAGTCGCTGCTGGACTCGCGGCGCGCCTCTAACATGCTCACGAGCACCGCATGCCGCCCGCGCAAGCCTGCCATCGCACGCACTGCACTGCCTAGCACACCTAGCACCACCGGCCACTGTCGCACCCGACCCACTGAGCACGCGGACGAACTGAGGACTGCGGAGTGCAAGAGTGACGCGAAGTGCACCGTCTCGGTCGGCGGTCGTCAGCGGACTGTACACAGCGCTGCGAGCGGCGCGCACAGTTACCGCGCGACCTACTTGCCGGCCGCCGACCCGGCCGAGAAAGTGAGAGTGCGCCCTGCCACCGCCGCCGCCGCCGCCGCCGCGCCCGCGCCCGCCGCGCTGCGCGCTAACGGTGCCCGCCGCTCGCTCCAGAATGCGCCGCTGCGGCTGCACCGCCGCCGTCACCGCCGCTACAGCGCACGGCGCACGGCGGCGCACCGTGTGCCGGATATAGGCCGGGCCGGGCGCATCCCGGCGGGCCTACGCGCGGTCGTCGACCCCGGGCCGACGGCCGCGTTGCACAACCGCCGCCCCGTCCCGGCCGCCGCCCGGGACCCGCGCTGCACGCCGGGGCGACGACCGCCTTTAGCCCGGTGACGTCGCCCGTACGTCACGGCCTACCTCAATGCGCGCGCGCCTGCATAGGGGTGCTATCGCATTTAATTACTAAATATATGCATTTTTACACGTGAAACAATAGAGGCAGTCCCCGATGAAGCCTTGCCAAATAAGAGATTATTCGTGTTTAGTACCTACGCATATACTCATAATTCATTATTATGAGTAATTAGTAATATTATGCGTAGGCTGAGTTGTTATTTATAAGTTTTATAACATTACGTGGAGTTATATCATACATAAACAAACATATTGCTTGCATGACATGAGTTGTTTCAGATCACACCAATTGTTAGTTACATTGAAATAAGGCTTCCACTGGATATTGTTTTCATAAAAAGAAACAAAGACCAAGCGGACACGCGAGTGGAATATTTTGTATACACTACACATAATACATAGCTTGATTTAACGTTCCCGATACCTCAACGAAAATAGATTGCAATTCCTTAGTAAGTACTTTTAGTTACATAAGAAATTCAGGCTTCATTTTAGGTACATCGGAGGTGCATCGTGGCGCGCGAGGCTGCGCCGAGAGGCTGTGGGCTGCGGGGCGCGGGCGGCGATGGCCCAATTTCGCGCTGCCATCGATCCATTGTACGCTGTACAAGTGGCCCATAATTGGTCGCAGCGGGCAGTGACCGGCCGCGCGGTCGTCGACCCGCACCGCAGCGAAAACAAAACCTTCCCGCCGCTGCCTTGCGTGCATGACTAGCTATGATACATATCTAGCGATAAATGGAACGCACGTGAACACCTAATCCGCACAGAATAACTGAACAGGCCGAACTCTACCTAAAGTCAGTAAAATAAAATGCATTTTTAGATTGACCATTTTAATTAATGCACGCCTATTTAAAAATCGAAGCGTTGGCACAAACGTGTTTAGTTTGTCATATTGTGGCTATTCAACATCCGTCAATGAAACGATTTCGATATGTCAACGACCGGTAAGTGGGTAATTAACACGGTTACTGCGATCCGAGTTTTCAAAATACTTTAATCTATTTATGTTCGGCACTCGTTGCGACTCATTCCGAGATATAATGTAGTTCAAATATTTTTTGAGCATCTGATAAACTGTTGAGAGAGACGACTCAATACCATGAATTGCATGGTTTTCCTCATCATTATTATCTCACAAATGGCCCGCTTAGCTCATTTAAGATTACATTATAACTTTAATATTTTCACCAGCGGTTTTCCTCTCCTAAACTTTACAGTTAAAAAAGTGACATGCATATCAATATAATAAGTAAGTACCAGTAATTTTCCAGTTAAAATTACGACGCCCCAAATGACGTTCAATAAGGCAATGTGTGCTATGTTTAGTAGTTTACTCTCACGGCTGAGATTGCCCGCATCTTGGGCTGCGGCCCGCATCTCCGCGGTTCCTCGCCGTGGCAGCACATAAAGAGTACAGTTCGAGAGCAAGTGGCACGTAAATAAATATATAGATAGCGTTATAATGAGAGTTTCGGTTCGTCAGCGGGATGTGGGTCGCGTCCCTCATTCGTCTTCTAGAAGTTTCGACACAGGCCCGTTGTTAGCCCGGTTACGACTCGACAACGAAAAATGTATATTATTATAGGTGTTTTTTGTGCGATCTTCTTTATTCTTAAGTCCATCTAATTTGGATGAAGACCGTCCGCAGTGTTATTTACTATCAATAAGATAATTAGATTATTATTTCATTTTAGGACATCGAATTTCAATCTATAAATGATACACTATGTATCTTCTGATACTAATGCGACTCATATTTATTTACCACTATCATCAAAACTGTAATCTAACGAATCCTACACCCATGCCCGTCATCAAAACCATCGAATTCTTTTGAAACTTGGCGACAAACAGAGCGTCACAAAGGTTAGCCACGATTTGGTGGGTTAACGGTGCATCTGCGGGCAACGACATCGCACTGGGTTCACCAGATTCTTGCTGACGCATGCGCCGCACTTGCTGCCGGCGACCGGTGACCGGCACCGGCACCGGCGACCGGCACCGGCACCGATGACCGCAGATCGGCGGCCACCTAACAGTCCTGCCAGATGTTTACGCCGATAACGCCGACCGCCTGACTCATAAGTCGTAACTCGTAACGTCTCTGATTCATTCAATTTCCCGCTCACGTTTCGTTTTATCGCGAACCCTATTTAGAACGGACGTAATAATATGTATAATACGTGAGCTGCGATTAGGTGTACATGAGCGATACATAGTATGTCACATTATGAGCTAACAGAGTAGTAAACAGCCAACAACAGCGTATAGGTACATGGCTTTATAAAAACTCTTTGGAGAAGTCAGGCGAGTGATCGCTTACTGTGGCGCAGCCATCGCAAGACCCTACAAACCGTAGTACTGCAAGTTTGTAAATTAAATGTTATACTATATTATTGACAATTACTATTACTATTAAGGGAAGTCAAAATAATAATCTACCATTTCTGCTTATCAGCAAATAAAAATCTAGGCTGTAAACACCTCGCAAAAACCCCTGACATCACGGTCCTTTTTGAGCGTTATGAATAGAAAGAACTGTAAAAACTGTTTGTATAAGGCAAAAATCGTAGGCGATCACCTAATTACATGTGCAAATTATCGAAACTGGCAGAAACATAATAACACGAATGAGCTGAGTCAAGTTCGGCGTCGGCAAACATCTGCCGAGCGCGAGCGAGCGCCGAGCAGGAAACGTGAGCGCGCGGTGCTCCCAATAAATACATATACAACTGGGAGCCGGAGCGATGAACTTTGAGCTGACAGTTCAAAAATAATGTGGGTTACGTTCACGTTGCGTTTACAATTCGTGCCCGTAAAAGGTGTTTACAGCGAGAGGCGCCGGGCGCGGCGCTAGTGCGGCCGGGGTCGTCGCCCGCGGAGCGACCCACAGCGCGGAAACATGTCGGCCGCACCGCACCGCCGCCGTCAGCCCATCACCATCCGAACAAAGGAATTTCACAAGCCCGTTGCTGTGGCCACGGCAGCCGGGGTTGGCTGGAGTGCACCCGGAAAAGCTTCCACCCAATTTTGAAAATTTCAGTGTCTTATGATAAATAGGGCAGCTTATTCTTGTTTTTGAATAGGATTGATTTAAGCATGGTTACGGCTGATACTTATTGTTACTCGATTACTGTTAACGCCCGCCTAAAGCAAAAAATAAAAAAGTTTCTTAAAATGGAGTTTCACCGTAATATGAAAACATTAGTAATGTTACTTAATTGTTAGTTATACAGCAGTAAACAAAACGGCATCAATGTGAAGAAAGTATAACAAAATGTTCTGTTTCTAACTAAACCTATTTGATTAATCTGTTTTTAATTCCAATAGCCTTTCCAAATCAAGAAGTTTTGTTTATAAGAAAATAGACATTTATTATTGTTGTAATACAAACTCAAAAAACGTAATGAATAAAATCGTATTTCGGGTTCGTTGACACTTGTGAGTACGCTCGCTTTGCGTGTAGCGCCGTTCGCCATTCATATGAAGTTTCGGTTTTCCGCCGCAGCGCGCTGGAGGCGACACTGTGCGACTCTACTTACAACTACGAACTCTACCTGCGCCGTGCGCCATCTGGCGACGAGTAGTCGAACTTTTACCTCTTGCTACCATCTACAATCGACAGATAGCGCTACATATTGAAAATGCGCTGCGTACGGTAACATTTAATGGTACCTTATTTCCACGAAATTAATACAGTGAACATGTAAAACCATATTTTCTATTTTCATAACGTACTTATTATTTTCCAATTCATTTATTTTTCTCCAAATACGAAAAATAAATAAATCTGAATATATTATACAAATAAGGAGCGGTATAAATAATATGACGGGCTAATACCTGATACAGATACAGGGTTCGGTCTGTTCGATCGGTCGGAGACAAGCTAACCTCGTCTCGGACACCGTCCTATCTGTATTTTGTCCTCATAAGAAAGAAGGCCGCAAATTATATGTAGTTTCCGTATACTTTGCGGTTTTCTTTCTTATGACAATACTGACCATTGTCGTCTGGACCTCGGTTAACACAATTTACCTACCTATCGACCGCTGGAGGACACTCAACGTTTGTCCCAACCCGTCAACCCAACCACTGAACTTGATTGGGGTTATTATTATTCAAATGTTAGCATCGTATTTCTCATCGCATTTTATTTTCTACCTTCGCCTTTTATTGTATTTTCTACCTTCGCTTTTAGTGACACTGACATAACTCATTTCACTAAGGCAATAGATGACAACTCTATATATAAATTGGACTCCAGTTGGAAGAATAATGTCGACAATATTACTTTCTCATGAACTGTATGACTACATGGTAGCATTATCATTTTGTTGCATTCAACAGCAAATTATTACGATCAAATGAAAATTGAATTTCGGTAGAATTATATGCGATAGGTAATTCTAGATAGATGCCTATCCGAAAGATTTTGCCAAGTTTTTGATAAGTGCATTGCACATGTAAATAAGCTTTGTTTATTGTTGCTGGCTCGAAACGTGTTCTGAGTATTGTGAGACACTGACTGCTGCGTCTGACCGCACGACCTTGCTGCGACTTTTCTTATTTTTATTTGTAGCTACCTCTGACGACCTGTTTTCGGTTTCACGTTTTTATTTTTTTGGGATATGCTTTCGAACGTCATGAAGTTTTTATTGGTAACAGTCTGGCATTTAAGTATCGCTTCCTGTCAAATTAAGGACGAAACGATGGTCCGACCGACCCGGATGGAGTGTATGCGGGTTTCGTCCGAATGGTAACGACTGTACAATGCGTCTCCATCTCAAGTGTATCCATGTGCCCTAATAACGACCCCCGAGGCGGCGCAGACCTCACGTTCTGGCCTGCATACGGAATAATAGTTAGGGGAGTCACAGAGAATGTTAACCTTAGCATATTTAAGCTGACCTCGTCCGATCTACAAAGCGACGTCAAATAAAAATATAAAACAGTTCGTTCCCATGCGATTGTTCGACAGGTATCTATAAAATAAAATGTATTGCATGGGGTGCAGGGGCCGACTGGCCCATAGGGCAGGTACCTTTTCATCGACCAAAAAAACCACTTAACTATTTCACACGATGCAATTTTGTACGGGTAAAAGAGGACATCACAACGGAATTAAATATTTTTATCGAGTTTATTTGACAAACTGCATTGAGAAGGTCACCTGATCGAGAGAGTGTGCCCAGCGCTCAATGTTTAATATCTACCTATTCAGAGATTGTCTTCCGCGTTTTCTGACCTTGCTCCCGTCATCACAATTAGTGCAGCGTCCACGTAGCTTGGTGACATTTGGCGTAATAAAAGCCCACGAGACGTTTCCTAGTTTATCTTGAAGTGACTATACGGACATAAATAATAATAGTCTAAATCGCTGGTGGTGGTTGGCATTTGGCGGCATGAATAGAAACGAGAATGAAATACTCGTGAGCATACGGTTGTGACGACAACTCTTAAATATATACTAATTAACAATATATGTATGTCAAAATTATTGTAACAGGCACAAAATTGAAGAGCTTACCTTGCAACCCTCACAGGAATGCACGCCATAGTGGAATCCACTTGCTTTGTCGCCGCAAACGCGACACAACACTGTGGTACCGTCGAACTCTGCAACAAGGAGAGGGAACGGTATATAGCAACAGCTAAATGTGGTTCAGTTAGTGATGGTGCAAAGATTACGAGACTCGTTAGCTCGCTCCAAACATCCTGGGCGTGTATAACAAACACGGCGGCACGTGATTTCGCGATAAACGCCGACCTTGCGCCAGCGCCGACCGTTCAGCTGCGATTAGGTAGCTGGCTATTATTGCTTTTATTCCTATTAGTCATGGTTTTGAGACACAGGTACTATGAGTGGCAAGTCATTTACTCAAACGTACTGATCGATTCGTCTTTATTGTCGTTTCTAAATGTAGAGTCACTTGTAGTGTAGGTACGCTGCTGGTCCACGATTACTTATTACGAATGCTAGGTAGTTCCGAGTTGTTGAGGTATGGAGAACAGTTTATGGGCTGTTATCGGTTTACACGTGCGCGGGGTCGCGTGAGCCGAGGCGCATGGCGCACTGCTCCTACTTTCACACAACAATATTTATCCGACGAGGAAAAACATCTACACGAGACTAGCTTTTATCGCCTACCTGGCCATAAAACACGCCATGTTATGTAAATTACTAATGATTTGATGGCGCAACAACTGCCTCACAGTGACACTGAATATACAAAGTTATTTTAGAAAGTGTCGTGTCTTTACATTGGTCGTATTCGAGTCGATGACCCCTTCGAAAACATTTCAAGAATCACGATCAATTTAGTGGACGTAATAAATGCAACTCGCTTACACTTAAAAGTATTAATTAATGAGTACTAACAAGACAGAGAAACTATTAGGATTTAATGATAAAATACTCGTTAGTGAGGATTCGTCACTGTTATGATTGGAGAAACTATAATGATGTAAACAATTTTGTTTGTAGGTCAGTTATAGAAGACGGCCGGAGCTCGGAGGCTACACGCACAGGGCGACAGGTGCCGCGAGGGCGCACAGGGCGTAGGGCGCAGGCAGGAACTGGTTCGAGGGACGCCCGTCCGACAGCTCTCACTTTTCACTCCCAGTTTGTTTATTTGTTAAGGGAGCGGGTCCGACTCGGTTCGACGCGCCTTTTGGAAGGAACTTTCTATTTCTGGCGGGCACCGCTGGCTCTCCGCGGGTCGACGCTCGACTCCGCCGTCGCTTTCTATGGCGTTACTTTCTTTTTCCCCGCAGCGACAGCGCGGGCCTTCGACGAGATTATTTCGGTCTCATCTCGTCGGCATATATCTACTTTCGATAGTGCGTGCGCAGCAGTGGGGATCACAATAGAACAGGGAAAGCGCCGAGACGTAACTAGTGCAGTTGCAACAGAGTCAGTAGCGTGCAGCCATTTCTCCTCGGGTGATGCAACACGCGCGTTTTTCAGCGGCGCGTGTGAGAGTCGCGCGTTCATTACGTCAATTAAAGCAAGCAAGGAAAGCGCGAGAAAGTCGCAGCGCTATGTAACCGCTCGGCGGCGCGGGCGCATCGTGCGCTGCACCGCAATCTGTGTCACGGCGACGCGACGTTTGTAAACATTTAGCTCATAGTTACGTTTCTATCACGTATTTTTGTTTGTTTCCTCGTTAGACACACGTCTATGTCCTTGTAGTTACTCGTTACCAGATTCATTTCGCACGTTCAAAAATTAATAGAGTTAAATACGTGCTGAAGTGTCAGCACAAAAGACTACCTAAGTCTACAATCTTTGACATTGCAATTAATTAAATAATATAAATATATTTGTTTGTTTGTAAATTCTTTATTGTAATTATATAATTTGCCTTATTTTTGTATTAATACTTTTATATTACTCTTGTGTTATCTCGACATAAGAAGTAAACGACACCATTATGATCGCGAGAGAGAAAAGTAAAAGTGGTAGAGCAGCTGTTGTTGCGATAGAGTTTAGTTTGCGATTTACGATACATTTATCCGTTACATAATTTCATGGTTATTCCACGAAGTGTTAGAGTACATCATTAACAAAAATATTTTTAACGGTTTCATTGTTATAGAAAGGGGTGTAAAAGTGGTGCTGTAATTTTTCAAAATAACTTAAATTCACAGGAGAATAAGCTGTATTAGTTGGTGATTGATAAAGAAACGATAAGAAGTAGAAAGCAAATCGTCGTAACACAACGCGGCGCCCTGCAGTCCATTGAGCTCGGCTTCCTTGGCGAATGTACTTACGGTGGTCCTGCATCGTTTTGCACAATGCGATTTAATTGTTTTCGGCGAGCCCTTTCGAGCGGAAATGTTCAACAGTCAATCAATCATATATTCGTTCAGCAAAAGGTTTGAAACTCAAGTAAATTTATATTATTACCCTTTTATAAGTACAGGCTTAAATCATTAATCAAGATTTTTCAAAAAGCGCTGTTTGATTCAGCGTGAAGTTTTATTGTATTTGGTTTAACTGATAGATACGTACGTAACTACATTTATTTACGCAAAAAAGTGGATTTAGGAAAACATGTTATTTTACAGTAAAATATTTTTAGTTTTTATATATTTAGCATATTTGTTATCTACATATGAAAAATCTGGTATTTTTAAAATTAACCCTTTAGCTGCCGTGCAAGTGCAGCCTGGCTACGCCCGCGTAGTCCGCGTGTAGCGCGTGCAGCGGTGAAACTCCCTAAACACGAGTGCGGGCGTGACGTGCGGTCAACAGATGAAGTTTTAAAGAAGTGCAAGATATTCTGAATTATAAATTCACATCGTCAATAAACATTTTACTAACACGCTCTGGTCGACTCAATTACGTTGATCGCACGAATGCATTTTAGTGTGATACTAAAATTACGAGGACATTGGGGTGTAGGTAGTATACCTATATGCAGCTCTGGCTCGCGCTCCTTGAGCGCCCCCATCGCTGGGAGCGACTCTGGTTGCGCGGGCGCATCGTAGCTCGCGTAGCTGCTGTCCGGCGACATCACTAAAGTCATATGTTTCTAATAATCTTATTGTTTACAGTCTCACTTCACTGCACGTACGCCACATCAAAGCTCGTCAACTCCGCACTAATATCCCGAACCGAACACTGAAAGTAGGGCAGGAGAGCATGCGCGGGCGCGCTCGGGGATGAAGGTCGCGCTGGGTGCGCGCGCGTGCGTCTCACTCGAGCTCGATCCACGAACTGAGCGCAGCCCGGCCGCACTCCGACAGCCGGCCGCGCGAACCTCCCCTTAAGAGTGAAAGTCTGCAAAAAGATCGGCGCTCCGAGCGATACAATCGGTTTGACGAGCGCGCCTCGGCCGCGAGCGATATTGAGCTCTATCGGCTGGCGATGCCCGTGTCGGTCTGCGCTTCGAGCGAGGCTCGGCGCGCTTCAAACTCCAGTCCCGAGGTCATTGCCGCGGTGCCGGCGGACCAATCGGTGCGCCGCGGGCCCAAGCGGGGCGCGCGATTGGCGCTCCGGCGGCCCCGCGCCCGCGCCCGCGCCCGCTCCCGCCGGGTTCGAAGACCCGAACCTTGCGGCGGCCAAGGTCGCGCCAGAGCGGCAGCGCAGCGCGTTCTAGTGGGACGGAGCCGTAGTTGCGTCACATCACCAAAATATTTTTGGGAATGGAACGCGAGTGAACTTAAACAAGAACTAATGGATGGCCACTGTAGGTCGCCCCGTGACGGACTGACCCGCTTCCCTTCCAGTGCCTCGGCGAATCTTCGGTGATTCATACATATACATACTTATACTTATTTATTAGTTGTAGTATTATGTATTTTTACAAACGGCAATCTATTCATGCACTGTACCTAACAACTAAAAGCTCCTATCCTATTACTGCAAATTCCCTCAACCTAAATAAATAAACAAAGAAAATTGGTCAGCTCTACATTTCGTAGTCCGCGTAGCAAGCTATACATATACAAACAAGTTTCTAATTCAATCTGTAGTCGGTGTCGGTGGTAGGTACACAAACAGATAACAGCGTCGTTGACAGCGTTTCGCAGTTTGCACCTAATTACGGGAACGTTAGAGTGGAGGTTGCGTTGGCAAGCGGCGCGCGGCGGCGCAGTGGGCGGCGGGTGAACGACCGGCGAATTTTGGCGCAGCGCGGTCAAGGCCAGCGGCACCGGCCGCGGCGAAGCGAAGCGCTGCGAGCTCCTGAGCTGATGAAATCATCGCACTGTGCCATCGTGTAATGAGAACTAGTTCTGTAGTCCACCCTGCGCCGCCTGCGCTGCCGCCTTCATGGAAACATTCAACGGGAGACTTTAACTACCCGCTAAAGGATAATTGAATGATTTTGTATTGTTTAATCTAGTTGTAGTTATATCAAAATTGTTGATTTTCATCTCCACATCAAAATCATTCGGTCTCTTATAAACTACGTACACCAAATAAATAGGTATGTCATGAGTTCACGACGCTACATTTTAAAACATAAGTAGGTAAGCAGTCTTGTGTTGTCGTGTAAAAAATTGCAACAATTATTTTATTGTTAAGATGTCTATCATCTAGAGCAGATGTATTAATAGGGTTTAGAATAGAAAACATAAAATATTGTGAACAAAGGGTTGCAGCCGACGACGCACCCGACTGCCCTTTGCCCAAAAGGTGTTCAGGGCAAGGGCTCTATTTAAAACTTTTTGTCGCAATTATTTCGCCTCAAAACTTTCGTTTTTGCGCAAAAGGAAACCCTTTAAAAGGCTTCGCAAATATCCTCCGTCGTGCATTTGGTCCTTGTTTTTGTCTGCCTTTAGGAGAATAGAACATTTTTTACAGAAAAGGTTAGAAAACGTAGAGTTTTCGTTGGTTCATGATCAATTAATTATTATTTACGTTAATGAGTATACTTTTCATCAAAATCCGTCAGTAAATGGTGTGTGATAGATAACTATACACTTAGGCACAACTTAAAACAGCTTAGGCATAACTATAAGTATACCGCAATAATGTTAAAATAAATATTAAAATAATAATAACGAGACATATTATAAGTCCACAAAAAACGAATAAAAAAATAATATAAAAACAGCGTTTGCAACATGTGCTCAAGTCAAACAAAATGCATGAAAGTGAGTTGGACCCGTGTTTTTTACTTCCTTCCGGTTTGCCCTCTTGTTGTCGGGGTGAGAATATCAAATTACACAGTCGGTAGCTTGTACCGAAATATGGCAATTTTGAACGCTATTGCCGAGTTATAAAGGGGAATTTAAAGTGCAGTGATGTGTCTCATACTCATTACGAGGGTGTCATCAGTCGGTGGCCACATGTACGGATAAATTAGGAGACCTCTTGTCCTACTGGCCATCATGATAAAGTCGAAATAGGTACATAAAGCTGGCGCTCCCACCGCCGCGCCGCCGCCGCCGCCCGCGCCGTCTTCGCTCGTATTGTTCCTGCGCCTGGAACCGCAGTCGATAGGACTGACTCATTTAAAATGTTCTTTATAAGCCACAGAATACCCAATACTGAGCGGGAGCGTTTTTTCGGTGGCAATAAAAAGTAAGTCGAATTTGGATCGTATGCCGTATTGTTTGCAATTTATGGCCTCTGTTTTTTGCGCTTCCGGATTATCGACAGGCCCTTCCCTTTGTGAAAAAAACCAGCTCAGCAAATAAAACGTTGTGGGTTTTTAAACAAAGAACTCGTTTTAGGAATTTTAATCTAGACAAGATTAACAAGAGGAAGAACAATACAAGTTAAGTACAAGAAAATATTCTCAGATAAGAAGCTTCAATATATATCCTATTTAAAAGCTCAATTAAGTACAATACAAATGATCACAGCAATAAAAAGCTTACATTACGCGTGGCTATTATTGACGATCCTTTGAAATGTGGTCCTAAAATAAATAAAGCAGGACGAATAAGCGGCGGCGCGGCGGCCTTCTCGCGAAGGACACGGGTGGGACAATGGCGAGCGTGCCGGCTCCACCGGACCAACGGGACTGCTCATCCATTATCCCCCTCATAAATTACCTTAACAACTACTCTTTCAAGGAATATGGTCAAGGACATTTTTATAGCTCGTCGACCACAAGGGCGTACGGCGTAAAATATGGCACGTATCACACAATGACGCCATGTGAAAGTGTTAATACGGAAACTATGCCGTTAAAAGAGGTGGTAACTCAATGCAGGACTCGTTTATGAGCCCTTTTGTTAGGGAGTGGGTCGAGGTCACTCGGGGCTCGGATTTCTCGTATACTCGTATAATAATATGATACATATTATGGGTAGCACATGTTCGTTAAACAAACGCCCTAATGAGGACATGATTGCTTACATTGTAACTTGAAGCTGTTGGCGGCAAATGGCTGGACAGTTCTAAGAAGTGTAAGTACTGAGCAGTATTGAGGAGCTGGGTTGCGAATGTGCGGGGCTCGAGGCCCGGGGGCCGCGGCCGTGGTTCAAGGTCTCGCTGAGGCGGCGGTTATGCCTGATGCGCACTTCGAGTAACCTGATCTGCTTCTGCCACTGTCGTAACCGTATTTGACCATTGCAATTTGCAATACTTTGAGTAGTTACTTATTGTTAGCGACGATATAAATCTGGTGATTAGACATTTTAAGGCATTGTTTATTTTGATTGGATTTTTATGTATGTTACACAATGTACCTACGTTATTTTAGTACATATGTATGTACTATTGCTGTTTTCAAACACATATTTAGTTGTATGAGATAACAGGACAACTAATATAAGTAATAGTAATAGGTAAATAATAGTACAACGCACGATACTCTTATCACAGATTACCTATCTTTTCAGGAAAATATGTATGCTATTATGCAGTGAAGTGACATATTGAATTGTTCTTGACCAGCTGGATACTGATACGTAAAATGTTATTTACAAGTTTAGGGGTCGTTTGCAGGTTAAAAGCCATTTTTAAAAGCTAAAAACTGCGTTAGGTTGGCGAAAAGTGCCGAGTCTCGTCGAGTTTTCCCGAGAACGCGTTGCACGCGCGAGGTCAGGCGGAGTCGTTTACCCCGCACGGCTTCAAGTAGCAACTACGCCTCTGCCTCGCCGAATATCACTGATTATTAAGTGAAATGGACATCATTACCCGACTACGTAAAACCTCACAGAAAGAGTTGCGAAACACTATTACAATACAAGTGATTACAGTGACATTGAGACAGAGAGAATGAGATAAAAATCACACATGCGAAAATCACCCAAGGTAAAATTGAAAATACCTATTTCATGAACGCATATCGCTATCAAATTCTGAATAGGTAATAAAAGAATTCACATCTATTAATATAGTGCGACGATGAATATGAAAAAAATGGTGTAAAAATGTCATAAGCGGATTATTGATAAATATTGCAAGCGTTTGAAAACACGTAAAACAAAACAACCTTGTTATTTTTGCACATCTAACCTGTCAACTCGTGAAATAAGTTGACAGCTCACGTCACGGAAGCTGACTCGCCTGTGTGAAGTCCGGACCGGAGTGAGGAGCGGACGCGCGGGTGACCTCGCCGCGACCCCGGCAAGGACAAGGTCAATTTTCGGCTCAATTAATGGAATAAATAGCTCACGGGTGCGTAGGGGCCCCGCCGTGGGCTGCCACTGGGACAGTCACAAATACAATGCTAGCCTTGCTTCTATTGAAACATTTTGGTCATTATTATGGTTTAAATGGAATGACCGTTTTTACTGAGTGTAAAGAATTAGATCAGTTGACAAAGCAATTCTTTTAAAGTTTTTCTGTTTGATGGTTTGACTCACAAAGGTTAACTTATTTTATAAGTTTAAGTTAAATGAGATGGGTAAGTTATTTGTAATCGTCAATAAAACTGACTATAACAATGACAAAAGGACAATCAAATAGTAAAGAAAATATACTATGATCTCAGCTATCACATTGTTATTATTTTTGTCGATTTAAGTAACTACAAATACCTATATTATTTGAAATATTTTTTAAATGTAATTTAATGATTTGCAAAAAAATACAAGGACAAATAGGCACATATGCAATTAAAGTCCACCTTACCGCAAGTTAACCCTTTATAATACATCAATAACTACGCACAATATAACTACTTGATGATATGAAACATATAATTATATAATACTAAATTACAGATTAAATAAAACTACTTAACTTCCAGGTATGGTTTTTTGCGAAGACTGACTGACCCGTTGATGTCTTTTGTATGATTTAACAAACTTTTGAACTTCACATACAAAAGACATCAACGGGTCAGTCAGAGTTTTTAATTTTTCATTTTAAGTTCAAAGAGAAGGGACTTATTTATATATTAATATAATTTGTGAACGAACAGTATTTACAATGTAATGTAGTTATTTTGTGATCAGAAAACGTGCCGTGGCCGTGGCCCTGTCAAGAATAAACTAGGGGCACTTCCTCGTTCGAATATCGGAACATGTCAATGCCGAGCACAGATTTAACCACAATGCCAGTCGCAAGGCAACAAGGAACCGAACTTATCATCTAACGCTCAGATCTAACGCTAGCACTGCACTGCCTTAATATTGCATTGACGGTTCAGCCTTGTCCGACTTTTGAGATCTCAAAATAATACTTATGGTTGTTGGAAAAACCATATTACTGGCATATATGCTTGCTGAGACGTACAATTCTGATAATTCTGGGATTTGTCTTCCGAATAATCTAAAACTATATAATTTAAAATAAATATAAGTAAGTGTTAGTATAGGTATATCTCTAGATCGCATACCGCATGTCGAGATTCGACTCAAAACAAAATCGAAGATGGGAAAACGCATCACAAAATTTAAATTGAGTTTGGCAGGGCGTTAGCTAAAAGGAAAGGTGGTTGTGATGGAAGGTGGCTTTATCAAAGTGGTAAGACCAGGGTGAAGATCAATAGGTAGACAAGCTGCCGATAGTCGGGTGACATAATTACCATTACTGGACGTTGCTGGGCGATTCAAATTGCTTATTGCGTGCCCAAGAAGAGGCATATGCCCAGAAGTGGCTAATGTTGGCTGATTAGATAGATATGAACTTAAGCATAAGGTAGACAATCAAATCAGATTATTTTTATTAATATTATATATGTATATTCTGTATTGACATTTCGTTGTTGTCGTTTCTTTCAATAATTTCCTGATCCATTTAAGTTTAAATTAAGTTATTTATCGCATTCATGTTTCACATAGTTTTGATTGTTGTTGACCAGGAAGACAATATTGAACCATGGAGTGAAAGGACGCTTTTTCGTTTGAGTGTCTGCATCGATTCGCCTTGATATTTCAATACTTCCTGCTCCCAGTAGAGGACGACGCGTCCCACTGAATTGAACTCAGCTACGTTCTCTGTGTGAAATGTGAAGAACTGGAGAGCTGTGGCTCGTGTGCTATTAAAGCGCTATAGAATTGCAGAATACCATGAAAAAAATACAATATTTATGCCACACTCTACAAACCGAAACAAAACCGAACGCAAACGTATCAAGTAGAGCGTTGAAATTGGCTATTGGTCCAAGATGCTCTCATAAAGAGCATAAGAATTATAATTTGAAATAGCTCGGATACATATTTGCTGTGAGTTAATTGATGTACTAGAATTGTAACGCGGTAGCTAGTGGCATAATCAGAGCGGCGCGGCGGGCGGCGGGCGGCGCAGGCGCAGGGTGCGCGCCGCGGTGCGCAAGTTGTATAACTCACGCGAGTTAGGCGGCGCGCGCGCAACGCCACGTTACGTCGTATTACTCATCTACAGAGCACACAACAGAATGAGGAAGCGCATTCTAAATACATATTTCCCTGTATTACGCGTCCTCATTTATCGACAGCTAACGATCTCTAATCATTTTCCCTTGCATTATGGAACGTCTACCTGCTCAGTATTCTCAAATAGAGTAGATATGTCACCGTAAGATCGGGGAAACTGTTACTTCAACGAATAATGGTTTTTATTCATAGTTCGCGTAACAAATATAAGTACATATGTCAATATTTACCATAATAGACGAACGCTTATGGTTGCTTTAATGCTATTTTCTTTTATGCTTCTATGATAATCTTATTGTGTATTAACTGACCCTATTCAAGGTGATAAACAACGATAAATAACAACATTATTTATACGCTAATTCCCGAAATTTTGACAAGAGGTGCTGTTGTCATACATATGCGATTGACACGCACGAGTCCACTTGAACTCGAACCAAATACATATCTATTACAATCGAAATCGCCTCAAATGAAAATAAAGGGGATCATAAATATTAAATGAAGTAGTTATAGACTCATTTAGGCGTAAGTGTAAATTTTTCCAATTTCAAATTCCTATCCCAAAAAAGTCGGAATTTTATTAGCCTAAATAGACACACAGGAAACCAGTGAATGTTTTCTATTTGTCAAGCAGATCCGATTTATGTCATGATCATGAACATGCAACAATATTGGGCTAGCGAAGAGGGGACGCACCGGGGCCACGGGGGCACCAGGTGGAGGGGGGAGGGGCTCTGACAGCGGTGGAATTGCGCAGCATTCTCTCCTGAAAACATGTCCGAAGAAAGTTCACGGCCGCGCGTTGACGCCAGCAGAGCACCTGCCGCCCGCACCCCGCCCGCGCCCGCGACCGCCCTGCACACCGCCCGCCCGCCGCCACCGCCCCGCCCGCGCATTGTACAATATTATATGTATTGTTATATACTTGTGTACCATTCAATAATGTTATTATATTACATAAAAATATTATAGAGTTTAAAATTTTGACAATAAACCACAGCAAGTTTTCACAATTTTGAGGCCTATAAAATGGTTTTCTTTCGCAAAGCCTGCACAACCTTCCGGGCTGGGCAGGGGCCCGGGGCAGGCAGGGAGGCGCGGGAGGCTGCCAAGTCCTCACGGGCGCGCTCGCGCTGGCCTTGGCTCGTTCGTTGTCCGCTGCGGGCGGAGCGGCGGCGGCGGCGCGTGTAAGTAACCGCGGCCGCGATAATTTCGGCAACGAGTCTACTGACCCCGTCGTCGCTGTTTGCCACGCAAATGATCCCCTTGACTCTATTTAAATTTACGAGCTAGGCATGTAGGTTCCTACTTCCTAATATTTAGATCTAGATAGACCATTGCTGCTTTTATTAATAGATCTTAAAGAAAGCTTCAAAAACTCAGAGAAAAGCGGTAACGGGGTGTTGTCGTGTATATTTCCGTGGAGCTAGGCATATAGGTTCCTTACATTTAGAATTTAGATCTAGATACACCATTGCTGCTTTTTATTAATAACGCTTGAAGAAAGCTTAAAAACGCAAAGAAAAGCGGTAACGGGGTGTTGTCGTGTATATTTCCGTGGAGTTTTTCTTTTGGCATAAATGTATCATTATAAGTACATTTTATGTAAATAATATATGATATTTTTGAATAGTGTTACTTTACCAATGGTAGCTTGGTTAATAAAATTCTAAAATGTATTCTAACAATCAATATGAGCGTGATTGTTCCGCCATACCGAAAAGCCAACCGAAAGACGTCCCACGTCAAGATTATCATACAACACCGTTGCGCTGCCTCATTAACGTCCGATTTTTGTTGCCAAGTAGGTTGATTGACTTATTTATTATGTTTGTTCAGATGATCCGATCATGCTTTCATCAATATGCTTCGTAAAATAAATTCCTGTTATCTGCGTACTACCATTATCTATCACTATTTACCCTCAATCTAGGTTAACAGTACGTAACAAAAATATCTAGAATCAAGTATTTTAGGTAATTTTGTTTATCTACATGCTCACAGTAGGACCGTATTTTTGTTGCCAAGTAGGTTGATTGGCATATTATTATGTTTGTTCAGATGCCTCCGCCTCCGATAATGCCTTCATCAATATGTTTCGGCGAAACATTCCTATTATGGTTACTTATGACTATTTACTCTCAGTCTGGATTGATAGTACCGACCAAAAAATATGTAAAGTCGGGAATTATAGGCAATTTTCTTTATCTACACAGTTGAACCGTTCAACACTTGGAAGGAAGACATGAGAGCTGAGGGAGAGTGTTGAAGCGGCGGCGCGGCGGCGGCGCCGGCGGTACGGTAACGTGCCGCGGCTATGCGGAGCGCGGAGAAAGTGCCGTGCGTTACCTACACCCAACTTTCATTTCATCACCGACCGGTTTCAATCGCTTTTTTCCACCCACGTGCCTCACATAATGCTTGTTTACCATTTATTATGTAACTACAGTAATATTACATATTATAACTTTGTAAGTACTCATTTATATTATATATATTTTGTATCCGACAGGAAATTCATCGATATAAGTAGGTATTAAATTAAATACGAAAATGGATATTTAACAAGTTGAAGTTCATTCAACCGACTGACATTAAAATGTAGTCCTATTTTGCGTGGGATGGAAATTGTAACTGCTACTACCATTTTGGGTCTTCGTGTAATTATAACACGGAAAAAGGCAGTGCCATTTGTACGTTCTAATTTGGTCTCTGCTTGCGCGTTCCAAGGTGGATTGTCGCACAAGTATTGACCCTAGTAGGTAGGTGGGGACAAAAAATTGAACAATAAAGCAGTCATTCAACTGCGAATATATTATTATTAAAGGTAGTTTGGTGATCTGTGAAAGTATTTTTTATTCATCAAACAGAATTACGATCGGTTTTTTGCTTGTGGTTACGATTTTTGGCAATCGGTAATTTGGTATAGCATTGTGCACGCGCTTCCTCGTCTCCCAGCTGGCGGGGAAACGCGCCGCGCCAGGCCCCACCGCACCGCACCGCCACCACCTTGTCATTACTGCAGAAGTTGCTCAGAAAGTCTCTTTTACATAGCTTTCTTTTATTCGGCGTATTTTTTAAGCAGGAAGAGGCGGCAACAGCATGGTTCGCTTATGGCGTGTGTTCGTTTTTTACGCACGCATCCACCGTCGTGTGCCATGCAATGTGTCCGTTTACAATGGATAGTATGCAGGCTTGCAACCTTATTAGCATACATTATTTTGCCAGTTTCTCATAGTAATCTTTATGTTCTAAGGTAAGGCGAGTGCCACGGGAGGCGTATTGCCGAGTTGGCAGGACTGGCTGGGCTGGAGGCTTTGCGGCGAAGTCGGCGACCGCGCGTGCACTCAACTCACGAGTGCGTGTAACGGTGCACCGCGCTTGCCACACCATTCCCTCGTCGCACTGACAAATGATGGAACAATCTCGAATTAGGTAAGTAAGTACAGAAAATAGATACTCCAAATCAAAACAAACAGTCTCCAAAATTCTAGAGTATTGTGCTCTATTCTGCGATAGAAAAACTCTCAAAACGTACACAAATTGTACTGTATATTTTAAACTTGGAATCGAGCACAAGTGGGTGATTTATTGGTGAAATAATATGCTATGATGACTCTTTAGAAATCTTCCCAGAAGGGAATTTCTTTTGTGTATCTTACTTTGAATGTAAATTTTAAACGGCTTTGTCTTTTAGCTGTTATGGGTGGTGATAATGGTAGACTAAACAAATAGATTTGGTGACTGTGCTGAATGAAAAATAATTTTAGCAGTTTGGTCGTGTGTGACCCATATTGTTAGCAAGATCAGAGAGCAACGCGAGCGAGCGAATAAAAACATCTGCACTCTGCATCACTCACAATAAAGAATAGAAATCCGGTAACCCTTGAGCTGACTTCCTTTTGATTTCGTTTTTAGTGATTTCAAATTTAAGCTTTTTCGTAAAAAAAATGCAGGTATAGAATCAAATTTACCCGTTGTTAAAAAATCACGATGCGATTCGACCTACCCTTTCTTTTCATCTTGGATTTCAAGAACAGGTATAGGGTCCACCTTTTTTTGCTAAATGTATATCTTTGTGTAAGATTCGCGATATCCAACTCTTCTGTGAACTTTAGAAAAAGTTGAAAATTATTGTTTAATCGAAATCTTTTGGCGACAAAAAATGCATCGATAGAATATTTTTATATGAAATAGTTTTTTAACTTCCTTTTGTAGTTTGGGTTCGTAACCGACATTCCCAGATAGTCGGCGCATTGTGCGCTGCTAAACGATGTCGCGATCGAGGGATGTGCCCTTACAATGTGCGTCTTAATGACAAAATACCAGCGGGAAGCCGTGCAATATTTTCACAACATTGTACTATAACAATCTAGATATAGGTTCAAAATTGACGTAAGATGCGAGTTTACACGAATGATGGATAGTTTTAATAAATAATTCCATAACCTCTCCATTAATTTGTGAAAAGAAAAATGTTTGTTATTTTAAAAAAATGTATTGTTATTTTTATTATAGGTGTGAATTCTCTGGCCAAAAAATCTTATTATTCCATATAATCACCTAAGTCACAGAGTAAACGCTCGAAGCCCACTATTTGGTCGTTACGGTTGACTACGTATTGTAAATGCTAATGCGGTCACTGTTATAGCTGTATAACAATTGGGTGTCGTATTGATTATTGTGGTTCATTTTGGGCAAAGGCCCAGCGGGGCCCCATTCGGACATCATTACGGGAATCGAAGGGACGTCACGGAGTCATAAAAGAAAAGGTTCTAGCCACGGTCGCCATTATTAGTATGCATAGTAGTGCCAGACGTTGGGAGGCGGATTGCACGACAATCGGCGATGACGGTAGATTGGCGCGGGCGCTGCATAGGGCGAGCCCCGTTAGGCGGGGTGACTGACTGCGCGCTGCAGCCTGGTGCATTGTGCTCTAACGAGAACACAGCATTACGTGCGATCATAACCAACTACCGACATTACTTTACCATCAACGTGCCGCTAAGCGATAATGGTCCTCAACCACTTCCACACTCACCTGGAACAAACAAAGTTAACTTTGATATGTTGCCCGATACGTTACTTCTAAAATCGTAAAATCAGTTAAGTAATTCTAAAATTACTAGAATACATAAAGTTTTCCTCTTCGTCGAGCCATTGACATGAACTTCACGCAACTAATTATTTAATTTAAATATTAATCAGCTATTGTTTTCAAGTCAAACTCGATCAAACAGCTTACACGCACGCATAACTTTGAATAAGAATAATTTTGAGTTATTATCCGAGGTGTTGTCTTCGTTGGCGCAGGAAATGGGTATAGGTTCAACGTTCGAAATGGTGTCGTTCACGCCGAAGGTGGTACTGAACTCAGTGGTTGTCCTTGGAGGCTCTGCCGAATTGCCGTTTACCAACGCGCACAACTTAATGTGCTGGCACAAGAAAGAAATTCCCATAAAAGCCATCAAGTTATAAAAGAAACGAATGTTTGTGCAACCAATACAGGCAAAGAGCCGCGTTAAAAAAATCTGTACAATCAGATGTTTCCATTTAAGCTAAAACAATCAACAACCACGTTTCCTTTAATTTAATACCAAATTCGTTAACAATTATTACAATTCCATAAAAGTATTATTATTTCTTAATAATAATGCTTTTATGGAAATAATTCATATATAGAGAAGTTTGACATAATTTCTAAAAATGAAACCCCAAAAATAAGTTTTTTAGCTTTTATGTATAATTACACCTCTGACGCGTTATTATTCGGTAAGTTTGCTGTGGCAGTGGAGTGAACGTGTGTCATTCTGTCAAATTCAGATTGTGAACAATAAACGTTGGCTTGCGTCGCGGGGCGGGCCACTGACCGCCGCCGAATCTCAAGGTCTGCGTGTTGCGATAAACAACTGCCAGCGCACAGAAAATACGAGTATAGGTACCTACCTATAATCCACGAATGTATCAACCACGTGACCCAATCCGGCTCACACTCGGTGATAAAACCATATGATTTTTTTTAGTTGAAAACGATTTGCAAGTTATTTATTTAAATAGATACCTAGGTGTCGAATTGTCGATCGACTGTTTTTGAAGTGTTTGCCTTTGCTCGATATTATAAAACACTCTGCTATTCCCCCAAAAAATAATTTGACTAAGAAAATATGCGTAGAATCTTTTATAAATGACAATATCCTTGAATCTAAAGTTAACATGTTCTTGTTCGGTACCAAAAGTTCAATACCGTATGTAAATCGAATGTATGCAAAAACTCGATATTCTGGCACATTTGTATTTATTTAACATCTACATCATCTAAGTATCTTATAATTATAACTGAAAGATCGAATCATTTATATATTATGCTGGTACATGTAAATAAAACAATAAATAGTTGTAGCTACACAACACAAACAAACAATATACTTCAATTTTAGAAATTACTCGAAATAGGTACAGTAATATAATGTAGGTATAGGCAGTAGGCACGCTACGTAATTACTACGAGAAGCTACGCGCTAGCTACGAGTCAGGGCAGTGTGCCAGCGTGTGCGGAAGGAGGGGGGGGGGGGGCGGTGGGCTAGTGAGTCTGGCTCTCGGGGTCTGTGGGAAACGCGACCGCGCAATTTGGGGAAATGGTACGCGCTCGTGGTAAGCTACGGGCAGCCGCGGTCACCGATATCGTGGAGGCTTCAAGAATCCAGCTATACAGGTTAATAAATTATGAAAAGGGTATAATTTGGTTCTGGGAACATTTGTTTATTAATTTTAATTAATTGTAATGAATGAGACTGTAACAAACCTAGTAGCCTGCTAACTTTTCCTTGATAAGAAAGTTTCGTCGGCACTCTATTGTTTTAACGAATTAAAAAAATCTGAAACTATAGATGATAAGCAGAACCGTTGCATCTTTTGTTGGTAACGTGAAAGTGCCTACGTGCCGAAAATTTACTTAATCTCAGGTTCAGTGACACTTTATCGTTTCACCTTGATATTATCACTAGCTGTCTGCAAAACAACTCTGACGTAAGTGCGCTCTTATATTCGTGCAAGCTTTACTATTTTACGGTAGCATGTCCTCTTTATGTGGGGAATGCAATTTTTGTCATGTGATATCTTTGGCGTTAGCCACTAATGTTTATGGGCCATGAAGTTAAAAGGTCTAATCACAAAGAGGATGCGGCGGCTCTTTTGTAACTCGATGATGTTGAAGATGGGTTCCTGGATCCCAGGGAGCCGTTGTGCGACTTCACTGCATCGAATGTCACGCGCACCGTGCGATTTTCCAGCGAGTGCGCGGCAAAGCTCCGCCGACGAGTCGATGCCCTCTCTGAACTTTCCACTCGTTAAACTTGATTATTGACACATGCCGGGTGCGAGCGCTAGCTAGCATATAAGTAATTGCGTAACAGTAACAGTGGCTCGAGTTTCTAAAAATTCTTCATTGAGAACATTGCCCTTTCTTAAGATGGAAAGAGGATTTTGTCGCTTCCAAGAGCATATAAAAGTATGTTGTTGTTAGAGCTCAGCTCAAATATTTATTTTACCGAGAAATAACTGTAACGTATTTAGGCAGTGTGGTGTGGATTTTCCTGCTCTGTGTTATGTCTAGCTGGAATTTCAGTCTATTAGTAGGCATGAGGACAGTGCATGCGCGAGTGTTCCTTTGACTTATAGCTACTGCGATACGAATGCGTTGCGCGTAATCAGGCAGGCAGGATTCGCACGGTGAAGCCGCTGCATCGGGGTGCAGCGTGCGAGCGAGACGCCGCAGGTTCAATGGTATTTGATATAGTGCACCGGAGTTCCTTAACCCCTTAGCCTACCTGCGATTCCTGCGAATGAAGCGGTGCGGCCGTTGTCCCTGGGTGTACCACTATCCACGCATCTTTTTAGGTCGCTGCTAGGCATAGTACAGATTGCAAAAAAGACTTCGATGACTATGAAATGTCCACAAGTCAAATTGTTGTTAAAATATTTTTGACCTGGATTGTCTTTTTCTTCGGCTAATTGAGGGTAATCGCGCTCCAATTGATTTTCGATTTTAGAAATTTTTGAAATCACCACTATCGGAATGATAAACTGCAGCGTGTAAAAATGAAAAAGATGACGAACTATTTATTTGTGTAAAATAATTTGAACTTGGACGATTTTGAAAGACTATGAAATTTATGCTATTATTTTTATTTTTTTAATATTTTTTATTATTATTATTATTATTTTTATGCTATTTTTGTGACTCCTCTGGTGTTGCGGGTGTCTATGGGCGGCGGTAATCGCTAACTATCAGGTGATCCGTCTGCTCGTTTGCCATCTATCACATAAAAAAAAAAAAGGCTTTTTCATCGGCCTTTAATGGAAATGTTAGGACCCTAGCACAAGTTTGCCCACAAGGACACAAATGCAACTAACTACTTACCGGATTTCATTGTATGTGGTGTTTATATGAAGGTTAAAATGTATGTAAAATAAGTTATCTCTCATAAACGAAATCATTTGGTAATTTAAAGAAATATCGGACCTATAAACACAAAAATCTTAAAATTTCCCCCTATTGTAAAATTGATTAATTCAAATATATCGAAAGAATCAAATGTCATATTGAAAAAGAAAATTTTGAAACGGAATTTTAAATTTTTTAAATGGAAAAAAACGTTCCAAATCTCAAACCTATACACCTCTCCCACTAATCTCAAAACTTCGCAAGTGTAATAATCTAGAAAAATCATACGAATCGAATAAAGTATGTATTATATAACTTCATATACTTCCGTGCATTGTGATGATGAATATCAGGGAATACAGTTTTGCATGTTTATAATAATTATTTTTCATAAACCACTACTATATCATTACGCAGCTTCGTCATAATTCTCATCCATCATAAAATACCTATCATCAGAAGCTTGTAGACTGCAAAAAACAAAGCAATCTATTTTGTTGACCGCGAGGATAGTGATGTAACCACATACATATCGAGATTATGCCAGTCACGTGTTTTAGCGATTTAGCGGCATGTGCATGTCAACTATAATCTAGGAGTTTAGAATTCGCAGCAGGTGTGCGGGACGCGGGTGGCTAGGGTGGAGCGGCGTTGGACGAGTTTCCGTTGTTTCGCAATCGTATGGGTTCACTGACGCTTGACTCCTTTCTTTAGTTGTTAATTGTAAATATGGATCAATAATGTATGGTATTAATATAATTTATATTATAAAAGTGTATATTGTATATTGTGTATATTGTAATAAAGAAATGTCAAAGATAGTTTGTTTATTGAAGTGAGAGAGATTCAGAGAATAGTCAATCATGCTACTTATGTAATGCAAATTTGTTTTTAATACCCGTCACTTGCCCACTGCCCGGCAGTATCACAAAATAACATTTCGACCTTATTGTTAAGAAAGTTTCTACACAATCTATTTCTAGAAAATACATAATTTATAATGTCACCGATAAACCGCCTTTATTGTCCGAAGTATACCAATATCCAATTAAATTCGTCATTGAAATGTACGTTGAAGCCAGATAAGCAGGCGATAGTCTAAAAGGGCACATAAATACTCAAATATTTACGCCTCTACTGACCTAGAAAGTAGATAAGGAAGAAAGTAAACAAAAATGACGGATAAATAATTCATAAACAAAACATTATAATTCATTGTTTTGATACTGACCTGGTTAAAGTGTCTGGGTTATTCTTTGAGGTGCAAAAAATCATAAGTAAGTACGTAGTATTATAAAACACAATCATAATTTTGTAAACAAACTTATTATGCAAAGGAATATTACTATATGTAAAGGAATTTAGTATGTAAGTATACATATGCATAGGTGTACCCATGAGAGCAGGGGGTAGGTAGGTCTCTGAATGAAAAGCAGGCACGCGCATGATTCTACTAAATTAACACCTCGAAAACTGTCCCAAAATAGGTGGTCCTTGACCCCTTCCGAAAGCTTGACCACGCCTGGCCTAAAATATTTGAGAACTTCTTAGTGAAATTCTAAGTCAGATCGAATTTCCTATAGGTATGAATGTGGACTTCATATAATTATTAATTGTTACGATTAATATATGCAAATATGTATGTAATTAAGCACTTTTATGTGACCGGAATCAAGCGATTAGGGTCTGAAGGACAATTTTCCTCCATGACCAATAGCTAGCTGTTATATGGCCATGTACCTATGTAGGTATAATTAGTTGATTTTTATTCTGTGACGTTCTGATCTGAGTAATATAAAATTGGATAATGAGAGTCAACGGCAAGCAAGAAATGTGCCTGTCTATCGTATCTTGTAATTCAGAAAAAGTTAGCTCATAAGTTCTGTGGCACGTATCGCTCGTGTCTAACTAACATTCTATTCTTCGCCGTTGGCGCTGCGGCGATGACCTCCGCACGCGAACGACGACCCTCCACTCAACCGCCACTCGCGCCATCGCTAGCTAGAAAACTAACTTACATGCCTCATGCCGCATAATATTAGACGTACAAAAACCGGCAAGAAACACCACTGATATGGCTGGAACACGTTTTCAATAAACGTGCACGCAATATTTTTTGTTGTTGAAAATCTTGCAAAAAGTTAGAACAGAAGCCCTTTAGAAGTGATGGATGGATAGGGATTTGAATTATAGTTACTTTGTTTTTCAGTGCCCTTTTTTTTTTTTTAATGTACGAAAGTAAACTTCTAATGGTCCATTCCAGTGGTGGGACGTAGACTTAAAGTTTTAAAAGTCCTTTGAAAATATACAATACTAGGCTTTAGAAATCTTATTTCTGAATTAAACTGTTTATTTCCTCGTCAACGAATTCCAAAATTCATGTTGATAAATATTGAGATAACCCGCAGTGCGCCCGTTCGCACTGTTTCGTAATAGTGGCCGTGGTCGATGACTCCGAACGTTCTGGTACATCTCTCGGGGCGCGAGCGCAGCTTACGTAACTGCAAGCGCCGTGAAAGTTGACATCAGCCGTGCGTTCCGGAGGCCGGACCGCATTTTCAGATCTCGGTGTCAACGCACTATGCTGCAACCTACATAATTAGCGCCCTAACAATTATGAGCATTGAACGTGATGTAACAATAGAGATATTTAAATTCTATTATTCGACCATTATGTTAATGGGCAACTAACTATACACGAAGAAAGTAGGTGAAAAAATAAATTTTACTATCTGTACGAATAAAATAATTGCCTTTGTTGTCTTTGAATTCTACGATATCAGTCTTTATTTAAATACTGATATGGTAGAATTCTTTCGAAATTAGATTCTAACTCTACAAGGTGTCAAATTGGTACCTTACTCGTAAACATCTACATTAGTATTTTTTTGAGAGTGTAATTTTACATGGTAGCTCAAGTATGTATGACTTGTTTAAATTCACTGGTTGTTGTTTATAGGTAGGTATCTTTATTCACTAAATTCACTATCCACGATTTGTGTATTTACTTATAAACTTATAACTAAAGTAAGCTAACGTCACCAGTAAAATTTCCACTGAATCGAAACTAATTTTTGTTCATTGCCACTATACATGGTGGTGGTGCGGCGGGGCGGCGGTGGCACTCGCGGGTCGCGTGTTACAATAGCTGTCAACATTCAACTGTTTACAGAGAACTTTTTCATAACTTATAGTGATATCACGATCATCGCTAATGTCATTGCCACAATGTTATCAGAGAGGACATTTTTATATAATTCTGGGTCAATGTACCGTGGGGCTGTTTTGTTCGGCTTATCGCTATCGTGTGCTATGTATGTCACTGATATGATAGCGCTCGTTTCTCTGTTGGCACTAAACAAAGGAACGGTTTGGGCTCGTTGTGCGGGGCCGATAACTGTTTCCACTGAAAGGTGGATTTGATATTAGGTAATATAAAATAAGTTGAAAGGTTTAGAAAACCTTCTTACTTTATCTTGTGATAATTCCCTCTGTTTTACATCGGTTTTAAATTCACATACGAAGTAGGATTATATAAGTATTGGCTATTAGGTTAGATATAAATAATAATCAACATTTACGTCAAACAATGACAAAAAGGTTTGTGATAACGTCACTGCGTCAAGACACGTGGCCCGCCACCAGCGATTCTACAGGGTGTAACAGAAGTGTGTGACAATACTTCAAGGTTGGCTTTTACCCATCAAACTGAACAACTTTTGTTCTACAACTTTGTTGAAATCGCAAAAAAATTTTTGGACTTTTCATACAAACTTGGTTCGCCAGCTGATCGATTTGTATGAAAAGTCCAAAAAAATTTTGCGATTTCAACAAAGTTGTAGGACAAAAGTTGTTCAGTTTGATGGGTAAAAGCCAACATTGAAGTATTGTCACACACTTCTGTTACACCCTGTATACCTTATAGAATCAACGCCGTGTCAATGCGCCCCTTCAATAGTTAACACAGACGTGCGCGAGCGCAGTTTACTGCCATGCACTCATTCATAGCACAGCAAAACGGACGAATAAACATGTCATACGATAAACAAATAATTATAGAAGGATTCATTTGATATAAAGGTCACGTTACTTTATACATGTTATGATAGGACGGAAAGGATGCGCTCTTTATTTTAAAAAGCAAGTTTATGTCTCTAATTAACACCCACACTGAGTTACAACAATACGTGACGGAGTCAATGTAACATAGTATTATTTAAATTTTGTCATAGTGAAGACGGCTCTATTATGTATATGTAGCTCTACATAGTAATGCTGGCCCTGGTTAGCCGGCGTTAAAGCTCGGGTGAGTGACCCACTGGCCGCAGATACCTATTTCGTCTAATTCTGCCTGTAATCGCTCTCCAAGGACGGTATTTACGTCATCCAGACTAACTAGCAAAAATGTATATCCAAATAGTTTATACAATTTTCCCCCTTAAAGTCATGGATTAGGGTCGATTATGGGTAGGTATAGTATGCATATAGATATCATTTTACCTTTGTATTTTGAGGTTCTCTTGGATTGTAATTGCCAGAAAGTCAGAGCAGGTCATTGATACCGGATGACTATCAAGGTAAAGCGAATTGTGGTAAATAAAAATCGGAATAGTTCCATCATCCTATTTATAGTATGCAATGTATAGTGTAAGCAATTCGAGAAAGCGCCGTAGCGCGGTCATTCACCCGGCCTGCCACCCCCTCCGTCTCACCCTCGCCGGGGCTGCTTTCCAAACAATCTGTAAACACTCGTTATATGACTCGCCAACTTATGGTGGCCCCAATTTGGTACTATTACAAATAAAGAAGGTGCCTGTTACGCGACACGACGTGACTCAGTTTTGGGACTTTCACCGATTAAGATTTGCTAGTTCTTTGACGCGCTTGATTACTATTCCGTCCACTTTCTTTCAAATTTCTTCTGAATGTGAAGTGAATGTATTTTGTTTTGATGCCGGTATTTCAACAAGATTGTAACATTTTATTTGATTCTAGTAATAATTTACTATTTACGTTTTTGGATAGATATTATTCGAATGCTCATGTATTCAGGACGTGTCGCCCGATCCTATCGAGGCTCGCTAAGGATTGTTCTAGCCTAGACCGTACAGTTATTTAACGGCACCCGGCTATTTCTGCGATAAAACGTCGTCTTTTTATTTACAAGTAGTAGCATTAAATACGCTTGTAAGTTTAATTCAATTTGTCACATGTAACATGTGATCTCGTCTGTTCTGTCAGTTACGAAACCAAGTGTTCAGGTTATTTGAGGTTAAAGTGAAGCATGTGTTGTGTAGGGCGGGCGGGCGGTGCGAGTCTCGTAGTTTCCGCGCCACACTGCCAAGCCGATATAGGCATTGGATATAGGGGAGTTGTACGCGCCGCGGGCAACGACCGCAGGAACTTGTAACTACATCCGACACTTCACGCACAAAAGGGCGTAAGACTTGCAGTAAACTTGCAGTTACGTCGTTCTAACACTGCTAGTTGTGTCACGAGCGCTCGAGTTTGCACTCGGCGATAGACATGGCACAGGCGGCTTGGTATTACCGTTCCGATTTAGATCTTCCGCATTTTATTTTGAGTCTCTTACAGTGTACAAAATAATTATAACTGAATAAGAAAGGACTTTAATATTGTTTACATAGTTTCATTTACTTGGTTGCGAGCGACTCACGTTTAATTACCCACTAATTGGAGAAAGTATAACGCCTTGATTCATTTTTACTTTGATTTAACTGCATACAAGTACCTAAATGGGATTGAATACTTATTGATTAAAAAGCGAAGACATAGTTGCATTCCAGCCTTATTTCTCCAACCTATTCCAACAGCGATCTAGTTAAAGTTCATTCTTGGGAACCCGCTGCCGCCCGCGCCGCGTTCCGGAAGAGATTTGTGCAACTCACGTTCAGAGAAAGGCATGAGAAATTTCTATCGAGTCAGTATTACGATATCAGTCGCGTTGCGGTACAGTGTGGCTAGAATTAGCGAAGGAGGACTATGCGATGGAAATGGAAAATCGCGAGGTGCCCGCGGGCGGGGCGCGGGGTGCGAGGTGCGGGGCGGGGGCGGCCATTCGCGTGCACTGACCTATATGCAGTGCGACGACACGTCGGCCGGGAGCGATGCACTCCGCCACATAGCGCGGTGCACTCTACGCACACTCGCCTACTATTTTTCTAGCAACTATGCAGCGACAGCGCAGCTTAATTTACAAAAAGCTCGCATGAAGAGAAGAAGTGGAAGCGCTTCAATAGAGTGCCTCGCACTGAAAAGGACTCGTCAAAGTCTGTATTGAAAAGCATAGGAAGTTTGCGTTTTAAGTATAAGTACATATGTAGCGGCACTAGAGCGGTATGAGAACTGTGCGTCAGTTTTGTCGCGTTACGAAAGTATTGCTCATAAGTCTATTCAAAGACTTGTTAAAGTATTACATAGAATGATATTACAAAACGATGACCTTAGGGCGCTCGCGCGCTTGGGGACATAGAAGTGGAGCGGATATGGATGCTCCGCGCATCGCCAACGGAATATGCATAGGCGCAGGCGCATCGAAGCGCAGTGACCGCCGCCGCCTCACCTGGGCTGATGTAAATGACACTATCGAATGCATAATGTGTTCTATGTTGTACTGTTTCATTGTAAGTCAAAATTTTGTATCATTACATTGAATAGAACAAGATTAACAATGTATGTAAAAATTAAGTATGGTCTAGATAGCGATTAATCGCCTATATGTATAATAAAAAGGAAAAATATTTATAATAAAATAAGAGAATGCAAATATAATTGCTGTAAAGTATATTTTTGTTACTTTCTAATGTATTATTATAGGTTATGTTAAGTTTTATTATTGGAAGTGGTGAGGTGGCATATGGATGACAGGCTTTGTGACCAGCGGCGTGGTTCCGGCCTGGATGCGTGGGGCATAGAGCGCTGAGTCATATCGCGGCTTTTTAGGGACCATTCCTAAATAGGCATTTTGAAGATATAACTATTGATTGCTCTGCTAATTTCCTGGAGTAGACATCATAGAGATCCAAAACAAAGTCACTGATAGTTTAATATCAATATACATTTATATTTAAGAGGAGATACTTGGTAATGATATACGTACATATATCTGCGTATCCTCGGTTATGTAAAAATTCTTGAAATAAAATGATTACATAGACCTATCTACATAAAACAACAGTGTTTTCTAAATGCATTTCAAAGAATGCTGTATAATGTTTAAAAATGGTAAATAAATATTAATCTGGTGCCTACAATTTTTTACCTATGGATGTTGGGAGTCTTGTTCAGGATGAAATATCTAACATGTTATTTAGGATTACTTATTTATATGATAGTATAATCCTATAAAATTCGTTCAAACACGTTTAACTACATATAAGTATTGTGGAGAACAGAGAGCAACAATGTACAAAAATTTCTACACTATAAGTTCTTGCATTTTAAACTTATTGATACTATCTGAAACAAAAGCGCGCTGTAAGGAACAAAATATCTTCCGAAGTCAATAGGTGACGACAGTGGTAAAGGGTCATTGACCGCCGCCTCGTAACACAGTACAAGATATCGTGGAATAGAAAAACGTTATGCCTTATTACAAAACAATGTGTCTCACCTGACAGCTGGTCTCGGTACGCGATGTCATCGACTTTCGGCTCCATAATGTCTATTGTTTGTTTATTTATTTGATCGAATTTGGTAAAGTAAGGTTATGTCGAACGCACGACCGGCGGTGGTTTGGCGCGAAACTCGGCTGCACGCGGCAGCGCGGCGCGTGGGTGCGATGCGCGCATGCGCGCGGTGACGTCAATGGATAACCCCCTATTCAACACCCGACCATAAATAATAATTCCCCCATTTAAGCTTCCGCGTTATGTTAACTTATGTGGACTAATTTTCTGAAATTTCAACGAGATAGATACTCGTATTTTGATACACTTTGCCTCTCCTTTCACTGGTATCTTATATATTGTAGGTATTTTACATTTTACAATTAATATTCTTATTTCTTAGGCATCCTAAAAAAAGCATCTATGGCACAATAAAAGCGATGTAACTATCTTATCAGAATCTAAATTAGTTTTTTTTAAGGTTTGGCTTTAAAATAAATGAGTGACCGCGGGCTCGTACGAAGAAATTCGAGCTAAGTTGCCATTGATTATCACCTTATGGAGTTGCCTAATAAAACCTCCTTGGTAACTTAACTATACCTTACACATTGTTACATCCTCTTTGTAAGGAAAATAGGTAATTGTCAGGAAGAAGTCGAACAGCTTTGTGCTATAATAAAAATAAATAGGAATACGCGGTAAGTTCCTGCCGCGTGGGCGTTGGTGAGGGTGAGGTGGGCCGCAGGGGTCGCCGGGTTCACGGCCGCGGCCGCGCGTCCCCGCACACGTTCCTACACAGCGGTGCCCGATCTCTATTTATATCACCAGCTAAGCCTAAAATTTAAGATGGTATTTTTCTGAAATATTCACCCCTCTAAATAGTTTGGCGAAAGTTGGCCTGTAATATCAAAAATACCTACTTAATATAGCTACGGTAGTATTAGCCTTCTTGTTTTGGATAAGTTTTAATTCTATTTAGTTAATCAAAACTACCCATGATTTATTTGAAAGCTTATAGGATAAACGAAGAGGTATTAAAATTATAAAAGCTTTAACGTAAAGTACGTCGCTACAAGTAGCTGTTTTCAGAAGCTAGCGACATCTGCCGTGCGTTTTATGAAGCAGCTACTCGACGCTAGAGGGCGCCGAAGCTAAGCGGTAGAGTTTACGTTACTATTAAGTATACAGAGTGCCTGGTACCAAAGCTGGTACGTATCTCTTCGAACTTCTTAATTGGTGACTCAACTGGACTGAAAAAACGATAAATAAATTTAAAATTTTATAAAATCGGTCAGCTATTGAGAGATATGTTTGTATGATATGTTTTTCGCGATTTCAGCAAAATAGTCAAACAAAAGTTGTTCAGTATCATGAGTGTTATGTTATCTGTGGTATTGTCTACTTTCTTCCGGCTGTCATCTGGCATGTGTGTGAGTCGCTGTAACCTGTGCTCTGAAATACATCGTGTCTAATAAGTAATCCTGAGTTATTATTTACCAAAATCACGCCACGTAATATGGAGTCAGAAGTGGGATTAAAGGCAAAAAATAAAAAAAAAAATTTGCTGATGAGTACAATCACAAGTTATAGAGTTTGCAGGTGTATATCAGTCACGCTGTATAATATACTTTTATTATCGATTTTCATAAGTCCTTCTGTAATTTATTTATGTTTTTTCTCAAAAACACTGAAAAGACAATGAGTGATCTTTTCTCAGTAGAAAGCTTTTAGTCAGAGGAAGAATCTTAGATAGGTTTCACTGAAGATTGTCGAAGTTTATATGTATTGGTTTTAAAAATTTTAGCTATTAGAAAATATTAATAAGTACTGCGTCGCTCGTTGATGTCTTTTGTATGGCGAAGTACTTGATCTGTGCTACTACGACCAAAAGCTACGAGGGGAAAGTAAATACAATTTAGGCTGTATTCCTTTGAAGTCACATAACATTTTTAAATCAAACCACTTTCACTTACTATTATATTAAAGACGACGTGTGTTTTTTTAACGTAGAAATAATTAAATTTAGGTATTGTAATAAAAAGAAAGAAAAATAAATTTAATTTGAATCTTATACACTCTAATCAGATTATTGTTTCGACTTCACCAATACAATCTACGATATATTTACTCATTAAGAAGTATGTATAGTTAATATAACAAGATTTTAAATATTCGAACAACTTTGGTGACCAAAGTGGCCTGAAAACTCGGGGGTAGGTTGGCAGGGGCTGAGTTCATTGACCTCGCTCCCTAACCTACTCCGGAGTATTTGGAGCGTACCCTCCCAGCCACCGTTCCTACACTACAGCCTGTGGCTCTGTGTCTGCATTTAGGTCACGCTGACTCCTGACTCATAGCCCACTCTGGCCCACTGCGCTTAATCATCGACATAACGCCTGCTTGCCGGCAACTGCGGTTACGTAGCATCCGTCACCGTGTTAACTGTGCCCCATATTGGTGAGGCAACAGTATTAACGTGCAAGGAAATTTGAGCGCAGCGATAAGTAATTGTGTCATGTCATGTGGCTATTAATGATTTACAGTTGGTAACCACAAAGAAGTAATAATATGCTAAATCATTTTAGTATCAGAAGGAGTAGTTTTGGGTGACTGAGATTCCCTTTCAGAAAAGCTGATCACCTGGTGAAACTTGTAAGAAGTCGCAGATGCATATGGCTCAGAATGGTGAGGCCTATTTTCGACAGCGGAAGTCTCTCGGCTGATATGACGCTGATATAAAATAAACGGATTGATTAACTTCATGTAGCAAAGAATTGCAGTTAGCGTCGCATCGTAAAATACACGTGTCCTTATATAACTTGACGATGACGTGCAGTTGCGCTACTGCAGCGGTATATGCGTGCACACAACGTGTGCATCGAGCGCAAGCGTTATGTATGATGCGCTTACGTATTTACCTGTAATCGAGCTCGTCATATACAATGAATATTGACTTCTTACTTGTATTAAAAAGAACCTTTTGAATTGAAGGAGAGGGGATATATATGATTGGTCAAAAGACAAAACTCCACATTAAATAAAATCTAGAAAATACATGTGTATATAGAAGCTGATTAAACACATGCCAGTTATGACCGCCTAATCTCAAAAGTTATGAGCGCAGGCCACGACACACTTGACGTGGCCGAAAATCAAGAGCGACACTATTTTAAGAGCCCCACCGCAGAAAAAATGAGGTAATGAAGACAGCACCGATTGCTCTTAAACAAACTATGTAGGTAGGTATCCTATGTTACAGATGTTACAGTGCAAGTTTCAATTGAAAGGATGGATAGTCAGCACGATAGAAGTAAAAATTTTGCAAGAAGTACTAATTGCACTGATTGTAATACATGTATATACCCGTAGTATGCATAGCTATCGAACGCAACTGCAGCCTTCAAAGAATGTGACAAGCAATACTAAAGTAGCTGTCACTGATAGACGCGCAGTACAGACGATAGTTAAAAACTAGCAAAGATAAGGTAAACTATGCGCTTTCGTGAAATCGTCCATATTTGCATAAGCGTGCTACACTAGATGTTATTGTTCATTATTTAAATAAATAGTATATTTTTTATAAAAATAGTACAATATTTCTTATTCTAATAGTATTTCATTTACAGTGTAGTATTTCTCCCAAAGATTACTTTATTATTTAACTATACAAAAACAATCATGATATAATAATAATAAACAACTGCATAGATACGAAATGTTTGCTACAATTGTCTCGTTAGTCGTACATAACGCGCCATTAGTTGTAACATGCTATGTTGCTAACGATATTTTAATTCGAAGATTAAAATAGTTTGGTGAAACTTGTTTTTAGTAACAACAAAATTTCTGACTTTTACAGTAACGTGGAGTTATTGGGAGCGTGACGGGTTACCGGGTTATGGGGGAAACATAACACGAAATGAACACCGCTAGAGCCGGTGCTTTGCAGCGGATTAGGTTGTCGGCACACTTAATCCAAATGTCTAAACTTTAAAGTAAGAACTACTTCTGTTTTAACAAAGCGGCCATACTCAAGATTTCACCAATGAGAAAATACTAGAAATTAAGGTAATAAAGAGCAAAAAGTTTTGTTACTCAATAACATGCAAAATAATATGATATCTAGCTGACTTACATCCTTCATACTCGTATAAATTAAATCGCTTTATGAAATTAACCTCTTCGTATTTCCAGAAAAAAAATGCTTGCTAGTTGTTTTATAAGTGCCTTTTTATAATACATCAATTAAGTAGAACCACCAAGATTTTAATTATTGTACGTCTTAATGATGTAATAATATTTTTAGATTTTTTTTGGACTACAGACGCTACGCGTTACGATGCTACGCTTGTACCATCTTATTTATAAAAATATTATCTCCCACACTGAGACATTTCAAAATAGGTAGGTAGGTATGTATAAGTGCAATTGAGAAGCTGCGCATGTTGAAACAATATGGGTATTTTCCGCCGAGTGTGCCCTGGTCCGCTGCGCGGGGTCCGCGAGTGACGCGAGCGCGCATCGGGGTCAGGGCGGCGCGGCCCGCGGGCGTCGACCTGCCTCTCGCGGTGACCTCCCCCCTCCCGTGCCCTCGTCCCCTCAGACGTTACACCACCACTTCCAGAGCACTAACATTCTAGAACTTTCAGAGATTTATAATTTACTTTCGCTGAAATCAGTTTCAGAGCCAACAACGACCAAGTCAGAAAGAACCTAAAGATTTATCTCGTAAAAATGGAGATATACCTACCTAAGTATTAAAAATGTTCGTCTTTCAGAAATAAATACATTGTTTATCAGTTGCACTTTAATTTAAAAATGTGTTATTACTTATTATTATTATGAACTGTTATCAATAGTTATCATATTCTTAGATCATGGTGCTATTTATACACTGTGTATTGTAGAGTCACATAATATTGTAGTACTTTTTAAGATAAGGTACCTAATAGACAACATTTTCATCACTATCGATCCCAAAATAATGCGTTGCAGTTTTTCAGATTACAGGGACGTATTTAGTGGTCGTTTGTAACAGTTATTTGTGTAGGGTGGCGAGGCGAGGCGAGCGCGTGACCCGGTTGCGGCGGGTGAACGAACTCGGGGCCTTGATCGCAATAGCGCGCCGCCCGCGCCCGCGCACCGCCCCGCGCCGCCGACGTCACCGCGACACATTGTTTCAGTTATTTTATTATTTATATTAACCGCCTTTTGAGCAGATATGTACGCATGCATTGCGAGGGTTATTGCGTAGCTATGACATACATACAAGGTTAAGTAACCTAGGTAGAGTTAGTAATGGCTCTATGTCACCAGTACAGAAGAGCAAATACCTATATATAAATGGTTTCTTGTGCGCTGAAAAGTGCATGATGAAATTGATGAACCAACTTATTTGTAATATGTGGTAAGAAAATTAATTTCTAATCTTGAAAAGGTACAGTCTCACTACATACGTTAATTACCAAACTTGATCATACTCATTATTATGTCGGTAACTGCAGGTAAATTTTGTAACAAAAATTCGACCTTGAAAAAACTTCAGTTATACCTAGTTGTTATAAATAACCTTTTGTAAAACCAGTTGATTTTTCCCCAAAGAAAATTATATAGATACACTGACTGACTGAGACTCAGGATCAAAACTACTCGTCAATTTTCTACGTTTAACGTCGTCAACATGAAACAAAGGTGGCACAGACAACAGTTGGCACACACTCAAATCTCTTTTGAACCAAAAAATGGCTGAAAATGTAAGTCAGGTGTTATGTAAACTCATAAGTACTGCTCAACAGTACACTATGAACCCATGTGAATAAAACCAGAAACTTCGATCTAACTTTTTCAGTCTGCTGAGGTTGGCTGTCAGGTGGAAAAGAGACGAGCGATCCTATCAGCAGCGCGTTGCGTACGGCTAGCTGGGTTGTGGGTGTTGCGAAAGCTGGTTGTCGCCAGTGACTGCGGTGATCAGCGTGCGTTAGAGTGAGACGACAATAGCTGGTAAGGTTTGCATAGATTACTATTAGAGAATCGGCGCTAGGTTATTCTGAGGCGACCTAGATATCGGCGGGGCCGATGACCGCGGGCCCTCGCCTCGCGCGCGGCCTCCAAAATAAAATGGCATGCAGCGATGGGCTCTACTTGCGAAATGTGACTCGGCTGCGATGTGGAGTGCAGAGACCCACTCCGAAGTCCCAGCACCCCATCAGCGTATGCAATGCAATCGTCCTAAGAACTAACTAACCACCTTCATATTATCATGAATTAAGTTCAATTAAATGAATGAATTGAAAAAGAAAAAGTATAGGTATTTTTTTCATCAAATCTGTAAGTCCTGATTTCATTAGTTAAGTTCTGAGTTCTAACTATGCTTTATGGTGAATGGATCTGAATGAATTTTATATTAAAGTTTAAAAAAATATATATTTTGCATTGATTTAATAACTTCGTTGTATGTATTAAAGTCCTCCAGGGCCGCAGTAAGGTCCTTTTCCTATGCCCCCTGCACTCAGCAGAGCGGGGTAGTGCGGGACGCGGGAGGCAGGCGGTGATTAGCGAAGTCGAATATAGCCGGGAAGGCCGAGGGCAACGAACTCTGCATGACCCAGATCCGGCGCGCGCCCCGCCGCTTCGCGCGCCTCGCACTCGCACACGAAATGATTTTTTTTACAAGTAATTGTAACTAGGTATAAAATATGCAATAACTCTTCAAAATTGCAACGAAAGCGTATTAAAATATTAAATTGCACAAAACAAAAATCTAGAATTATAGGTTAGTTATTTAAAAACAGCTGCAGTCACATTGTTTAAGTTTTAATGAATGAAATCACAAATCACAACAATAAAATAAAACGTTCTCACATTTCAACAATGAAACAAAGTGCACGGCGCGCATTATAAACAAAATAAGAATGCGCATCAATTTTCATTGACCGACACCGAGCGATGTAAACAATGTTCATAATCTCGAGTGTGCAAATCAGCTGATAGGCGCTCACCTGCCAGGACTCGTCCGAGGAGCACTTCGGAGTCGTTAGGGGGCAGCGGCGGGGCGGCGTGGGGCTCCCGGGGGCACTCGGTGACGGTCATGCTGGGCGGCGGCGGCGGCGGGAGCGGCGGGAGCGGCGGGAGACGCATGGGCCGCGCGGAAGGGGCGCCTGCGACCGGCGGCGGCGTCAGCGCGAATGGCGCTCGGCGGGAGCTACGCCGCCGCCGACGACGTAGCGCTACACTCTACAGCCCGCCCGCCCCTATGTAAGAGAGACCCTTGCTACGAGATATTTGTTCTACATTTTGAGATTTCTTTGTTTATTGTTAGAAAATGTCGATAGTAAGTATTAATTTACTAGGTATTGTGTTGCAGTTGTCATGTACAGGAGTTATTGGTTGTTAATCGTTGTCTTATTTTACACGGTATATCTGTCCAACAAAATAGGTGTAGGACCTGTGAAAACTTCCTCTTATCGCAGTTATTAACTTTCAACTCCTACAAACTTAGTCAAATAGCTGATTAACACATTACCTGCGTTACGACAAGTATTTTGCCGTATCTGGGTATCAGCCAGTGCGGCAGCTCGTTGTCTTTGTTTTACACTCGGTGCGGGGTGATTTACCTATGTTCCTGTACATGTAGAAAAGAGACAGTGATATTCTCAATATTGTTGTTATAAATATCATAATTTTCTACAAAAAAAATGTACGGCAAAATAGTTGCCGTAAGCACAGTGAGGAAATTATTTTCATCCAGTGCGGTACGGCAACTATTTTGCCGTACCCTCTCAACCCCGCACCTCACTGCATGCGCAAAAGTGCGGACCATGAGTGAGATGTATTTTGTGCTCGATTTTTATTTTTGAATAAATTACGAAAAAACAGTGGATGTTCACGAAAAAAAATAAGTGTGAAGGTGCAGAAGCAAGAAAGAGACTTGTTCACATTTTTAACGATTAATTTGTTTGTACAATATGTTGCTTTTTGATAAGATAACCAAGCAAAATAGATACCTAAGTCTTTCTTTACTTTAGGTACTCAAATGATTTTAAAATTGATGTTGCTTGTTAAGAGAATTATATTGATTTATACACCGTAAAATTTTATGGTGTGTCTATAATAAAGAATATCGATAAAAATATTGGTTGTCTATTTATCAAGTATACCCCATACCTACCATTTTATCACTTCTATGCTATACGGCAAATATATTGCCGTAAATGGCTGATTTTGAAAAATTCCCTTTATCTTTCAAAATATCTTACAGAACCCCGTGCTACTGCAATTAGGTATAGACGAGAATATTACCTATCGATTAATTTTAATGAGTTTCCACGTCTGTATGGACCTTGGAAGTCAGATCCTGGTACGGCAAAATAGAGGCCGTAACGCAAGGCAGGCATAGACAGCATAGATACGGGCAGTATTTGTCTCGTACCGCACTGGCAGTAAGTTTAGTTCTAGCGCCAACGCAGGGAATGTGTTAATTTGTTTAAAGAGAAAGAGTCTACAAATATTTTTGCAACTTTAGCTAAGTCGTGTAACAAAAGTTATTCAGTATGATGTGTACGTAGATTCTCCAGTTTACGGGTCCTCACTATTTTATTATACCCTGAGTACATATTAAAAATTATGACATAGTAAAATTAGGGTAATAGAGTTCTTACTTGTTTAATAAAGGAAATAAATTTCAAACCTATATCATAATTATTGCACATAGGTACAAAATGCTGAGACCAGTGTTATTTTGAAACTCACAAGAATACCTTCTAAACAAAGCACAATACTTTACCTAAAGTACGACGACTCAGCACATAACAATTCGGAAGCGACACACAAAAAAGCGAACCACTTGCTGATCTGAAAACCCAAATCTAGAATTGGCGGATTGTTGTCGAGAGGCGAATATAGGCCAAGGCGCAGGAGTGGCCGCGCCGCCGCCGGGTTAACTGTTAGTGCCTACTGCCAGCACGCGTAATTGACAACAAAAATACAACGATTATCGGACAAACTGAAGCTTTCTGTTTTCATTCAGTTTAATGCCACGTCTTCCATTTAAAAGAACCTTTTACTTCAACATAGATACCTATTATTTTATTATAATTATAACCTAATCGATTTAACAAAACAGAAATTGACAGCAAAAAAAAATATCGTATGTGAAGAAAACCTCGCACTCAGAATTGCATTCAGCTGTTTTGGCTACGGGCGGTTACAATCAACCAGACATACAATACATCTTATATAAAAGGGAAACCTGCTCTTGGACTCTCGGAAAAATATCCTATATTTAATTGTAACACCATGCGACTTTTTACATCTGCTCCAAAACCTTTCAATAGACAGACCAAACCAAAGCTAATTCCATAAGCGCTTACAGTTTACACATTAGGAACGGCTCACGGATGTGTACTTGTTCGATGTCCGTAACAATAGAAGATAACAAACAACAATACTGAGCTATAAATTACTAAATTTCATCACAATGAGAAAGAAAGTGCGCTGTAACGAGGTCACAGCGAGAGGTGAGGAGGATTCGGCAGGTTTTATAGCAATTAACTTAAACAAAGGAAGGAGATTCTCATTTGATTACGACGTGATATATCAAATTGTATGATTAAATAACACTGTATACTATATTCAAAAAATGTGTAAGCAAACAATAGAATATGTAGATAAGCCCCAATAAATTAAAATCCAGTAAAAAGGGTTCTTGATATTTAGAATATGTTATGGGGCTAAGACATATTGGACAATGTGGAATCAATAGGGAATGGAAACAACAATAAATAAACAAAAAATACGGAATTTAAAAAATCTATATAGATAATACAGGCTGTAACAAAATAGGCGTAAGACTCGTTAACTAGGGCTTCTTCTCATCATTCTGAATGGCAAACTCCGAAAAGTTTCTAAACTTCCACGCAGATTTGGCCTAATAGCTAATCACTTCGTATGAAAACTACTTAACAGTTTCCGGTTCCAGATTCTGTTTTTGTTTTCTAATATACCTAATTATAAATATTTACGTATCATCATCAGTCAAAAGACTTCCACTGCTGGGCGAAGGCCTAATAAAGTATAGGTACTCTACAGAGTGATTTTTATTATCGTGAACTGTAACATTTTGTCCTAAATCCACATTCGACTTAACATTATCCACAAAAACGGAAGTGAAACTATTGAACTAGTGAACTTAAGACACATTTTTACATACCCTTATATCCTCAGGAAACTGTGTGTGTGTGTGTGTGTACTACGATAATACAGAATACAGGTATTGTATTTTCGTATGCAAACTCTGTTGAGCAAACTCAAGGTAGGCGTAAACAGTTAACCTGGTACCAAATGCAGTAACGCTCAAGTGCTGGTACTGAATATGCTATTCGTAGTGGTATATGAGGTTGAAGCTCGGGTTAAGCTGGAACCGGGCAGCATCAGGCGCTATGACGTCAGCGACGGTCGTTGACCTCGCCACCCCAACCCTTGCTCTAGTTTCCACCAGAACCAGGTTCGACCTACTCCTGTATCGCGATATATTATTCATGTCTCATAACTTCAAATTCGATAGAGACACGAAGTTACGATACAATCTTTGTTATTCTGATAATATAAGAAAAAAAAACGAATTAAAGAAAAACAGTCACTTACATAAATTTAAAAGGAACTTGAAAAGATTTTACGGTCCCAAAGTTATGAAGACGGGTTTATACGGATATAGTTTTATTGTAACGGTCATAGCTATCTTTGAAGACAGCTTTCAAGAAATGTTTTTAGTTTTGTAGTTTTGGTCGTATTTATTAGCCTAGGTCAAGTATGTGCAATATTTAACCATACAAAAAAGACATCAACGAGTAATGCACAACTCTTTCGTGACGTTATATTGAAAATATTGTAAACCACTGTCCAACTTTTAATCGTTTAGTCATTTTCAGGTAATAAACTTTCTATTAAAATAAACTCCAATGTATTTTGAAAGGTTCGAGAAAAATACATACACTGAAAACGAAAGCACCTTCTTTGAAGTCACCTTTAAAATTAAGATATAATGCTAGATTATACAATATGTTTTTTTTAAATGGCGGATGTGAAAATAACCGTGCTATTAATTGGGTTAAAAGTGACAACTTTAATTGTAATTTAAATAAATAACAAGGCATTATCATTCTCCATATAATAATGATAAAGCCGATAATCGTTTGTAAGGATTCAAAATATTTTGGTATTTATTTAAACAGTAGTACAAACTTTGTCAAATCCATCATAGTGGGGAATTTAGTGCAACGTCTAGTATGGGAACCGTTTTAATTTGGATCCGGCGCTCAGACTTGGCATAGTTGTTCCCTAGGCCATTCTGAGTAGATTAAGCCCGGGAGCCACCGGGAGCCATCCCTCGTTTGGCAGGGGGAGAGGGGGAAAGTTTGTTTCTGCCGCGCTCCATTTTTGGGCTTATATCTCCAAAAATATTGGTACTAGGGCAAGCGAGATATCATTTTCGTATGATTAAAGGATAAGGAATTCATTTCTATAACAAAAAAAATGACTTTCCATATATAAAAAAAGAAATATTTGATAAAACGTATAAAAGATGGCTACCTTTTTTCCACATATGGGTCGATTAATTTTTAATCGTCTTTGATATTAGCATGAAAAAAATATATTCTGAAAGCCACACTTCTTAGGATTATAAAAATATAAATTTAATTAGAATAGCATAATAAAAACTTAGTGAAAAAAATATATAATTTGATGCTCGGCAGAGTAGCATAAAACGCGCGGTTTTAGTATCTGTTATTCGTAAGTAAATAAAATTAATCATCTAGCGCCCAAATGACTGTTAAGTAACAAAGTATAAACAGGTACCTAGGTACATAATATTATTATTTAAATATTTCTCGCACGCACAAAATATTTGTCACGTAAAACAAATAATATTTTTCCTTATAAGTAAAAACGTATTTGAGAAAATCCGCAAAACGTGACTATTTCTCATACGAATTATGGCGGTTTACTATCTAACTTGCATTGTATTATGGTGGTCCACTATGTAACTTGCGTGGTCATGTTGATCACCCAGGTTAACTGACTTCAGAAAGGTCATACATAACCATAATGAGTTTGGCTATCATTGGCGAGTTAATCTCGTAACCGTTTCCGTGCTTCGCAAGCCACGTCAAATTACGTTCTTGACAACTGATGACGCTGCGACCACTGCCTATACAACTCCAAAATCCCGAAAGATAGATAGATAGATAAAGCATTTATTGTAATTGCTGTGATCACACACACAAAACAAACTTGAACACAAAAATGATAAACACAGGAAAAATAAATAAGAATAATAACATACAAACTTATAACATATTAACAAAATATAAATAAGGAAAAACAAAAAAAAAATAATTAGTAAAAAAACAAAAAACGAGCAAACTTAAATATCTATGATGTGCCTAGTTTGTGTGCCGCAGCGATCACAAATGGGCCACGGCTCAGTGTTGTTACCCCGCCCAAGGACGGGACACTGATTTTCAGCCACCACCCAATGAGATGTGCTTTGGCAAGGAATCTGTCTGCTGGCAAAGCTGAAGATCGAGGATGGCAGAGTCGTGTCGTCCAAGTCCGAGCTGTTGGAAGAGGTTGAGAAGTTCTACGGACAATTATACACGACTACATCCTTGCCTGTCAGTAATCTGGCTTAAGATCCGAGAGCCGGATTGAGCCGACATTATACCGAAGATATCCCAGACGTCAGCCTGTGCGAGATAAGAATGGCTCTCAAAAAGCTTAAGAACAAGAAGGCACCGGGTGATGACGGAATTACTGCTGAGCTTCTGAAAGCAGGTGGAAAACCGATACTTATAGCTCTTAAGAAGTTATTCATTTCCGTCATTCTCGAGGGAAAAACGTCTACAGCATGGCACAGAAATCTAGTGGTGCTCTTCTTCAAGAAGCGTGATAAGACTCTGCTGAAGAATTACAGACCCATCTCACTCCTGAGCCATGTCTACAAGCCATGTCGAGAGTCATTACAAATCGTCTCGCACTCAGGTTTCACGACTTCCAGCCTCCCGAACAAGCTGGTTTCCGAAAAGACTTTTATAGGGTGCCCTTTGTATCGCATAAAATTTTATGTCATAATTGCCTATGGCATAACAAGTAAGGCATAAAAATCTTGCGCAGAAATATAAATCTGCCTAATCGTAATTCTGCATAATTATTATTCCCCCTAAACTTTGAAAGTAATAAACAATAATGTCCTAAATTAGGAATGACTAAACAATAATTGTCCTAATTGAAAACTGCATAAATATACTTTTGACTAAATAATAAATGACCTAAATAGTAATTGACATAACTGTAAAGTTCATAATTTTAATTAGGCCTAAATATTAAAAGCCCTAATCACACGGAACACGGAAGTCCTAAACTAATGCTTGCTTGCTTGCATGCTTGCTTGCTTGCGTGCTTGCATACTTGATTGAATGCTTCCCTTCCTAGCAATCTTAGATAAGTTGCTAGTTACCACTAGCCTAAATATTAAAAGCCCTAATTACACGGAACACGGAAGTCCTAAACTAATGCTGGAGCGAGCGAAGCGAGCTCGGGAATTCGGAGCACCCCGACACGGTTAATTTAGGTTAGTCGCAGTGTTAGGTTTGATTGATAAAACATCCACAGATCGACTGCTTGCTTGCATGCTTGGTTGCTTGCATGCTTGCATGCTTCCTTGCATAGACCACATACATACGCTGCGGCAGATTATACAGAAGACCGAAGAGTATAATGGCGTTTGTGGACTATGAGAAAGCTTTTGGTTCGATCGAGACCTGGGCTGTGTTACAGTCCAACGGTGCCAAATTGACTATCGATACACATCCAAGTATTGAACTGTTTGTAGGAAAACGCCACCATGTCGGTCCAGGATCCAGGATCAGTATTTGAAACCTATCCGGCTGTAGCGTGGGGTGAGACAGGGAGACGTTATATCTCCGAAACTGTTCACCGCCGCACTGGAAGACGATTCCAAGCTTCTGGACTGGAGAGGACTCGGCATCAACATCAATGGCGAGTACATCACTCACCTTCGATTTGCTGACGATATCGTGATCATGGCTGAGACCTTGGAGGACCTAGGCGCAATGCTCGATGGACTCAGTAGAGTCTGCCAACAAGTGGGTCTTAAAATGAACATGGATAAGACGAAAATCATGTCAAACGTCCGTGTTACACCCACTCCTCTGAAGGTTGGAGACTCTACACTCGAAGTTGTTGAAGAATGTGTATACCTGGGACAAACAGTTAGGTAGGTCCAACTTCGAGAAAGAGATCAATCGTCGAATCCAACTCGGCTGGGCAGCGTTCGGTAAGCTCCGCAATATCTTAACGTCCAAAATACCGCAGTGTCTCAAGACAAAAGTCTTTGACCAGTGTGTGTTGCCAGTGATGAGACGACATATGGATCCGAGACATGGTCGCTTACTATAGGCCTCATAAGAAGGCTCAAGGTCACCCAAAGGGCGATGGAGCGTGCTTTGCTTGGTGATTCCCAACGTGATCGAATCAGAAATGAGGAGATACGTAGGAGAACTAAAGTTACCGACATAGCTCTTAGAATTGCTAGACTTAAGTGGCAGTGGGCAGGGCACATAGGTCGTAGAATAGATGGCCGTTGGTGCAGTAAAGTTCTCGAGTGGCTACCGCGCATCGGAAGACGCAGTGTGGGCAGGTCTCCGACTCCGTGGACCTACGAGCTGGTGAAGGTTGCGGGAAGCCGCTGAATGCGAGCCTGTGCGGCTCGCATTCAGCCGGTCGTTGTGGAAATCCTTGGCCTTTGTCCAGCAGTCTTTCGGCTGATAGATAGTAAACCACCATAATTCGTATGAGAAATAGTCACATTTTTCGGATTTTCTCATATATGTTTTTTTAAATATTTTTTGTTCTACGTGACAAATATTTTGTGCGTGTGAGAAATATTTAAATAATAATATTATGTACCTATTTATATTATGTTACTTAACAGTCATTTTTGGGCGCTAGATGATTAATTTTATTTACTTACGAACAACAGCGCGTTTTATGCTACTCTGCCGAGCATCAAAATAATTTCTTTTTTACGAAGTATTTATTTTGCTATTCTAATGAATTTAACATTTTTATAATCCTAGGAAATGGGGCTTTTAGAATATTTTTTTGTCATGCTAATATCCTAGACCATTAAAAATTAATCAACACATATGTGGAAAAAAATCACCCACGCTTCATCGTTTACTTGTTGAGTCGCGCTTCTTTTGGGGCTTATATCTCCATAACTATAGGTACTAGGGCAAGTCCGATATCATATTCTGATATGTCATGGATGACAAATTCATCACTGCAACAAAAAAAATACGTTTCATAGAAAAAAAAAAGAAATATAACTGCTGAAATTTAGAACCGCGCGTTTTGTACCACGCTGCCACGCATTGGATTTTATTTTTTTCACTAAATATTTGTTATGATATTCTAATGAAATTTATATTTTTATAATGCTAGGAAGTGTGGCTTTCAGAATATATTTTTTTCATGCTAATATCTTAGACCATTAAAAATTTATCGACACATATGCGGAAAAAAGGTAGTCGTGTTTTATACGTTTTATCAAATATTTCTTTTTTTTATATATGGAAAGTCATTTTTTTTGTTACAGAATTGAATCCCGTATCCTTGAATCATACGAAAATGATACTTTACTTGCCCTAATACCAATAGTTTTGGAGATATAAGCCCACAAATGGAGCGCGGCAGAAACAAACTTTACCCCCCTCCCACTGCCAAATGGGGGATGGCTCCCGATGGCTCCCGGGCTTAATCCACTCAGAACGGCCTAGGGAACAACTGTACCAAGTTTGAACGCCGGATCCAAAATAAAACGGTTCATCGCACTAAATCCCCGACTATCATTAAAACACTTTGTATACCAGAGTTTGTTAGTGATAAACTATATTTTACTTACTGGTCAATAAAATTTTATTAGAAATTGTAGAAAGCATTGCTAAAGCTTGTAACTTACGTATCTTAACTGATAAGTATACGATAAAAGTAAAAGTGTTTCCTCCGGACTTAGCTACATTCATTACAACACCTTGCTTGTAATGTTGACCACTCGTAAATGCTCAGTACATAAGCACCCAAGCTTAAGGTTGTTTATTGACACGTAACTCTCCTCGTACTAAGAATACGGGTATGTAACATAACTTCATCGAGAGTTCCGGGGGCTAGTTGCGGCTGCGCTGAGAACGGGCCCTAGGTTCTTGAACCCCGGTGGAAAGTGTACCATAATGGAACCACCACTTTCATTTTCGCGCAGCTCTCACCACGCGTTGAGATCGAAAGTGTACTACTTTACGGCTGCGTACGCGCACTCCCTCCCCCCCGAGCTCTCCCCACGCGCTTCAACTTTCCTATGGCGCGCTTTCTTCAGCGGGTGCAGCACCGCCCGCCGCCCGCCGCCCGCCGCCCGCCGCGCCGCTGCGCCCGCGCCGACGACGCTTGTGCAATCGCTTTCTAATTGCATTGTGATCGCAGTGTGACTGATGACTGTTAAACATCATCTCACTGCCCCACTTTCTTGATCACAATAACTATTCCGTTTTCACTAAAAAGAAACAAAGCGCACGCTAGGCGGTGTTACAAATTCGGGCTGACTGTGTCGGCGTAGCTAATTTGAAGATCTCTTGTTTTCACTTAAAGTAAAAATATACATCGATATAAAAATATAAAGGTTCAAATGCAAAAATCTATGAACCATCTTCTTCTTAATATCAGTATATGTATTTAGAATTAAAATAGTTATAGATATTTGTATGCCTATATTTCGCGAAATATGGACAATATTTGTTTATTTTTTATGATCTTTTATACTTACTACACATATTTTACAAATACATGTTTGATTGATTGATTGATTAATTAGCTTTTAATTATACGATTATTGAGATAAGCTTGATATTATCATATTTTCTACTTCTATGTAAATGTTTATTTTCAGGAAATAAACCCATACCAAAAAGTACACAGGAAGTACATATATGGTAATTTTTATGGACACCATGACCCCTTTGCTGCTGTTTAATGGAAAAAAGCAAAGAAAAATATCAACCTAAAGACAATTTAAATGATTTGCGGTCAATAACTGCACTGTTCCCGTTATAAACAACGGCAACGAGGTAACGAATATGGATTTTATACAAGAAAAATAAAAACTTTACGTCACCAATGCAATTTTGTGCATAAGTCTCTGTTCCCATAGCTCGGGGAGGTTAGTCCATACTCCACACACAGGGTCCAAATCTGGAATGGTGGATTTTCAAGGAGTAAAAATCCACACGTACGGAAACTGCTTGTAATCCAATAAAGTAAGCAAGATTAAAATAACTATTTTTTTAATTCACCTCATCATTTTTTTTTTAAAAGCAAGCAGTAAAAAAGTAGACTGATGCAGACTCTCTTTGTTGGTCTGGAGTTAAAAATAAAATAAACCAAGTGAATGAATTACCGTTTGCTCATTACGACGACGGGTATTCAATGTAAATAAGCGTTTCCGGTGACAATATGTGCAACGTATACCATTCACCGTGTCACTAAAACAGGAAATGGCTTCGAAAACTGGACTAATGCATACATTGCGTTTTTGTACGAACTAAAGTCTAACGGAAATAGTCTGTCGTATCATATAATCATCATATAATTTTTATCTAATTTATTTTATACCTTTTGAAAAGGGAAATTAACACGTACCTATCTTTTTCTAGTTTGCTCTATATTATTAAATTCGCTTTACGGGTTTAATTAGCCGATACAAGCCGATCCCAGTGACTTCGTCCACCTCGATCCTTGTCCATTTTTCATTTTATTTATCTTCTAATCCAGCTTACTCTTTCAAAGTAAGAGAAAATTAAGGATCCAACTAAACAAAAAAGAAAAAGCAACAAGAAAAAAAGTTGGACTGCGTAAAATGTTATTTGTATAATATTTGGGGATTAAGTTGAATGTAACAACACAATATCTCGCACTCCCGGGTTCAAATGCATCAAATTTATGACATTTGTGATTATATTGTTGTTTTTTTTTTCCTTTAGTTTTTCATCGTCATCTCCACTACTCGTCTTTTCACTAGTCTGGTGAAAGTGTGCAATCGTAAGCGTTTAGAAAGGGATACAAATGTTTGAATTGAACAAAAATGAAAAAAACAAATGCATTTTCACTCAACTAGGTAAAATATAGTTCACCAAAAAGCCTGAAAATCAACTGTCTGCACACAGTAACGCAACGGTTTACGCAACTTTAAGTTCTAGTTTCAGGGTTAGGTAAACAATTTTCTTTGCGTCGTTAAATATTTTTATCGATGCCAACCCGAAGGTTTTGCTTTACGTAATTTATGACTACTTCTGCCTTCCCGTGAACAGTTTGTGTGCGTTTATTTTGATCCTCACAGGTAGATAAACATAAAATATAGTTTTATTGCACGATTGGCTTGCTCCTGACACAAATAGCCACACTACTTTGTAGATTTTATTTGCGTATCGCTCAATATTGTTACTGTTATTTATATTTCAAGATTATTTACGAGTAATGTTAAAAAATAAAACTACGCAGATATTAAACACCAAGAATTTCGCTGCCTTGAATTGAAAAAATCTGTTTTATTATTTTTGAAGTCCACCGTGTGAACCTAATTTTTAAATTATTTAATAGTAATATAATTCCATTTTCCCTTTCCAAATAGATAAGAATATTACAATACTATGTATTAAATGTCCAAGTTTTCAACCTAATTTAGCCGACATTGTTCGCATTTTCCGGTCAAAAGCGAGGTATCACGGATTGCCCTTATTTAGTAGGTAACTCGATCGTTTCAGATAGTTAACCGTGTTGCCACCAGGATCTATGTAGGTTTCGAGTGCGTCACTTCGGCTGAGCACAAATGTAGGCAGCCGTAACTGTGTCAAAATGTAACGAGGACGGCACTGCCAGTCGACGGGTCTATTGTTTTTTTTTTATCTTCATACTCCATAAGCGTTTACCGTGAACGTATTTTATGATCTCACCGCGCCGTTCAGCAGTTTCATGGCCTTTCATAAGAAACATGAGGTACATAGTCCGTACAAGTTAACTATTTATAACTCGATCTCGAAGGCCGGCTATGTATTGACGCATTGTGTGCCTACTGTGTGAGATGCGATAAGATTTATTGCGAACGGTAAACATTCAGGGTCACTCAGTTTCTTTGTAAATCATGCTACAGAAAATCGATTACTGCCTATAACCTGCAAGATACATGAGAATAACTATAGCAATATTAATTGTTATCCTTGAAGTTTTATGAGAAATCAGCAGCGTATACCTTTAAACATAGAGTATTGTTAATTGAACACAATTCAACATAAGTCCTGTTTCAGAATACAGATAAGATTTACCTGACAAAATTCTGTCCCTTTTACACTTTAAAGATTTACAATAGGCTGTCAGGGTAATAATGAATCTCTCTCTTTCTCTCTCTCATGTTTTTATTTTCATCTCACTAATATTATAACTGCGAAAGTATGGATGTTTGTTTGTTCCACTTTGACGCCGAAACTATTAAACGGATTTGGATAAAATTTGATAGGTAAATAGATAAAGCACTCGGCCAACACACAGGATACCTACTTTTATCCCGGAATAATCGGGTGTTCCCGGAGCAATGGCTAAAAACTGTGAATTTACTTTGTCTCTAGATGGCGCTGCCTTAACATTTTATTTCTCTCTGGACCCAATTCTGAAGTCTGCGACGCAGACGAAGTCGCGGGCGGAAGCTAGTATAATTATAAATGTTATTTAGTTTGCTTTTATCTTTTTTTGGTTTAATTTTGTCCCTGATTCCTATATTATGTATTGTTTTATGTTGAGTCGTAGTGTGTTTGTGTCAAATTAATTATTTAATCTCAAAAAAACTAGAGTTTCTGAATATTGTACTCGTAAATGTTACTAGTTGTGAAAATCTTCTACATTTTAAGGAATCAGACATTTTGTTTAAACACAAACTACTGCATTATGCGCAATTATATGACAACGTATTTGCCCGGATTGGGGCTCGAACCCACAACCAGAAAGCGAGAGCACTAAAGTAATGTGTATTATTACAGAACCCTTCAGTATACTAAGTCCGAGATTCACTTGGTCATTTATTATCCTATAATAAGATATCTGAATAACTTTGCAGATTCTTAAAAATTTCTAAAATTAATAATACATATAGGAGTTGTTTGTCTGTTTTATCAACAACTTGCATTGAATAAGTTTCCCAGCGGTCCCATGCTTTCAAAGCTTCACTTAGTCATGTGCAATTTTTTAATGCGGTCAAAAAGTAAGAGGCTCGGGCCTGGAGCGCAGCGTACAGCCTTGATCGCGTTGAATTGGCAATATCCTGGAGCTACGAGAAGCTGGCTGGCGAAACCTTGCGACCTGCAAAACTCGGCCGATGAACTCGCGAAGGCCGGCCGCCGCTTTCTTTGTTCGCTGTCGCAACCGCCGCGCGCCGGCAGCCTCGGATCACTTTATCAAACCCTCACTCATCTGAATTACAATTTGCGAATCTATGTTTCATGCACAGCTTGAACGTACTCGTACTTACTCGCACCTGAAGTGCGTCACAGTTGACGCAAGTGTATGACACATTTGTGATCATAAAGCCTTTTGTGTTCGCAAATAAATAATATTTTTTGTTCTTCCTAAATATTTGAATTGTCTTATTAAGTACTTGCTTTATTTGACTTCTATGTTGAGACTTCTATACGTATATATGTATAACTTCTTCTATATATGCATCCTTTAGCTAACTTATGTAACCGCCTTTGTATGTAAGTACGGCACACCGTACTTTACGTAAGGCGGGGTCTATTCTATTCGATCAGTTGCCGTCTTCTAGCGTTACATAAACATTTACGTATCGCATTACTTTTTTATGGGACCAGCAGATTTATAGGCGTTACGTCTCCTTCCACAAATCCGTTGACTTATACGTAGATATTAGTTTATGGTATGTATTATTGAGTCAGGTCAAATATGACAGCGTTTGTTCTACCACAAAGTTTTTCAAATCTCCGCACAAAATAGTCAATGCGGCAATCGATTTTGTAAAGAGAGTTGATTTTTTTATCGTGTTTATTTACATATTGGTATAGCTGAAGCTGGCACATTTGAGTAAATGGATTTTTGACATCCACCATTGAAAAATAACATTGCATAACTACAATAAAGTTATAAATTATTAAGAACTAGTAAAATCTACCGAAACTTCAGGACAAGAGGCTCGTTTTGCTAAATTCTCAGACAGTTTGGTAAAAATAATTTATCTAAATGGCTTGTGCCTATACCCGTTATCACATTTGCTTTTGTCCGATTCGGGAATATTTTATAGAAACAAACATATAATATGTATGGAGGTAATATTGTAAGAATGGACCCAACATCATTAAAAATAGGGCTACTCGTGGTACTAGTAGATGGACCACGACAGTTCACGACAGCTATAGCTGTATTAGCTCTGATATTTCTAAGGGAAGACAACAAGTGGAATCCATTTTCTGCTCTCTTGGAAACTAGAGAAATTCAATCGTGTTATATATAAAATATGTTTCTTGACTCGATATGGAGGACCAACTATTCGTACGAACATTATCTTATCAGCAAAAATTTTTTGCGATTAGTTGATGATCGAAACATTGGTAACCTGATCCCCATACAACATGTTCTTTGCTGCAGTGAAAATATCGCTTTATGATTTAGGTATCTGATCCGAGAGTTTGCAAGTACATAAATATATAATTCGCAATGTTTGCTAGCAAACAAATTATGAACACAACTATACGTCATGTCGTCGGTAGGTGATTGAGAACAAATAAAGGCCATGCATTTACATTTACTAGTATAGCGTTGTTTCACAGTTATCGTAATAAGTTCCATGGCCAAGTTGCAAAAAGCAGGCGCGTGCGCAGGCTGCCATTGGAGGAGCGGGAGCGCAGCCGGGCCTGAGGAGGGCCACTTTCACCGGCGCAAGCGCTGCGAGGCTGCGCGGCCGTCGACCCGCGCCCTGCTCCGCTGACCCACTGCCGATACCCGAAATGCCTCACTTTCAGTTTTGTCACTAGCGACGAGGATGCGCCTTGCGTTCTTTTAGCGACGTTGAGCCATTCTGATAACCACGGCCAGATTGTGAACTCAGTTTTATGAGCTAGGTCTTCACTTCTTGCCAATCAGCGCTGCATAATGCACCGTCTTCGATGAAGTGATAGTGACGAGAGTAGAGAGCTGCCACGCGGGGCTTGCGTAAGACTTGTTATTGGCGAGAGTGAAAGTGGTGAGTCGCTGTCTCCATACTAATGAACGCGAAACGGGTGCGTTGACTTGCTGCCTAGCTGGTACCTGGTCGGCAAACCGACTGCCAAGCAGCACCACTGGGCTAAAGTGGCACTTGTCGATGATGGCTACCTCTTGCGCAATCTCACACTTTTGATTTCTAAAGTTCGTAAACAATACTATATCTCGATTGAGTTTATTTACAATATTACCCGTAAAAACAATAAGGAGTTCGTGGAAATAACAAAATACAAACGAAAGACCTATCTGAAATGCAATGATTTTCTGTACAATCACAAAACTTAAACTATAAATTCATAGGAACCTCTGTAGCACTTTTAATTGTTTGGTCTAGACTTAACTAATTTGTCCTAAAAATTATCTATGACACAAAAAAATCTAAACGAAAATCGGTTCATCCGTTTGGAAGCTACGATACCACAGACAGATACACAGACAGACAAGTTATACTTATAACACCCCTCTTTTTGCGTCGGGGGTTAAAAATCGGCCGGTGACGACACAAACTTATCATTCAAGTTTGGAAATGAACGGGTTGATGATTGTAATGAAACTATATAAACATTATAGAATGAATCGAAATCAAATATAGTTGATAATGTACTCATGGATTTTTTAACACACGTAACTCTCCCGGTAATGTTCTTGCTGTTAGGGAACCTGAACTTCAGGTATAAGGACATTGGTTATCATCAGGTATTTAAATTGGTGGATGTGAGAACTACTCAGTGAACATTTAATTGTGAAGTTTCTTTGTCACAGTAGTCATTTAATCAATCGTAAAAGACCATATGATATAAGTATATTATATAAAAGAGAAGTAAATATCGCAATTAATCGGTTGCTCTCGGACGTTTAAGGTCTACGATTTCGATACAGATAAAAATGTAAAAGCTTCAATACGAATCTAGTCAAATATTTTCTGTCGATTTTATTTTTCCTTATCCTACGGTAAAGCCACCCACCACCAGATCACAAAACGTTATTATTGTTATTATAAGTAATGTTTTCCTGTTGCATGGTAGCAATCCGTGCGGGTCCGGCCCTGTGGCCAGCGCAGCGGCCTCGCCTCGCGGGGGCAACGAACGCGGACTAGGCCGGCTTGTTACAGCGCAGCGCGACCCACTGCGCGCGCGCCTCCAGCTCCATCGCCGCGCGGGCCGCTCCTTCGAGATCCAGGCTCTGCTCGCCTCTTACCGCGAGACCAATACTTCCATCAAGGTGAACTATGTTCGTTGGATTTATAATGCACAGGTCTATGGATTCTTTTAGACTTACGTCATAGCTGTCGGTAGGTTTAAAGCATATAACCATAAGACTGGATATTATCTACATATTATGTATAAACTCAAGTAAGAATATAATTTATTGTTATCAAATAAATATTTTAATCAGTAAGTAAGAATTATTTCAATTTATTCAATAAATAAATAAACATTTCAAATGTTTATGTATGAGTTTAACTCGCGCGTTCTACGTGAAGTTATACTGGATATCTCTACTCTACTCTATATTACTAAAAATAATTTCTTGCGAAAATTAAATAAATTTTTATCTGATTAAAATAAAATATCTGATTGAAATAGAATAAAATAAAATAAAATAAAATAAAATTGCACAAACTCAGCATTAAAACAGAAATTCTCCCGCCTAGCGCTTTTACAATCCGCCCGCCCAAACTCGTACCTGTTTTCACTGTCCTTCGCAAGAATATAGGTACGTAGATTTAAGTAGGTATACTGCTATCTGCGAGATATGAAGGGCCTAAGTTTTACTTTCAATCAGCTAAGTTGTCCTTTACATACAATTTAATCTAAGTTCCAAGAAATTGTTAATAAGCTTTGGAGTTTAGTATGTTTGTACTGGTAGGAATAAAATTAATCTTTGACTACTACTTATTTAATATGTTGAACTGAAATACTTCAGATATTCTGTAAAACTCTTAAGAAAATTCTACATTTTAAAGTATGCAAAAAATGCATGTCTCATGAGGTCAATCAAAGACCTGAAAAGTTCAGAGTGGCACATGTCGCGTTCGAGGAGTGCGAGACCCACTTCCCGCGTAGTCCACTTAGCGAGTCTCGACTAGTGATTGTGACACGAGAGGAGAGATGTACAAAGGCAACGCTATGTGCAATAGCGAATAATCGCGGGCTGTAAATTCGCCAGCATTAGAATGCGAATTTGCGCGCGGCGCACGTTCGCCAGATAAGTCAGTCAGGGTCGGCGCGGTGCCGACGGCCGGCCGTGCACCCGCTTGCAACACCCGCGCCCCCCGCGCCGCACCCGCCCCGGCCCCGGTCCCCGGCCCCCGCCGGTCCCCTCGACCTCCTCGCTCAGCAACCATGGGGAAAACAACAACACCCACGACATAATGACGTGTCCTCATATCTGTAGGAATACGGTTTTGTTTCAAAAGCACGAGGTCACCTACGACTTTGTTAGATCTCGGGTGACACTGTTATAAAAATTAAAAAGCTCATTTGTTCTTCGTATGTACCTATGTTATTTCTGATATAATAAAATGAGAAAGATGATATTCTTTTCTGAAAAGTTACTGCAGAGAAAACTTTTGATAAACAGGTTGAAAATGTATTCGTTCCATTCCCGTGTCCCTCTGATTTCACATCATGAAACTGAACGTTTCCAAGGAACGTTCTACAGACACGACCAAAAAATTTTAAGTATTGGAGTTCCCATACAAATTGATCCCGTTAATGAAAGCAGTTTGTATAGAAAGCACAAAATCTTTCTGCTCTTTTTGTATGGAGATTTTTTCAATTTTATGAGGAGAAGATATTTCACTTAACGCGACAGAAACGAATAAAACAGGCTGTAAGTCATACATAAGTGTATGTTGTAATTTGTAAATTTCTGGTCCAGCTTTTTAAAAAACGTTACATGTGAAGGTGAGACACGTCTTCACAGAAGAATATCTCCTTATCTTCCACCTTGAAGATCACAGACTCTTAGAGTCACCTTAACGGGCGCTAAATAATCTTTGCATTGATTTTATTCATTAAACTGCATTATACTCGTATTCATTTTCTTATAAAACAAGTAAAAAGCTCCTATGTACCACTTCTACAGTTAATCTAATTATTTAGATGATGAAATTTTGAAAAGTTCCAGCTACGTATGTTAAAATCTAACTAACTTCGCAGTCAATCAATATTTACTAACGTCAACTGTTTTTCTTCAGTCGCTGTAACTTTTAAAAAATAAAGATTGGAAGGTACTTAGTAATTAAAATCATTGGAAATTGGAAATCATTGGAAATCATGGAATTTTTTTGTTTCAGTTTTATTACATTATAAAATTTTGAAGAAAATATAAATACGTAACACCACGATGAGAGCACAATTTAAATGTTGGCCGATATTTTTACTCAGAGTAAGTTGGGGTGCTTCACTCGAGGGGGTGCGGTGTGTTTCAGCAGGGCGGGTGGCGGTGGCGGCGGGCGGGCGAAGGAGCCACGACCCAGTTGCCGGTCGACGACCGAGTTATATTTAGCCTCGCCTCCTGGACTGCATCTACTGCCACTATAACTATTCTGTGTACCTATGTTTAGTTTTTGTAGTGCATTCGTTATCGTGTTGCAGTAAAATAATGTTAGGTTAGCACTAAAGATTATGACTATAATTTTATGTTATAATCCTTGATAACTGATAATTACTGTAAACAAATGTTTAAAGTGACTGTCACAGTGCGAGGCCTCTAAATTATTTTATTGAATAAATAAATTAATGAAGACAAAAATTTCAAATCAGAAATATGTAAACAGTGTACGTGAAAAAAGTTATACAGGTAGGCGGTTTTATCGCTGAAGAGCGATCTCTTCCAGACAACCTTTCAATTCAAGTTACAATTCACAATGTGTTTTCATCACAAAATTCTGTTAAACAGTTGCTGTTCTTACCAAGTTTTTTTTTAGAAATCTTAAATACATACCTTGCTCGTAGCTAACTACAGGTTTCAGTTAATCGTCGGGTAGTTACGTATGTCGAATTATTAAATGCACAAAAACTTACCTGTAACAAATAAAACATACTTAATTAGAATTTGTCCAAGGCAAGATAGTTATTTTTAGAAGGGTTCCGTAGTTTCTACGAGGATGGGGATAAGATTTTGGAGTATACCTCTCCCTTATTACATGAATGGGGAGAGTTAATGTTATGTGATGTATCGTTGAATATGGAATATGTAGTCACATATAAAAGCCAAGTAAACATTGTACATGTAACTATTTTGGTGGCGTAGGTGCAAAATTGCAAATATATTGACCACCATAATAGTTAAAATGTGTGTGTCTGTAGATACGCACCTTGAAACAGAATCGCGTATCTAAGAAAGATCTTAATCTCTGAACTCTTAATGAAATTTAATAAAAATGAGTAAACAAATTATTTATAATAATATAACTCCTGAAAATGACCACTTTCACCAAGGAACTTATCTACATTATACTTACAGGCTGAAACTGAACAAATGTTTCCAAAAACGAATGGTTAATTCGCAAAAAAATTTTGGACCTTTCATACTAATTTGATCACGTGATCGGCCTACTTTGTATGGAGATGCCCAAAACATTTTTGCGAATTGACCATACGTTCTTGGGAAAAGTTTTTCAGTTTCATGACTAGAAGCCACTGTAAAATTTTGGTGGGGGGTCCAAAAATAACCCTGTATACAATACATCAGAGCATCAACAAAAAAAATTACTTACAAAAAATACAAAGTTTATAAAATCGATTGTTGAATTATTGACAGTTAGTGCGGAAGTTAAAAATATGTTTTGCCCAGTTTATGTAGGTATATTTGGGAAACTGACCATAATGAGTAGAATACAGAGATACTAGCAGACCTTTTGTTGCTTTTTTATAGAATATAAAGTCACCTGTACATGGCCACAGAACCATACATTTATGCGTTGTCCACCAAATACTTAGCCTTGTTTTTTATTGTAACGCTTAAAGTTTTCTAACAAAGAAAATTAGCTTTCTTTCATCTCGTAGAATCAAAATCAGTGAAAATCTCGAGAACAACAATGCTCTAATGATTGATTGACTCTAAACTGTATTTATATCAAAATTGTTAGAAGTTACTATAAAAGTAGGTCCAGCAATAATATCGGAGAGTGAAACACTTTAAGCTGCTCGTAGCTCTCGGAGTCAGCGTATTTGCCTAATTGATCAAATATATGTAGTTCAGTTGCCTCAACCACGGCGAATTATGTTTTATTACGTCGCGTTAAGGTTGATAGTGGGTTGCGTAGCGAGGGCGCTGGTGTCGTTACGTTGTCATCGTCCTAATTTCGCAGTGTCCTCGTTTTTGAGGTCAGCCTGTAGCGGGCAACGAACTCGTGCCCTTATCGCAGGGAGAAGGGGCCGAGCGAGCGCGGCCTGCTGCGCTGTGCTATGCGCTGCTCGCCAGTTGCACTACTCTGCGATAGATGGCGCTTTTTTTTTTCAAAAACGTTCTAATTTATAAAAAAATATATAATTATAGCTATAGCTTTAAAAATGAAATGTTTTTAGAACTGATAAAGATAAATAATCATTTAAGAAGTTAAAACACGAAAAGGATTCTTATGCTTAATCATTTTAGTATTTTTTGTGTTCAACTCAACTGTAAATCAACTTTTAATCAAAATAAATCAAATTTATAAGTAGTTGGGGATAAGTGACTATGAAAAAAAAATGCCATTTTAAATAGGAACGTCATAAACATGGGCACTTGTCCTCTGAACTTATAAACCTTGACGACATAAACGTAAGTGTGTGTTGCACACGACCTAGCTCAAACCACCCCGCTGCATCCCTATCTTTTCACGTCACTCACATCATACAAAAATACAAACGCATGCGATGCGCTGTAGTATCGTAGCGCGCACACAGGCACACGGCGACCGTGCGCACGGCCCCGTAGCGCGCACACAGGCGCGCGCGGGTCGACGCCCGACAACCGGGGCAGCCTTGCTCCGTCCTCTGCGCCCTATTTCTGTCGCTCTGCCCCCCTCGCTCCGTGCCCCACACCCGCTCCATGGAAATTACCGACTCCAGAACATTTGAAAACTGAACGATACTTATTGTTAGGTTCGTTGTAGGTTACGTTGTAGTAGGAGACTTTTATTGCAGCAATGAAAATTATTGAAGTCAATTTTATCGCCCGCTGTAATCGGGGGGTTTTCTTGCCTGCATATATTATGCAGCGGTAATAAACTAATAATAAGTTGTTGTTTATAAATAACCCCCTCTATTTGTTTTATTTAATCTGAAATAAGTGATGGAATTTACGTTGTACTTTATAAGACAGTCGGTACCGGAAGCGAACACGCAAAAAGGCATTAACTCCGGCTAAATTTTGCAGTTATTATTCACATTACTAACCTCACAGCCTAAAACTGAAACACTTGAATTGTAATAAGCATTAATAAATATGTAAGTGTATAATGAATTCTAAATCCTAATGCCGTAACGTCTCCGTAACTTAATTGATACCGAGCGACATTGTATAATAAGTCTGATTGTATAGCCGTAGTATTGTTAGTGCTCGCGTGCTGTAGGTCGCACTGTATACTTTCTTTGTGTAAAGCTTATGTATACATGGTGCATGCACTAGTGTGGGTAGCGACTTAGCGGGTAGACGGTGACGCGAGTTGCGTCAACTTTTACTCGCACTTTCTCGTGGTGCTCTTGCGCAACTCCTGCGCGCAAGCGCACGCGTCATCGCGGTGATAGCATTTCTACTGCTCGCGCATGCAACCACGACATCGACAGCCGCTGAAAATACTTATACTGGTAGCCCAACATACGAAGCGTCGTTTGATTTGAGAAGACAAGACTAGACACGGGATCTCGACGACGATAATTACCTACTACATTTTAGAAGGTTGTATATTTAAAATTAGATATCTATTGCAAGTATTTTTATGTTTTCAGTTATATTCTGTTAATTGTTTTTTATTTATTTCAATAAAGATAAAAAAACACATAACTAAAATTCTCAAACTCCCGTCTCCGTCGACAGTGTTTTTGCATTCAATATCCTCGTATGATTATATTTCTGAAGCGAAGGAAATATTTTATTTTCAATGAAAAGCTAGTGGTAACGGGACGGGGCGAGGAGCGGGATGCGGGGCGCGGGCGCACGCGGTTCGTGCCCTAGTTCCGCGCGGGTGCATGAACTCTAACGAGGTAAGGCCACCGACCGCGGCGGCGCACACTACAAAACCAACCATAACAGCCTCTGTTACGGTCGGTTGTGGCGTGGCGCGGCGAGGACAGCATATCGTCACAGCCTCCTATCTGTTGGTGCCGCGCCGAGGAGCTAGGCGTGTGACGCGGCTGCAGCTGCGGCGCGACCTTCGCAATAATCGCCACCAGCGAGCCCAGCAGGGGACGACAGGCTATATGGCCGATGCTGAGCTCAACTAACATCTGACATCTATTTTTATGTCTATTGTTTAATTATATTAAATGTTCATCCACTTATTCGTTCAATAAATATATCATAGGACATAATTTGTCGCAAAAACGTACAGTTATCAACTAAAGAGTTGACAATAAAGAAAATCGAAAAGACAACATCGCCGTTTTATGAGCTTATAGGTAACCTGCCTACCCTATGTAGCAAATTTTGTTAGAATAACCAATACTGCCATTTGATAACAGTTGCAAAGTCTAAATTTCAAAATGCATCTCAATCAAACCAAACAAATTCAAAATATGTTTATTCGCGTAGGAGGTCTAATACGAAGTTCCTACCACTTGGAACTCGTATACCCAACAGCGTCGGTGACATCGAGGTAGTGACTCAGCCTTCCAAATCAACGGTCCGGGTTAAAATCCTGGCCAATATACCATTGATCATTTTGACTTCTTACGTAAATTATTTTCATACAAATAGCGTAAACGATGAAGTAGAACATCTGGCAAAAAAATGCAACTTACTTTATCTATCATTAAGTAAAACAAAACTAAAAGTGCTTAGTGTCAGAGGAAATTCCCCAGATAAGCTCACGAATTGAGAAAAACCTATGTATAAGTAGTCTACCTAAGTATAAGTTCAAAGTTCGTATCATATAGAGAATGCTCAAAACACCTCTAGGAAAGTACGAGTAAATAGGTCGCATGGAGTTTTCCACTGAGGACCAACTCTTCACTTTTGACTTCTTGTTTACGTAAAACGAATAGATGCTTAGTACTTCATAAATTATGACACTAGTTCTAATCGAAATGGTTTATCTTAAGCCTTCATGGTAAGGATAAATAAAAACAATGACTCAGTAAACATATAAACGGCTTCCCTTCACAACAGAGATAACATAATGGATCATGTTTATTTAGGTCACACTTTTAATCAGAGATCCTCACTATCAGCGTGAGGACAGTCGTTGTTCAAAGGCGGACGAGAGTGACACTGTCATGAATAATTCTATTGTGATGGGTATATAGGTCAGGCTGACGACGGCGAGCGCGAGAGGGCTCGCAACGAGACCATGGAATAATCTTAACTAAAGCCATGCAATTTGTTTAAAATCTGGGCCATAGCAGGCCAATATTAGTCGCGCAGTGTGGGCGGACAAAGGATTCCACTATTGGATAACACTCAGGTTAAGCGAGCCCCCACTTGATCGATTTTACGCTACGTATTTTTTGCGGACTAGAACCTAATGGAAACAAACGATCTGAGAAACGGATAAATAGAGCGTACAATCCAATCAGTCAAGTATACAGGCTGTTTAAAAAATGCGTTTGAAATTTTGAGGGGTCACTCAGAATCAAGTATAGAACCAAAGAAAAATACTGAAAAAATCCGCTCTTCAAATATTTTTTTCAGATTCTCATACTAATCTGAATAGTGAATCAAGAATTTATATGAAAAACTGAAAAAAAAAATTTGAAGAACGGATTTTTTCAATATTTTTCTTGGCTTCTATACTTGATTCTGAGTAACCCCTTGAAATTTCAAACACACTTTTTTAACACCCTGTGGATATTGCTAGAAACTCATTAAAAACACATCAAGAGCATTACTTTTTAGAATCTTTAGTATTTCTTACGTAAATAAAGTTATAATCTTTTACACGTAATATCATGTACTATAACAGAGCTAAGTGTAACGACTAATAAAAGGGAAAATACATCGGCAGCGGGTGCATTGAATAACCTGCAACTGGGACAATAAACTCCATCAAGAACACCCGATAATTTGTATGATAGTTAAGTAATAATCTCATTTAGATACCAACGCCGATAGCCACTGTTTCGTTTTATCTATGAATTAGCATTGCAGTGCACAGTACACGGTATTTCCATAGAAACACAAAACTATGTATTTGTATAGGTGTAATAGTTTACGTAACCACTGTTACAGTGGTATTTTTTCTTTTTTTTATTAAACAGATAATATTTCCTGTTTTATAGATGAATGTTCTAAAACAAGTTTTTCAGCAAGTATTTAATAAATATATAACAAAATCTCTTTCTTTTTGAGACAATGCAAAATGCAATAGAATAGCTGCTTTTAATAAATCAATAAGGTTGACTGCAAAGTGGCTGTACGTATTTGCGATGTAAATATGACTGTGTGGAGGATGCCAGCGCTGCTGCACTGCAGTGCCACAGAGCACATTTGTATACCAGTTGATAAACAAATTCCATCACATAAAGGAGATACTCTGTTAAATAAAAACATTGATCCTACAAAAGATATCAACAAATCCGTCGCCTTTTGCACATTTCTCAAATTTTAATATTTTAGTTGTCTTTTAGCAGTTGTTACTATTAACAGTGATAACAAAAACATACTAACTAGATAATAAAAACACGTATTTATATCGAGGGTTCACGGGCGACTTGTATTAAGCGACATTTTTGGAAACACAGGTAACCTCTACTTTAAAAATTTATTTCTTACAAAATACCTCACAAAAAATAACTTCTGAATAATATTTAAAATATTAAGAATATCGAGAATCTATATAATACTAAGAAGTTAAGTTTTAATGATTATTTTTCTAAGAAATATTTTTTTAAATCAGTCTCCTGAACATTTCTAAAAATGTCGCTTAATACAAGTCGCCCGTGAACCCTCGATATCATAATAATGATTTAAAAAAGTTATTTTTTATCACTTTCATATAAAAGACATCAACGAGGCATAGATTGTGTCTGGTAAATTAGCATGAGAACCTGTAGTTTCCTAAGTACGTACGTGTTGTTTCCTAATTTCCAAATAGACTGACCTGTAGATTTAAATGTGCACTTATATGTGAACTTTAATATCATTCAATAGTCGTGACTTTTGCGCTTCCTTTTTGATAGAAGTCCTGTAGACGTTCATTCTACGGTTGACTGGAAAAGATTCCGGTTTTGTATATATTTTATTTGTTTTTTTATTTGTTATAATTTATTTTTATTGCAATAAAGTGTTTACAAATACATTTTATTTAACAGGCACTGCTACTTTGTACCTTTATAATACTTTACTAAATTACTTTACCAATTAGGTACCAATTTACCAATCCGGACTTGGCCCCCGTGTGTGGAATATGGCCTAAACGTTCCCGAGTTATATGGGAAGAGACCCGTGCCCCTGCAGTGGGGACGTAATGGGTTGTTATCAACAACAACTTTACTATAACTACAAAAACTTTTATTAAGTCTTCTCTTCTTCATATACAGGTTCTTCATATACATACTTAGGTTATTTTAAATGGATGCATTTATGTTTTTATTAAAGAATTAGTGAACTGCATCGCCCTGCTCTGTGCGGTGGCGTGCCGGGGCGCCGTGTCACTGAGCCCCCCCCCCCCCCTCCCGCCACGCCTGCCGCGCCGCCGGGCCAACAAACTCTGCAAGGTTGCCGCCGCTACAGTTACGATATCGCCCTTCTCTGAATCGCCGATTTACTTCATACTTTATTATATTGCTCTCACACCGATACTAGATGAAGGTCTCCGCTATTTATGTCAAATATGTTGATAAAATTTCACAAAAATTTCTTATATATTAGGTACTTTATTTTAGTTACCTAGAATCAAACAACAAATCCAGTTCAAATAGCTTTACACAGTTCAGTTATGCATTTGGTATAATAAAAAATCTGACTAATCGAACAGTTAATCATTCTAACAAGTCTACTTGGGACCAGAAATAAGATTGTGTGTCGGCTCGAAATCAAGATGGGTCCATTCTCAAATTATTACCTACTTCAGAGCTGGACGCGGGGTAAAATTTTGCAACAGTCGTACTAATTTTCCAGTTACAGAAAATACCAACGAACCTTCGAAGAGCAATACTTTATTACTCAAAAACTACCTAGTACCTAGTGACGGTTAACGCAGTTGAAATGCAAACTGGTGGCGCCATCTAGCGTAGAGTAGCGGAAGCTTTGGATCTCTACATCGTCATCGTCGGAGAACGATGTAAATAACATCAAAGTTCAGAGTATATTTCCGACCAAAAAATATAATAATTATTAAAATATAATAATTATTAAAATATAATATATTAGTGTATAATTCTTAAGATAATTAATAAATAATATCCGGGACAAATGACACACGGTCATCTGGCCCCAAACTAGGATTACCTGTATCTTGGGAACCAGAGACTGATATACATACACATATACTTTTAAATACATACATATATAAATATAATACACCCAGACTCAGAGCAAACAATTCTGCTCATCACAGAAAAGTTTGCCCTGTGTGGGGATCGAGCCCACGACTCTCGGATCAGAGAGGTCAGGATCGCTAACCACTTAGCCACCGAGTCAGTCAAAATTTTAGATAGGAAATAAGTTTTTTTAAACCAAGTGATATTCTCTATTGTTAGATAGATATATTCATTTACATTATAGTGACTAGATATTATGATACATGAATGATATTATAAACATAATTGCAATCGAGGTAGGTTGTAAAAATCTATTTCATTGTTCAAAAACCTAGATGTTTACAAATTCATGAATTCAAAGCGACTCTACATATAAAAGTTGCTGCTATCGCCATCTAGACTGTGTGTGCTGAACTTGTCATTTATATTATACCTTCTTTTCACGACGCCATCTACCGGCATTTTCCTAAAACACGAAGGCTTCTTGAGGTGAAGGTTGTCTGTAGCTTACCACGTTCTTGAGGTCGCTACTAGATACCGCCTTTGGAAAACTGTGTGTGTCTTTTAAATTTTCAAAGAAAGGAGGGGTAGGTACAACAAATTAGTTCTCGATTTTGACTTTTTCATGTCGCACTGTAACTTCATTTAGAAAACAGTTAAAGATGCATATTTTTCTTTCTATTTTAATACCAGATTTTTGTTTTGTTCTTATTGTATATTTTCAAAAAAAAAAAACAATAAGCCTTTCTTATTGGATTTTGGGAGTTTTAATGTCTATTAGTAATAACTAAGATTAATCATTTTTATTAATCTTGTAAATTAAATTATTACTTTCCAATAGGTGCTTTCCACCCATTGGAAAGCAATAAGTTATGTAGATAAGAACTGAAGCTGATTACTATGTGCAACACAATAGAACTGCAGTCTATCCCGTGTTAGCAGTTAGCACGGTTAAACTATGCTACTCGATAAGAAGAAAAGGAATTTACTGAAGCAATTTAGATTTTTATTGGTAATTTCATGTAGAGTTAGGTATAGTCAGCTCACGCAAATAAAATAATAATAATAAAAATGATAATTCTTTATTTCGAACAAAAATAGTTCATATCACAGAAGTCACATCAGTTATCAAGATACAATAATAATAATAATCATTACAAAATGCATACAAAAATAAATTATACTTACATTTAAAAATAATAATAAGTTAATACAAAATATATACCTATATATTTAAGGTAGCAGCTGTTTCTACCCACTTCCTGTAAATTCGGGTTGTATGCAACCTCAGAGCAAGTTCTTTGATAAAAGCGTTTCCACACCCCTCGACCCTGGAGATGAAGTTCGCAATACGATGTCTTTGGATGGCATTAAACGTGTTCAGTCGCGCCTCTAAGAGCATGCCAGAGGCGCTACAGTAGCGTTTTAAACCCATAAGGTGTCTGTATATGTTGTTATACTGAACACGAATACCATCATGAGACTTCTTTGTGTACTCAGTCCAGAGTTGAGAGGTGTAGAACGACTGACAAATAGTTTGAAACAGCATTGTCTTTACATTATCAGCAGCTTTAGAAAACCTCCTAGCTATCATATTGCCACACACAGACAGAGCTCTACGTTGTCTTTCAATATCTGCGTCATCTTTGCGATCGGACGACAGGATGTGACCAAGGTACCTGAACCTCTCCACTACTCTTACAGGCTGCCCCGCGACGCACACCTCAGGGACATTGATAGGCCCCTTTCCCGACCTGAATATCATCATCTCCGTTTTCTTTGAATTATACACTAGATTGTGTTCATATGCATATCGTTCACAAATTTCAAGTAGCTTTCTCATACCTTTGATTGAGGGACAGAGCAGGACCATATCATCTGCGTAGCGTATCATCATAATGGTATTGTTTTTGGAATGGTTTTAATTAATTCCTTTGTTTTGATAGATATGGGAAAATCCTATATAGGTCATTGAATGTTATCTAAGTATTCCTCGAATAAAGCATATAATGCAAACAAATCGGAATTTTAGGTTTTTAGTTTTTAGCACAATTCGATCTTTGGACGATGCTCAAATTGTGATGACTGCAAACGTAAATAACGTACGTCACGTAACCTCCAGCTGACTTTCCGACCACCGTCCGGAACAAACACGACTGACCTACAAACGGTCGCGAACACAGAAAGATTACATTATCTGTCTTTTTCGTACCTGTCGGTTGGCGGGTGCGAGCGGCAGAGAGAGCAGACGCGCGATGACGAGCCTCCGCTCAATGTCAAGTTCACCTATTATTGTGTTCAATGCCACAAAACACATGCAAGCATAATGGCGCGCGTATCGTTCGTTGCTGGGCCGCGCGAAAATTAAGACCAATTATCGCTCTGTGTGCTCTAACAAATTGGTAGGTGGCACGTCTCATCTTAAGTCATCTACGACTATAAAGTTTAATTTTGACATTACTCAAATAAAAGCTGACATCATTCGATTACCTCTCTTTTCTACACAATATTTCAGTCAGATCATCGCTCTTGCTTATTTTTTAAGTGAAAGAACGAAAAGGTGTCCCAAATAACCTCATATTGTTATTGACTCAAATAACAACTGGTCGTTGATTTGTAAATTATTATGTAGTTTGATACAGCAAAGGTGACCTTGTTCGCGACCAACCACCAAATCACTTGGCCGAGTAGGTAAATGTTTACTGTGTCTTCTAGATGCTCACTTATTTACATAATTCATTGACGTTTAATTTGAATGGTGCGGACGGTGACATCTATTTTATACATAGGCTTAGGAAAAGTTTATGCAATATTGCCCCAATAACCCAGGGGAGGCTTGTGTTTTCGGGTGTAGAAAAAATATTTTCATGAACATGTAATATTCAAAACGGCTTGATAGAGCAAGCTGTCGTCCGACTCGATTCTCGGAATAAATAATAATTAAATAAATAAATATCCGGGACAAATCACACACGGTCATCTGGACCCAAACTAATTAGGATTCCTTGTGCTATGGCAGTGTTTTTCAACCTTTTTTAATGCCCGCCCCTTTACAAGTTTAAAAATTCTTGCAACCCCCCTAAGGCCATAAGCAAAAAAAAACTAATTTCTTCAATTAGAAAATGATTTCTCCAAATTTGAACTTAAAAAGGCCTATCCTTTTCACTGAAATCGTATTTTTTCATTGCAGTGTACAAATGCGACCCCTTGAGCTTTGGCGACCCCCCTGGAGGTCGCGACTCACAGGTTGAAAAACACTGTGCTATGCGAACCAGAGACTGATATACATACACATATACGTTTAAATACATCATCACAACAAATCTGCTCATCACAGAAATGTTTGCCCCGGGTGGGGATCGACCCCACGACTCTGGGATCAGTAGTCAGGAGCACTAAACACTGAGCCACCGAGTCCGTCGGAATATATGCATTATTTTACTTTATTGTCATTAAAGTATTTTATTATAACTAACCTGTTATTACATTTGACAATCAATCAGTATCTGAGCGTATACCAATGTATGAGTTTGACCTTAACCAATTCATAAAACACTGTTTCCTGGATGTTTCTTGGTCAACAAAATAGAACGTCGTCCATCAAACGAAAATAAATAGCTACCTACGTCGTGTAATGATGTAAGTATGTACGTACATCGAACATATTATGTAGATGTATGTTCCGGCCAAGTGGCAAGTTTCCAGCGGCGGCGCGTTTCTGCCCACCAAACGAATTCCAATTTCCCGATAGTGACTAGAAAATCGAGAACTATAATATCTAAAACTCAATCACTGATTCTCCGCCGAATTTTCTTTTTTTTACTCTTTGTCATAAATATCAAAAAAATAAGTATTTATTCTTTACCAAAAATATCAATGATTTACAAACATTGTTAGGTATACCTACCTAGTAGGTACTAAAATACCTGTACCAGGTGCACCATACCTAAGATAATTATAGTAAAGGAAATAAATTTACATATTATGTAAGTAATAAAGTAAACAAAAAAAAACCGGCTAAGTGCGAGTCGGATTCGCGCACCGAGGGTTAAATATAAATTCATATTCACACATGTCTTGAACTCTATATCAGATACTCAGGCCTGCAATCCCTTGAAGCTGTGAAAAAATGAAACTTCTATGCCAACGCAACATGAGATACGGCCGTTCATGCCGCATATTTGGACACTCGCATGAGAATCAAAACCTATAGGGTACTATCATTGTGGCCAGTATCATTTTGCGAACTTGGAGATAATAGTACATTATGGTACTAGTGTGTAACATTGGTGATTACCGTCGAGGCGCCATTGATTAAGAGAGCCAAGGACGGTAATCATCAATACACACGAGTATCATACGACGTTTTTCAACACACTTGTGAATAAAATAACAATAAAAACTCATTTCAACAGTGAAAACGAGTTGTGAAAAATGTTTCGCTATGGCGGGAAAAATTAATCAGTTTTCCTATGCGCGCGCATTGCGATCGGCCACAGACTAAAGGGATGAGGTTTTTATTTTTATTTTCGGCGCATAGGATTTGCGCCTATTCTGCCACGTACAAAATGGGGAATTTAAAGTTTTCTTTTATTAAAGAGAAAACAAAAGTTATATTTGAGTGAAAGTTTTATTTATTAAACACGAACGAGTTAAAATTATCTATTTAAATAAGAAGTTGCATGAAATAAGCAAGCAATAGGAACATTAATTTATTTGTTCTATTGAACACGATCTTTTTTTTTGAATAAAAACTTTTTTGAGAACAAAGCAACTCAACCAATAAAATTTAAAAAAAATCTATAACTCACTAGTGAGTTATAGCAATGAAAAAGTCACAGTTTGATTATGGGTGTCATTCTGTGCCTAATTGCGTTGACCATAGAGCCACTTTATGAGCAAGTGTGCTGAAAAAACTTTTTGTTATTTTACATTTAGTTTACCGACATAGTCTTACCCAAAATTAAAAAAAACACGTTAGTAATGGATTTTCATACACGTTGTCAGCGCGTTTTCTTCCCGCATATTTGTACGATAGTAATGACGTACATTCTGCCTCAAATTCGATAAAGTATTAAGGTACTTTCTAAGTAGGTGTAGTATAAAATTATTTGTCATTCGAAACAGCTTATTAATTTCAAATTCTTATTTTTTGTTTTGTATGAGAGATAAGTTTTTTTCAAAATGGATGGAATAAAAATGAACCCGTCTACGTATCCAATATAATGGCAATATAATGTATTGCGAGACTATTATATTATTTGTATGTAAGGTCGGCAACGCACTTGTGATTCCTCTGGTGTTGCATAGACACCCGCGGGCGGTGGTAATCACTTACCATCAGGTGATCCGTCTGCTTGTTTGCCATCTATCACATAAAAAAACGTCCGGGAATGCGGCCGGTGCAGGGTGCAGCGGCCGGCGGCCATGCTCACGCACTTCCTCGTGCAGTATTGATCGGCCGCGCGGCCGTGACTCAGGCCGCCCTTGCCCGACATTCAACCGCCGGGCGCCCGACACCCGCGCGGGCGCCCCTGCCACCCCGGCACCCCCGCGGCGTTATCACCACAATCGTATCTACCACTGTTTTAGGCAGGATTAATGGTCTTTTTGATGGATAGCTCGTTAAGAAAAGCTACAAAAGCATCATCTTACACGACGATGATATACGTATTTTTTTCATCAAATACACAAATTTCTAAAGATAGGATAAATTTGTGTGTTATGGACTCATTTTTAATGTTAAAGGAACTAACACTACAAAAATACCGTATTCTAAAAACACTAATGGTAGTGAAAGTCATTAACATTATCAAAGGGTGCTTATTTTCGTCACGTATCCAGGGGGAGCTTTACATAAAAAACAGACTCCGCATAGTTGCGATTTGCTTTAATAAGAAGTCGTCAATTTTGTCTTTTATAATGGTTTTTTGTTACTGCAGAAAATTAAAATATAGGTAAATTTCTAAATTTATTCAAATAAATTATTTCAGATTTAAAATCCATATAATTTGTTAGTAAACTTGTAACCACATATAGATTGTTAATTTACAAATAACGCAAGTTTTTTTTTTATTTAGTCCAAATTTACAAAATCAACATCATGTCTACTTTGGGAAGTATCATAATCGTATTCATTTTTTATACCTTCCCAAAATAGATTCACTTCATTTACAACTCCATCTGTCTGAATACTTTTGGTGTGGCTAGTATTACGTAAATGCTGGTATTAGATCTGACGATGTATTCTATCAAATCAATGCCAAAAATGTATAAACTCGCCCGATTTTGTAGTTAGATCAAGGATTTCATTTACAATATTGAAATGGATTTACAAAAAGTGGGTTTATATTTGTCAAAGATTTGATCAAACTTTCGATATTTTAAAAGTGGAATCAGACTAAGACTCCACTGGGAAAATTGTTCAGTTTCATCAATGGAACCCACGGTTTAAGTTTCCAAAGGTGGTATTTTTACCCTGTATATTTTAATTTAAATAGGTACTCGTATATCATCTTAGCAAGTTTGTCAGTAGGTGGACTTCCGCAACCAGCCAGTGTCAGTAGCTAACAGACGCTGGCGTCAAATATCTAGTTTTCTGTGCAAACATCCCCGTTATCCGTCATGGATTACAATCTTAGTTCCTTATAGACTACGAATATTACGACTGTTGTCGGCGACTGAGTCACTTCTTTCAATACATTTTCACCTACACCCAGTGATCCCTTTCCGCCCTATCACCAGACACCCCAGTGCCCTGCGATGCGCAGACGGAGGGACGCCGAAGGGAGATCAAGTAATCGCAGAGCGTCTTATTCCTTTTATTTTTGTATATGTAGGTATATAGGTACATTCATTGCAGTATTATTTATTTTATTGTAAGATTAGGCGATGAAATTAACTTTGTTAATAATTGACTTTTTAAACAGAACAGAACTTTTTAAACGTTGAAGATAAAATAATTTATTTACTGATGAACTTGTTTTATTATATTTAAAAAATATTTCCTAAAAAATACAAATGTGTAAGAATGCGTACTCCAAGAGAATAAATGGATACCTGCTAAATATTTTCCACAACTCATTCAAGTTCAAGAATATGTACAATTTGCCAAAATAAGACATCCCGAGGGACCCGGTGGGGGCCCTTTAGCAACGAGGGGTAACTGGGACTACCCTAAGAGGTTTCGTCTTGTTGTGTCCTCTTTTAGAGCGGGGTTCTTGATGTTATAACTTTTTTTAAAAAAACAAGAAAATATTTCTCCTGTCGTTTACCTCCTTATAAACGCTGTCTACTCGGGCAGTCGTATAAATTCTGTTTTTATGAAGACAATACGTAGAACACTCACCAGACTATCTGCAAAAATCTTTCTGTCTCTGATTACGTATGTACTTAGACCTAGGTAAATTTTAGATGGCACTGAATAACTTTTTGATAGCTACAATTTTTTTTCTCTCGTTGATAACACACATATTTACTCATTTCGCTAAATATTGTAAATATAGATTTATTTTAAAAAGTTTTTTATAATAAGCTAATATAAATCGAGGCATTACGTATCAATTTATATTAACTTTTTTTTACTATAACAATCACAATTTATTTTAAGGAATTTGAATTTTTTATTTGAAAATTTCTGTGATCAGGCGACGTCGGGGGCAGCGTCTAGTATCCCATATAAACGACCAAATAATTGGAACATATTTGTGTACTACCAATACAAAAATATGTTCCAATGATTACGCACACAACCGAGGTCGAACTTAACCTCCCAATCAATAATATATCATTTGGGAAGCGGTGGTGAATGTTAAGTGGTGGCAATGGTGCATACTTTCCCGTTGCGCGAGGGTATGGACGGTGGATCGATGCCGCCCGCGTTCACGGTCAACGCCCTCCGCCCGCCCTACGCTTCCGCATCACCCCGCCCGCCCCACTCCGCGCCATCACCCCTAATCACTCGCCCACACTAAATATAACCGCCGAAGCTAACGGCGCCCAAAGTCCGCGCTCCCGTTATTATGAAACACTATTAGCCCTACTATTTAAAGACAAATATTTTTTCTACATTAGATGAAGCATCTGAAGTTGTATTATTTGAGACTTCTATATTTAGAAAGGTTTTACGAAAAGATTTATTTATAATGTATGTATTAGGGAGTGTCAGTACAGGAACAAAAAGATTTAACCAAGTCAGTTGCATAATTAATATATATTACTTCAGAATAATAACATCACATATTTCTTATAATATTATAAATGTAAAAGTATGGATGTTTGTTTGTTTGTTCCACTTTTACGCCGTAACTACTCAACGGATTTTGATGAAATTTGGTATGTAGTTAGATAAAGCACTCGGCTAACAAATAGGATACTTTTTATTGTAAAAAATCTCGAAGGTTCCCGGAGGAATGACTAAAAACTGAAATTTGTACTTTGTCACTAGATGGCGCTGCCTTAACATTTTATTTCCCTCTGGAGCTAATTCTGAAGTCCACGCAGACGAAGTCGCCGGCGGAAGCTAGTTTAGGATACAAATTAAAAGTATGTTAAGTTCTTGTATTAGTTCTCACGAGTATAATAAATTAATATTCAAGATAAATCACACACGGTCGTCTTGCCAAAACTAGGATTCCTTTTGCTAGGGGGACCTATATACAGGATGTAAAAATATGTGTAGCAATACTTTATGAGTAGCCCACTCTACTCGTGTAACTGAATCAATTTCCCGTCACCGTTGTAAACTTTAATAGATTAAGAATCATACAAAATACAACGTAACTACGCTTCACTACAAGCACAGTAATCCGAAAACTTTTAAACAAGAACTTATCCAGGAATCCTGTTTCACATGAATTTTGAGTTAAGAAAATTTGAATAGCCAAAACTTTTAATAAGATAATGTTCTTTTACAAGCATGAATAACTTTAAAAAACCATGACATCTCATCTGATTTAACTATTTATTGATATGTCTATTTCATTAAAAAGTAATCAATCAAGGGAATATTTGTTAGTACCTGATGCCAGGTGGTAAGAGCTTCTCAGTTGCCTAGAATAATAGATCAGTATTACAAAGGCTGATTAGATGGAAATGGCCTATTGTTGTAGTTATTGGTTCATAGATGCGCCTACACTGAACTCCGAATGAATGGCCCGATGCAACTAGAAACGATGGCTCCTGGTATCGACCGGATGGTGTCCGATAGTGACTCCTTGGTTAGCAGGTACATCATATTATATTTATTGGTTGGAAACAAAAGCACAGAACGTAACTGTATAAACTCATTCAGGTTTCCATAGACAATGTGATAGTATACATGTTTCTGTAAAAGCCCGAACAATGGTAAATTCTAAGATTTACCAACTTTTAATGGTAAAAGTCCAACCTAACCTAAAATGTTGGTAAATCCTAAGATTTACTAGTAAAACCTAAGAGTTACCAATATACGGTCTTTTATATTTTCCTTCTCTGAACGCGATCTCAACCTGCTGCGGGTAACATCCGGTGACGGTTGCTGTGCGCTAGTTAGGCAACACACGTTAATGCGTGTACATTACAAACATCATATTTGTATAAAGCAGTAGTAGGTTATAATAACGTGACATTTGTATAGTGATTCTAGGGTATGCCACAGAGAAACGAAGGTAGTTGTTTGGTAGACAATGGCTGCTCGATTAAAATACATTGAGACAAGCCATTTTCCAACATTTTTTTTATGTATACATATGCACTGTGCATACACAGTTAACCAAAAAATAGCAATCTGACAGCGTTAGTGAACCAATGGTTTAATCCTGACTTCGTTTACAATGTAATCAAACCTTGGTATTTCTACGCAGGCATTTATTGATCCCTTGCACCCCAATACACGCTTGCTGCATTAGTTCACATTCCTCGACAGCTACGTACAGTACAATAATACAAAAAATGCGGCGACGAAGCGAGGAGGGTCCTCAGACGCACCACATAGCGATAGCTAAGCTACAGTCACGGCTGCACAGTGAGTGGGTGAGCAGACTGCAGCCAAAGCCGGCTGAATCCCGGAAAACTACCGACCCAGTCTAGACATGGGGGCAGCTACCCTTGCCCCCGCGCCCCGCCCCGCCCCGCAACTCTGGCGCTTTCACCACCGACTTGCAGTCGTTGTAAAAAGAAAACCCAAAGCTATTGAGTGATGCACTATGTGACAAGACTACAAAAGTCGAGAGAAACGGAGACAAAAACGTATGAGGGTTTTCAATTGAAGTTGAAGGGAAAAACGCGGGGATTGTGTTAGGAAATAACTCTTCGGGGTTGCATTCAAGTACGGTTGGTTAAGCCCAGGGCCTATTTTTACTCACATAGATTTATTTATTTATATTTGAGTTTACTCATTCCAAAGATGAAAACAAAAAGTCGAAACGTCGTTAAACCTAACAAAGTTTTATTTGAACCCAAAACGTATGCTATCAGCACTCTAACACAGAGTAGCTTAAATTGTTATTCATTTTAGTTGTATTATTGTTATTCAGAGTTCAATGCACTTGACTTTTTATCGGAAGCACTGACTCCACCAACCGTTAAGGGCGTGGTTTCATTTGCATACACTATAGTGATCACCTTGAATTAGATGGAGTCCGCGCGATATGCATGATTGACTGTGCTGCAGTGGGTTAGTGAGAGTGAATTACAGGGACGGTGCAGGGTGCAGGGTGCAGGGGGGTGGGTGCAGACAGGGAGGGCCGGAGTGTGGGGCCAGACGGGAGGCGACGCACCTCGTTTCCGCACCATGTAGCTGAACACACAGACATACAAACATGCAACAGCAAGGGTCTAATATAGCCCACAATACCATCTGCAACAGTAGCTTCGGTGAAAGCTGTTTCACAGCTCTACTATACCTCAAAGGAACTTTCTTTCCAACGATTCGTCGTGTCGTCGTCATTTGTTTAATTTTGTAAAAAAATCATCTTACACTAATTAGCTCGTAAAAAAGGTAGTTCCTACTGAACAGACACACAATTAAAAAAAAAGATTCATGGTAGAATTGCACAGATGCTGAAAAGGTGCTGGGGCAGGCGTTGGTGGTGGCAATGGTCGTCAAATGAAACTTGGGAAATACTACAGAAAATCATACAATGTATGTTAAACAAAAACGTAACTGCTCACTTCTTTTTCTTTGTCTAATAGCCAGATGTAATCACACCCAAACTTTATATTATTATTATCTACGATCTAAATGAAAACTTATCCTTCGACTTCTGCTGCTTTACTCAAAATACGGGCTCTTCGCATCCACAATATTAAGTCAACTATTTTAGAAACCTCTCATTTATAAGTATAATTTTTATTAAGTATCTGAAGAATGTGAACCTAAAGTTCCCGTGTTAGGTTAGCGAAAGAACACACAACACTGCATACCGATACGATTTGCATTACACAATACGGTGTAAACAATGATGAGTCAACGGCAGTGAGTTGGTTATCCTAACGAGAGATCCCACAGACAGTCAAATATACTAATATTTTTTTATAAACTAACATAGTTACTGTTATATGACTGACTCGGTGGCTCGGTGGTTAGCACTCCTGACTACTGATCCGAGAGTCATGAGTTCGATCCTCACCCAGGGCATCATTTTTGTGATAAGCAGATTTGTTTGCTCTGTGTCTGGGTAAGTATTTAAGGGTAAGTATTTAAACGTATATGGGACGTTTTGCGAATGGGACATTATCCGCCTAAAGGGTATATCAGTGTCTGGTTCTCATAGTACAGGGAATCCTAGTTTGGGGCCAGATGACCGTGTGTGATTTGTTTATTATTATCCCGGATATTATTATTATTACTTAGTTATTGTTGAATCGATAAAGACAAACATATGTAGTTTGAGGAAGCGGCTTGTCCGCTCGCTTCACATCAGGAGGTCACGAGTTCGATTTCCGGCGGGGTCCACCTTTGTAAGACTCGGTTTGATTGGCGGAAGGGCATTTTCTGAGCCCGCCTGGCTAGCTACCACCATCTTATTTAAGTCTTGCCGGCAGAAAGATAAGATAGCCAGTTCCCCATTGCATTGGGGATTCTTAGTAAGCCCTCTTTCATCTTCGACATCATCATCACTTATGTACCATGAGGTGAGACGATGCCAAGGGCTTATGCCCATTGAGGATTAAAAAATATTGAGCTAACACACGTCACCAACATAAAATGGTATCACAGTGGGCCAGCCGTATCATGTATTCGTATGTTTTTCGCCATTCTGGTGAAGCTCGAAGATCGCATTAAGGTGCGGACAGACGACGCGCGGAGTCGTCGGCCGCGGCCAAATCCCGCGCAGTCAGAGACGCGCTTCTGAAGGTGTGGATAGGAGACGCGCATTAGCCACCATTGTAGATTCACTAAAGCAAAATCACGAAGAAAGCCAAGTTAAGCGCATCTGATTCTGTATAGTGACCTACTGTTGTGAGCCTACATACAACAGTGGCTCGGCTCGCGCTAGCACGCGTCTTGTATCTGCACCTTTAGATAGCGCGTCCCTGACCGCGCGGGCCTTGGCCGCGGACGACGACTCCGCGCCGCTGTAGCGACACGATAACTTTGCGCTCATCCCACTCCGTCCCGCGGGAACAAGTGAGATAGAATACACTTGATTAGAAATTCGATATGTGTTCGATATGTTTGTTATAGCATGGATGAACCAATGTCAGTATAGATTTTTGGACTGTGGTGGAAATAAAGAATATAGTGGAAGAATGTGTGTAGATAGGACATTAAGTGAAACAAACACATACTTGTGAATATTATAGTTACAGACAAAAATATCGTACAATAATGTTTTTATTCAATCACGCTTTAATTATAATACTGTAGTTTACTACGGTTGCGATTAATTTAATTGTAATTAGTGAAATATTGTCTGCGTTCCTCTAAAGGCCATGCTCGTGAACTTTGGCTGTTGGAACGTTGGAAAGCGCTGGAGTGCTCGGGCATGGTGCCGCGCTGAGTGCACTGCAGAAAGCGAGGGTCATGCGCCCGCGCGCGGTCGTCGCCCGGTGCGCCTGCGCCGCGCCAGCCACCAGCTGCATCACTATACGCGCCGACTTCGGAAAAAACCACCCGCGCCCGCGCCGCTCCCAATCTGAATTGCTAACATCGCAAATTGCAACTTCATTAACTGCCCGAGGCGCACACGCGATCTGTATATACATATACGTAATTTCAGGATTAGGTAAAATTTCAATAACGTTTGCGTACGATTGGTTTTTTGTATCATTAATATAAAATAAACAGTTGCATCATTAGGATAGAGGCCAGGTCATCTCCATGGCCACGAAAATAAATAGGTATGGTACAAATACAATATTAAGAAAATATTGTAAATACTGCGTAAGGGTATTTTTAACCGACTTCAAAAAAAAAGGAGGAGGTTCTCAATTCGTCGGAATCTTTTAAAATAATATAAGTGTCGTCAAGTACGTCTTACGTTAAGAGATAGATAAGTACAAGGCGGATAATTACTGTTTTCCCGTGGGATCACGAGCGCGCGAGCTGCTCCTCTAATCACTAAATGAACGGCATCGTAATTGCGAGCTCAACCTAGGCATAATAGCACACTGCGTAGAAGCCACCTCGTAATATAAGGGTTACCTTTTTCCGGCTTTGCAAACTGTCCGGCTTTAATTGCAAAGCACGGTCAAACTCATGCGGAAACTCAAACTAAAAATGTTATTAAAAATAAAATTTCAAATCATACTCTTTGTTGTTACACAAAATAAAAAGAAATGTACTTTCGAATAGTACCATCTAGGCGGTCGTATCGCTGTAATTCCTCCAGACAACTAGGAATTCGGAAAAAGCTAAAAAAATTAGAACGCAAGCAACGTTTAAAAGAAAAACAAGCAATTTTAAGTTATGTTTAAACATAATATACCTGCTGTAAAAAATAAACTATTAATCATAATAGCCTATACATAAACATACTATATAAACCAAAGTATTGTTTTCTACGAAATACAAAGTTCTTGCGGCGTAGAACGAATACACTGAACGTTTCGGGAAGTTTCAGCGAAGCTAGAAGAAGAAAAGATGAATAGAACCAGCAAACACCAAGTATATTTTCTGTGAGCCCGTTCGAAAATTATCGGTATCATTAAGTACTTAGAATTCATCAAATCGAATGAACGTAAGTTATTCAATAGGATCAACAATCATTTATAATGTGAATGCGGGATTCGCCGGCCCGAGGTTTGCTGGCATGAATTGCAAACAAGAGGTTCTGGATGGATACTCGGGAGCGAACAATGACTCCCGCTAGCCACACTCACCTCGAACTAGGAGGACTTGTAAAAAGCTATGTGGAAAATATCTGCTAAATGTACAGTTTTCGACTGGAGTTTTCATTGCGCTGTATTTGGTTTCCGAGAAAATATTTATCTAATAAGTACTCGTATAGCAGGTACAGATGATACTGATACTTCATCGCACAATACTTTATGTAAATTATGTTAAGTTACAAATAAATGTATGTATATTTCACTCTATAAATTAAGCGGCCTTGTTGCTTAAAGTAATTTCTTTCAAGTAAGTTGTCAATAAACAGTGAGCTGTGTAAAACAAACAAGACAACTAAGTTGCAAGTAATTAAAATGATTCCAATGTAAACAATAAATAATAAAACTTAAAAAGGGTTTGCTTTTCGTAAATGTCGGTAAAATAGTACTAGTTATAACATTGAAAAGGGTCATAGAAATGGATAACAATTTTCTTATCCGGAATTGGTTAAATTAAAACAAGTGACATCCAATCTTGTGACTCATACCACAGTATAAGGATATTTATACAGTATGGACACCTGTCGCTCTCTAAAGGCTACCTCACTCCCCTTGTGTTACTTTTTAGTGACCGGTTGTCTTCCGATTGTCAAAAGATTGGCAAACCAAAGACAATTTTATTTTTATAAGAAGAGACGCAATGGCTTCTAAAGCTATACAGCCTTGTCTCGTGTACACAGTATTCACTTCATTAAAAATGTCTTTTGTTAAACATTGTCGTTTATGTTAATATTTGTCGTTAAAAGTTCTACTATTTTCGGTAATATCAATTCCTGAAAACGGTAACATAACAAAAGGTGGTATGACCAAGAAGCCTTTGCTTAAACATCCGTAGATACTCACACACCCATTAACACGTGTAAAGACATGAAGAAGTGTCAAATTTCTATGTAGTAAACAATAATGCGATATTTGTATGAAGTGTCAGGGGTGTGGACTCATACAAAGCAATTTTGAGGGTGAATAAATTTCATCACATTTTATAAAATTCGAAGAAATATTGTATCATTTTATAAGTATCTATCAATTTATTTAGATCAGATACCTTGTTATATGAAATATTCGTAATCCATAACGAAGTGTTGCTCGCGTTGATGTCTTTTCTATGAATGCTTACCCGAAGGAAGGTGCTTGTGTTGATGTCTTTCCCATCAAAATGTTTCGTTCGGAGAATAGCCTTCTTTCGTAATTTTTCTCATGAATATTGTGGAGGATAGGCCTCCCTTCATAATATATATAGTAGTCTAGCATTTTATTTATATTTTACTTTTTATTGATTACTTCTGTTTTTTAAATCTTTTTTGTTCTTCTATAATTTCGCTAAAATATATTCGTAGAAATAAATTTTCCATATACATTTTTCCTCTTTCCACATTTTTATTTTCCACACCCACTTAGGAATCAATATTTAAAAAAATCCTTAATGCACCGCTAAAACACTTATGCTTGCCTGCCTATAGTAGAGACAACGCAGAGTGTCTCATTAAATCACGGTACTTTTTTATAGGTTTATATACATTGACAAGCATTGGTAACTATTAAAAATCATGTGTTTCTTTTTTCTTCATAAATATCATTTAAAAGAAGTTATTTTTGGACCGGTGAATCACTATTACAAAGGGATTCCCTTCGAGTATTGATCTCTTCAGACACGTCATGGGTTCGCCCGAGAGGGTGCGGGATGACAAATACCTACGAGTAGTATAAAATGGTTTCAGGCTTTACGAACAGAATGTGAGTAATCATCGCAATGATTCTATATAATTAATATGAAGCGGAACAAAAACATGTAAATTTTATGAAAATATGACCTTCAGTAGGTACTCTGTCTGTAAAATCAATGAATATATTAAATGGATTGGAGAAACGAACTTTTATATTGCTTAGGTTTCTAAAACATTGTCTAGTTTTCTATTTAGACTGTGCGCCGGCCGTAGCTAGTCGTAGCGCTACGGCGCGCTGCGCAGGCGCAGCGGGTCACTGGCCCGCGCGGCCACTGCACTCGACTTCTAACATTGCAACTTTTTCTATTGCCGCCGCCGCGCCGCATCTAAGCAACTTAACTAAGTGCCGAGGTATGTGCATGAGCGGGCGTTTGTCGGTAGTCGGTACACAAGCCGACTGGCCTACGATATAAATAGAGCATGGGATCAATTTACGGCTGTTTTATGTATATAATACTCTTCTTCAGTATTTTTACTTACTTTGCTTTATCTTTTTATCTCCACCTATGCATAGATATTGCAGATAATCTCACGATTATTTGAATCGCGATACTGATTAATATCTGGGCTGTTTTTAATCAGACTTTTTTTTATTACATCACTATTTATTACACAGTATAGCTACAAAAGCAGCATCTACAGCTGATAACATGCTTCCACAAATTTATTGGAAATAAAATAGTAAACAACATTAAACATGCATAACTAAACGGCTCATCGCGGTTTCATTTGTGAATTATTTAACAAACTTTAGGAGGAGTTTGACCAAATGAATGTGAACGAACAGATTTTTTAATGATGTAAAAAACATATTTTAAGTTTCAAGTTTTAGGGGATCAAATTTAAAATAAAATCAAGTTTTACAGATTGCTGTGAATATAGATATTTTAAATTAGATCGGTTTCACACTTTTGTGTTTGTCATTTTCTTTTCTGTTTTTTATTTATACTGTTAAGCAATAGTAGCAACCAAAGGCTCCCAAAAATGTTCTGATTGACACTTTTTTGAACTCATGTGACGGAACAACATACCCCGAAGACCCTTGGGTAATTTAAGAGAGCCCTTTCAAACATTCGGTCATTGTATGGGAGTCCAAAATAATTTTATGGATTTTCCAGAGACATTTGATTAGTATAATTTATTTATATAGAAACCCCGTACCCGGTTGAATAGTGCCCGCTGGCACTATTTGTTAAAAGTATGTGTAAATAACGAACGAGTTAAACGAATCAGAAAGGTCACTGAGTGTTATACGATCATGACCATCATCAATAGGCGAGCGAGTGCAGCCTGCATGCAGCTCGTTACGCAATCACTTTCGCGTGCAGCAGCGGCGCGGCTGCGGCGCGGCGCGGGCTCGGCGCGGCGGGGCGCAAGCGCATCGCATCGAAAGTGCAACGCCCCGGTGAACTTCGCGTTTAAGTGGGCCGGTCGCGCTGATGCGCGTAGCAGATATAGTGAATCTAAGTATTGTCTTGGTCATGTCATAGCCATATTAAAATGAATTCAACTAGGTATATTATTACGTATGTAGAAATATACATTTATCTGTATATTTTACAGGCATTTTTTTTTTTAAATTAGGTACGCACTTGTGTTGAGTTTAGGGTCATTCTAGGAAATTGCAATTTTTGTGTTCATTTATAATAACTCTTGAAATATTATTATTTATGACAAATTGGTAATTTCTCATGCAACAAGGTGCAACAGTGTATCGGGGACATTTGACAGTATACTCTTAAATGTATATTTTGTATAAAAAAACTGGGCGACAATACGTGACAAGTCACGTCCTGTCGACTGTTCGGTGACTGACTTCTAAAGTTTAATAGTTTCTAAAAGTTGTTAGCAAATTTTCCACCTACAAAATCGTATGGTTATCGGACATAACATACCCCTAAATTACATTTTAAAATATTACAGAAAAATAATATATTCAAATAAAAAACATGCAAGTATTTCTACGACCGTGATAATTTTTTTATCACTTCTGTCGACAAGCAAAGTTTTTATTTAATACTTCGAATTTTTTCAACTAGCAACATCTCGCTTCCTTTTATAGCAACATTTGAATAAACTTTTCAAAGCAGAATGGCGAATTGTTTTGCAAGGTTAATGTGTTCTTAGATAATTTTAATTGAAAAGCTATTCTACAGGTGTGTCAAAGTTGTAGTGTCACTTCTAAAAGGCGAAAAAGAAAGTTATGTAACATATTTACAAAAAATTTTTCATATGTCCTTGTAAAAACAAAGTATCTCCTCATTTTAATGTATTTTTTTCAAAAATAACATCAAAAGTAAAGTCAGAAATTCAACATGGATTCAAATTGTCACTTCTATCGATGTCACACCTGTCGACGGTTTTGTCAACAGAAGTGACACTAGTCGACAGAAGTGACACATATTTATATTATATGAAATTATTTTAATGCCCGTTTTGGCTAAAATTAAATTTAGTGCTTTAAAATTATTATTGACTGTTTTTACAGATAAGATTATTCTTTATTTTCACTTTTAGATGCCGAATAAGAAGTTAAGTGATATAGAGAAGAAAGAAAGACGTGGACGGCAACAAAGGGAGTGGGTTAGGAAAAAACGATCTCGATTAACTGAAGCTCAGTTAGAGGAAGGAAGACAAAAATATAGAGAGAAATATAAAAAGAAGAAGGAGTCAGGACAAGTAAAAAGTATAAATGATCTTATACCAAGAACGCGGAAACAAATGAGAAAACAATGGAGAGCACGTACTCGAAAATATCGCGAAAAGAAACGCCTTATGAAAGAAAATGAAAGAATGCTTATAAATAAGACACTATCACTGTCTTTGCCAGTTCCAAGTAAAGTGAGGAGAAGGAGTTTAACTTTGCCTCCAGGTCCTTCAAAAGACATTGCCAGGACGAAGTCGGCGCACATATGCAGAATTGGCGAGAGACTAGAGCGTCTTCCCTCGGGAACTCGTGCGTTCTGGTCTCTGGCCAAAGCTGTCCAGGGGAATTTCTGCATGCCATCATTTCCACCACTGCACATGAGAAATGATTCATTGGCCCACAACGCAAAGGAGAAAGCCGATCTTCTAGGCAAACTCTTTGCGTCCAACTCGACACTGGATGACGGGGAAACGAGCCGCCGACCATACCGCGGTGCAAGAGCTGTATGCCGGATATCCGGTTCCACCAAGGTTCAGTGCGTAAAGCACTGCAGGTTGTCTGGAAGAGATCGCTCTTTAGCGATAAGACCGCCTACCTGTATAACTTTTTTTATTTTAATGTTGATGTTTTTATTTTCCTGTTTTGTTGTGCAATAAAGTGTTTTCATTCATTCATTCATTCATTCATTCATTCACTATTTTTCCTCGACATTCATAAGTCGAGTGGACCCGATGGAATCCCTCCTATCGTGTTGAAGGTGTGTGCTCCAGAGTTGGCTCCAGTTTTAACGCTCCTATTTCGGCTTTCCTACTCTTCTGGCGCAGTCCCGAAGTCATGGAAAACAGCTTTGGTGCATCCGATCCCTAAAAAAGGTGACCGCTCGAATCCGTCCAACTACAGGCCGATAGCCATAACCCCCTTATTCTCAAAGATAATGGAATCCATTATCAATAGCCAGCTCCTTCGGTATCTAGAGGACCGCCAGCTGCTTAGTGACCGACAGTACAGTTTCCGTAAGGGCCGGTCCGCTGGTGATCTTCTTGTCTACCTGACACATCGTTGGGCACAGGCGATTGAGACTAAGGGGGAAGCATTGGCGGTTAGTTTGGACATAGCGAAGGCCTTCGATCGGGTCTAGCACAAAGCACTTCTTGTGAAGCTTCCTTCTTATTGGCTTCCCGAGGAATTATGCAAATGGGTCACTAGTTTTCTTGCAGACAGAAGCATAAAGGTTGTAGTCGACGGTGCATGCTCAGATTCTATGTCTGTGAATGCTGGTGTCCCTCAAGGCTGTGTGCTTTCGCCTACACTGTTCCTTCTGCATATCAATGATATGCTACAAATCAGCAGCACTCATTGTTATGCGGATGACAGCACAGGTGATGCCTTATACACCGGCCGTGCTAACATTTCTCGGGAAAACGTCATAGAGAGCCGAAACAAACTTGTGTCGAAAGTTGAAGACTCTTTAAAGAAAGTCTCAGAATGGGGTCGGCTTAACTTAGTCCAATTTAACCCCACTAAGGCACAGGTTTGCGCGTTCACTGCCAAGAAAATGCCATTTGTCGTATCACCTCGTTTTGAGGACACTCCCCTTAATGCCTCAGCTAGTATCGGAATCCTTGGTGTCGACATATCGAGTGAAGTCCAGTTCCGTGGTCATCTAGAGGGTAAGGCTAAATTAGCCTCGAAGAAGCTTGGTGTGCTCAATAGATCGAGACGGTATTTCACTGGGGCCCATCGCCTGCAACTTTATAAGGCGCAGGTTCGGCCTCACATGGAATACTGTTCTCATCTCTGGGCAGGGGCACCCCAGTACCAGCTTCTCCCTCTGGACCGCATTCAACGGAGAGCAACTCGAATCGTCGGCTGCCAGGAAATTTCAGATCGGCTAGACTCCTTGGCGCTGCGTAGAGATGTAGCCTCGCTCTGCATTCTCTATCGCATGTACAATGAGGAGTGCTCCGAGGAATTGTTCGGATTGATCCCTGCCGCCTCTTTTCGCCATCGTTCTACGCGACCATATATCATAGATAGATAGATATATGGTTGGCAGTCCACAACTGTGCGTTTCACTAGAAACTTTCTGCCTCGCACAACCAAACTGTGGAATGAATTGTCGCCTGCGGTATTTCCGGACCGATACGACATTCAAACCTTCAAGAAAAGAGCGTACTCCCATATCAAAGGCCGGCAACGCACTTGTGACTCCTCTGGTTTTGCGGGTGTCTATGGGCGGCGGTAATCGCTTACCATCAGGTGATCCGTCTGCTCGTTTGCCACCTCGGCCATAAAAAAAAAAAAGAGAACAGTGATAATGAGAATAAAAATGAGAGGCCTAATGATATTGTTTTACCTCCGAAACCTCCGAAACGAAATCGCATTCGAATCAACTCATGTTCAAGCGACGAAAATATTTTTTTAAATTGTCGACAGAAGATACGTCACTTTAGTCGACATTTTTGTAAATTTTTATTTCTACAAGGTTTTTCTTTACTTTTTTAACTCCTCTAACATAATTTTAAAACTGTAGTAAGGAGACTTTAAATATCATTTTTATTTTGTTTATTATAATGTACGTTTTTAAGCTTTTAAACTAAAAGTGTCACACCTGTTAACATGTGGTCATTTCTGTCTAACAGTTAAATATAAAACAGGTGTTTGTTTCAATTAATTATTAATATTAAGCTATGACACCATTTTTTTGGAGTTCCTATGTGGCTAATAAAGATTGCTATGGTACGTTATTAAAGGAAAAGTTGATTTGTATTTTTTTTTTTTCATTTGCCCTATCGTAGAATGACCCTTTATTCTTACTTTATAGTTTTACTATAGCTAAAAGGAAATTTTGATATATTTTTATACTAGGATCGTTATTACTTTATCGCACTCAGATCTCGACTTTTTTATTACACCTTACGTGTCTTTCTCACAGGTAAGCAGTGCAGTGCACTACATAAAAGCATTATATAGGGGGGGCTGGTATCTAAGCAGGCGTGCTCTGAAATAGTCAAGACGGGATCTATTTCCTCGGCAGCTGGCTGCGTTCATTGCCCCTGCGCAGGGCGTTAGAAGTACAACGATCTCTGCAATTATCCCTGCGCCTGCGCTCTAAACTTGAACTGCGAGCAATGCACTAGCATGCACTTCACCTTCACTGCTTAGAAAACATCACCTATTGCGTCTAACGTCTGACGCACGAGTAAAAGCGAGATCGTTTGCAGTGAATATACCTCCACAATACGTATACATGCATGCATGCACCTTAGGGCCTGCTTATATTTTTACTTTAGCCTCCGTTCATTCCCACGCTTTCCAATGCTATATGTCACCCGTCCGTCTCAATAACCATTATGTTAAATCTTTCAATGACAATACAAAAAAAAACATTTGTACAAGACTGTTATTATTTCTACATCAAATTGGGTTTGTATACGTTTGCACCTGCAGACATTTTGATGATCCGTATGTTTTTCAAAACATACTCTCCTGTATGAAAATTATCTTTGTCTGAAGACTACTGCGATTGTGAATGTTTATATTTTGGATTTTAGTATTTATATATGTATAAGCAAGTTGGTGCTACTTCTTCTTGAAGTTAACCTCCGTCCAATCTATTTTCATTAGCTCTCGCGATGGATATACAACAAAAACGATGCACAGATTTCTCGTCGTCGATTATACAGCTACTGCTGTAGTATTTGCACTTATCGTCTCACAGTCGCAGTGAAAAGTGCACTTACACTCCCTCGGCGCGCTGATGCCCTGGTAGCAAGTTGCACTGGACTGCACCCATAGTCACCGTACGGTGCACGCTGCGATGCGTGGCTCAATAGCCAATGCAGGCACTAACAAGGTATTGCCAAGTTTGCAGACCCTATCGTTTCCGTTAATATTTTTTTTTTTTTTTTTTTTTTTTTTTTTTATGTGATAAGGAAGGCAAACGAGCAAGTGGGTCACCTGATGGTAAGTGATCACCACTGCCCATAGACACCTGCAACCCCGGAGGGGATTGCAGATGCGTTGCCAACCTAGAGGGCTAAGATGAAATGCCTCTTGTGCCTGTAATTTCCTCGGCTGTCTTACTCTCCACACCGGAACACAACAGTGCAAGCACTGCTGCTTAGCGGCAGGATTAGCGAGTAAGATGGTGGTAGCGATCCGGACGGACCTCGCACAAGGTCCTACCACCCGCAAATGTGAGTGAGAGTTATATCCGAGTGAGATGCTCAGTTGTTAGCTTTTTTCTTGCCGTGAGCACAATTAAACGTGCTATCCCAAAGGATCACAGATTGTGCTGATAATTCAATTCAGCTCGCCGCCTACCTTAGTCCGTACTCACACCGTTTTCTCGGATTGATATCTCGCGATCGATCGCTAGAGTTCGTGCAGTTTTAGGTTTTCCTCTTACATCGTTAGAGACATTTACTGACATTTAATTATATTTTCTGTGTGTAAATAAAATATTGTATTAAGTCAAAAAGTGGTACATTTTCTAGAGAACTATGTATTATTTTATTTTATTAATCGCTTAAAATAGAGTCATTTAATTTCACAAAGTTGGGGTTTTCCTTAATATTGTTGTGGCCAAAAGAAACTCATTCAAGTCATTAAAAAACTTATATGCAATTTATACCATTAGCTACTAGAAATAGGAGCTGGAGGATCTATCTATATATCTTTATCACTGAAATAGTCTTCTTGACTATACTTGCATTTAATTTTGGATTACAGTCTGCTCTTATATTCAATCAAATAAGAGCATTGCATCTTTGCCTGTTATCTGTTGGTATTTGATATTACGATAGGTGTGTTTAGTTTCAGTGAAATAAAAAACCTAGATACCTTAAAGTTATTTGGAAAAACTTTACTCCATACTTCTAGACGGCCCATTTCATAAAGCTCCTATTAACGTACTAAATATGTTTTATTTGAAATATCGAACTGGCTGGATACAAGTTCTTCAGCTGGATTAATAAAGACTTTTTTTGCATTTTATGCATTCCAAGAAAATTATAGTGAGAATATTTTTGCACATTCAAATTCAGTTTTTATATCAGTATCATTCTAAAAAATACATCAAAAGATCAAAACCACTTTTTTTTGATAGTGAAAAAAAATGAAATTTATGTAAAATAAAAATTATTATTACTATAGTAAATCACAAAATGTTGAATCAAGTTCCTTTAAACATCACATCACTACACTCAACGTAATCCTAGTGATGTTTTTATGAAACCTGCACTTGAACAAGTGCACCGCCAAGCAGTACGTAATCATGAGCGGTTAGTTTCACTTAGAGCTACCAGGCTACGAGATTCGCCGAGGAGTTTACTCGTGCCAAGAAAATTATTGCGCGATGGATTCGCACATGCACTTTGATAGAGCGACCTCTTGTTAACGAGTGGAAGAGGGACGGCTAATAACGTGCATTGTGATTGTCGATGCAGCGATGACGTTTTATCGCAAATAAACGGCTGCATTTTCCATTGGCTACTGTCCGCGTAGTGGTGAGGTGTGAGGTATAAAGCGCTTGCATGTGTTGAGGAGCGAGCATTAGTTTTCGCATAAAATTCATTGAGCGATAAATGTACTCTACACAGGCGATGCCAGTAACTATTCACGCACATGCCACAGATGCAGTAAAAGGCTTTAAATCCCAACTAATTTTATAAATGTGTTTTTTTTATTCCCTCCCTCTTGACACTGCAACCCCTCATACAATTTTGTCGAAATTTGGCCTACACGTAGCCGTGGCATGAAAAAGGATATAGGCTTAATTTATTCCCGATAACTTATTTGATTCCCGTGATTCTACCTTATTGGTAGCAAAAAATTATTTACGAGTGAAGCCGAAGAATAAACCTATTATTTTTCCTATATTGTTATTTGAATTATTTCATACATTATCGCCAAACCCTTTATGTCCTCTTAGGTGACTGACAGACGGGGTATACGGGAAATAGAAGCCAGCCTACTAAAGATTCTCCGTTATGCGTCTATTTCACTAAAACTATTTGGATACTATACGACTAACATAGGGTAGCTAGGTAAATGGGCTTAGAAAATGCTTTCGTACCAAACCAGTGAACCGGTTCCAGTGATGTAGACCACACCGGGAAACGAACCCACTATCTCTACTAGTGAAGCCAATGGACTACCCAGTACCCACTGCGACAAGGAGACGATTCCAGAATTTAGTATACTTGTAATGAATATGTTTCTTTAGAATGTAATGAGCTGAACGATTTTTATAGAAGAACTCGAATAAAATAATATCAGTAAATACATCAAATAATAATTATGACTATTTATTTCCTTTTATACATCTATGTTATACTGTAAGCGGTGCATTGTGCAATGACCCGGCCGACGGTGCGGGGGGAGGGGGGGCGCCGGCGCGCGCCTTGACTGCGACGCGGCAAGGGCAGCGGTGCACCGACCGCCAGCCACTCTCTGCACTCCTGGTTATAAAGGTTCGTTTACTACACAACCCTTTTCTGGTCCTAAAATTGTCACACTGAAAAGGACCAGTTCAGTGCATTGTTTGCTAATGACACTGTCGACGCGCGCTTAACAACAATACAGCTCGGTAGCCTGCATGCACCTCGTCAAATGAACAACCGATGCGTTTTCGCTACGTGACTTTATTTCTTGAGCCAAGGTCGCGTAATGTAAATTGAGATCATCAAAATATACTACTACAAAGCTAAACAAGGCGCTCATAAAATAAGACTTCGTTTTATTTGCTTCGTAAATGAGTATTCGCACAGCGAGCGCAGAGGGCACGATTAACACGAATTTATTTATAGAGGTAAATTCAACTGTTTTTTCTTTGCCTTTCAGCGAGATACTTTAGAGCAGGGGTCACCAAATGGCGGACCGCGGTCCAGATCCGGACCGCCGGCCTATTTTGTGCGGACCTTCAAGTAAACAAATCAACTTACGCAATTTTTTTATCTGTGCAAATCGAGCTGTCAAAATTTACATAGAAGAACAACGTTAAATTAGTGTCAAATCCCATACAATTGTTTAACAGCTCGATCTGCATAGTTAAAAAATATACGATACTCGAGTGCGTAATTTATAATTTCCCACGTTTTGTCTTTACTGCCTCGGCTGTTGTAAAAAAGTAGGACCGGACCGCGTCGGTCATATTATTATTTCCTAAAGCGGACCTCAAATGAAACTATATGGTGACCCGTGCCTTAGAGAAACATGTAATCTTGCAATTGAAGTCCTTCCAAAAAGACGTATTTATCTGTTGAGGGTTGCACAGTAGTTCGATTTCAACCCAGGGCAAATATTTGTATGATGATCAGTTTGGTCTATATCTGGGTGCTTAAAATATTTTAGGGTCGTTGATAAACGGCGAATGGTTGATACTCACGATGACACTGAAAATAATTCCCCTTTTTTTTCTTTTTTTATTCTCAATTGGTAAACCCTTGGCATCATCTCACCTGGTGGTAAGTGACAATGATGCCGTAGATGGAAGCGGGCTTACCAAGATTCCCCAACGCAATGGGGAACTGGCTATCTTATCTTCATGCCGGAACACATCAATGCTGTCAACATTGATGTTTGGCGGCAAGACTTAATAAGATGGTGGTAGCTAGCCAGGCGGGCTCAGAAAATACCCTACCACCAACCAAACCGAGTCCTACAAAGTTGGACCCCACCGGGAATCGAACCCGCGACCTCCTGATGTGAAGCGAGCGGACTAGCCGCTAGGCCACGGAGGCGGACATAAACAAACTTACTAAAATTTCCATGTAAGTTTCCAAATCAATCGATCATTTACTGACATTAGTATAGGAAAACATTGTTTATTTGATTCAAATGTATAGGTCGAATGTTTGAGAAATCTCAAGGAAAGTAGCTTGACGACTAGTATCTGTTATTATTTGCCGCTTTTCAGCGACTCAAAAATCACACTTAGAGTTTCGGTCCCGGGATCCCGGGAACGGGAATTCCCGGGAAATTTGCAGTTTCCGATCCCGGGAATATGAGGCCGGGATCCCGGGAATTACTTTTTGTACAAAAAATAACACAAAGATTGATTGATTGACCCTCTACCACACAAAAACTGCGAGTGAATAAACCTTGATGCTTAGCTTAATATTCAGACCACAGATTATCAATTACTACGCTCATTTCATATAGCCGGGTAGCGGCCTTTTTGTCAGGAAATTCCTTCCTTACACCGACGTTATCATTACAAGTATTACAACAGACGTTATCTTACGGAGATATACAAGAGTTGGCACAAAATGGGAAATAAAATAACATCATAATTTTAACCCATTGACTGCCATGCTACTCTTTGACAAATTGTACCCCCACCGCACAACGACGGCTCCAGCTGACAAAACTATATAAAAATCTCAAATCCTGGCGCCTGTGGCAAGGAAACAGGTTGCCGGCCCTAGCCGACTGTGGCGATCAAAGGGTTAATAATCGCAATAATATTTTATTATACAGGGTGTTAAAAAAAGGGCGTTTGAAATTTAAAGTAGTTACTCAGAAATATTCAGAATCAAGTATAGAATACAGTAGAAATATTGAAAAACAATCTACAATTATTTTTCAATTTCCCATAAAAACTTTTGATTCAATATTCAGATTTAGTATGAGAAACTGAAAAAAAAATCTTTTTTTATATATTTTCCTGTATTCTGAACTTGATTCTGAGTAACCCTTAAACATCAAATCAATCAACACCTGTATACGATGTGATTTAAACGAATCGGCGCGGCTTGTCAACAATTTCTCGCTGCGTAAACCAACAATTTTATATTTTTAAATTCAAATTCTTAATTCCCGAATTACCAAATTACCAGGATGTTAAAAAAAAGTTCGTTTGAAATTTAAAATGCTACTCAGAATCAAGTATATGTAGAATACAGGAAAGAGATTGAAAAATTAAGCGATAAGCGCCTAGTTTCCTTCCTTTTTGTAATATGGTAATGAGTTTTGACCGGCTTCTTGCTCTATGGTTAACATAAGTAGGTGACGGATTTGAGTCTCGGCAGGGTTCAAATTTTTAGAACTCGGTTTGGTTAATGGCAGGAAATTTTCTGAGACTTGCTGCCAAACACAATGTTAACAGCATTGATGTGTTCCAGCATGAAGACAAGATGGTCAGTTCCCTCATTTCGTTGAGAAAAGTCGGTAAGTCCAGTCCCATCTTCGGCATCATCATCACTTACCATCAGATGAGATGATGCCAAGGGCTTACAAATCAAAGAAGTAAACATATGCCCAATATCCCATAGAACTTTTGGGTTTGGTGAAGTCGTGCTCACCTAGAGTCAGTGAGAACATAAACATTTTTTATACTAAAATATAATTTCTGTAGTTGCGTAAAACATGTAAGCTTTGCGAAAAAAGTTCAAAAAACCATTGCTAAAAATCTCATTCTCAGAACAAAGGTACGATTTAACTAATAAGAATCTGCCCTTCCTTATTATTCTTCTTATCGTGTGGCACAATTTAACCGTCCTATCCGCAATGTATAGGCGGCGGTTGCCTGGTGTTGCACTTATCATCACCCTTGGTCACGTGTAGGGCATTTAAGATTTACACCTACGGACGTGTGCAACGCGACCATCATACACAACTAGAAATCAGATGTGCAGGTTTCCTCACGATGTTTTCCTTCACCGTTAAAGCAGTCGGTATGAAAATGCACGTAAGTTTCGAAAAACTTATTGGTGCACTGGCCAGGATTTGAACCCGAGACCTCTGGTTAGGAGGACGGAGTCACTAACCGCAGAGCCACCGACGCTTTAGAGCCACCGACGCTTTATTATTAAATACAATAGACTACCGTGAAGTTCTTGTAAGGGTAAAAAAATACACGAATGTTCTGGAACGCTTTGATAATTCTCATATATTTCTTGACCGTCGGACCTCTCCATTTTATTTAATTTCAATTGATCAGAAACTCTAAAATTTCTTTTTGGACTATATATATATAGCTTCAATCGACACGTTTATTCACTAGTGGTGTTAATGAACGAATGAACAGTAGTCAAGATAGTCAGCAAAAAAACAGCAGAAGTTCTGTATCAGATTATGATATGATTTGGAAAATATATTATAGGTTTAAAATAAAATGTAAAAAAAACTATGAATTGTTTAATTGATTATCCATAACAATATTTGAGATTTAGTTAGACACAGTAAGCCTCCTTAATTGCAATGTACTTATTCATCACGTGGAAAGTGATCATAAATAGCAAAAGACAGGGGCACCAAAAACAATTTTTGTATACAGAATGTCAAAAAAGTGCGTTTGAGATTTTAAGGGGTTACTCAGAATCAAGTATAGAATAGAGGAAAACTATAAAAAAAATCCTATAGACAACTTTTTTTTCAGTTTTCCATACTAGTGAATCAATAATTTGTATGGGAAACTGAAAAAAAAAGTTGTCGATAGGATTTTTTTTATTTTTCCTGTATTCTATACTTTATTCTGAGTAACCCCATAAAAACTTAAACGCACTTTTTTACCATCCCGTATTTTTTTTTCTTTCACGACATCTTACTTCTTATCTTATTTTTAATTTATAGCATGGATGTTTGTTTGTTTATTTGTTTGTATGTTCCACTTTCACGCCTGAACGGATTTGGATGAAATTTGGTAGGTAGATAGATAAAGTATTGGGCCAACAAATAGGATACTTTTTATCCCGGAAAATCCAGGATTCCCGGACGAATGGCTTAAAACTGAATTTTTTGCTTCATCCCTAGATGGCGCTGCCATAATATTTTATTTCTCTTTGGACCACATTCTGAAGTCCACGCAGACGAAGTCGCGGGCAGAAGCTAGTTCACAATAAAGTGTGATGGTATTTGTCAATCATAATTGTAATTAAATGAAACCACATGCAGTAAACCGCCAAGGCCATTGCAAATGCAGGCGATTCATCAATTTCAAGCCTGGGATTAATCAATATCAATGGTCATAATGGATATCCGAAAATGAGTTAAAACAAAAGTATTTTTATCATAGTTTCAAAGCCAGAAATTAATAATATAAAATTTTATCGAGATAAAAATAGAAATTAATAATATAAAATTTTATCGAGATAAAAATATATTTTAAGGAACCCTAATTCAATAACAATGGCGGGCGGTCCACTTGTTTAAAAATTCTGAATATTGTAAGAAGTCGAGTAGAAGTCATATTATAGCGGGTACCTTAATACCTTTAGTCGCATAAGAAAGACTTTTGGTATGTTCCTATGTAAAAAATGTACCAAAAATATATAATTTTAAGATTTCGGCAAGCGCAATAATTATTTATGAATAAACAACCCCATTTTCATCGAAGAACGGAGCTTCCCAATCCAACGAGCTAAATAATAGCGTTCATAACCTAGGTACATGTATAAAACTTCGAACACAGTATTTTAAAGATGGCTTATTGACTCGCCTTTCAATAACTTTAGCAAATTTTTATCGTAACTTTTACCTTAGTAAGTAGGTTAGAAAACATAACCTACAAAACTATGGCAAAATTTATCTTATATGACTTTTATACGACTGTTATACGACCAAAAGTCGTATAAAAAACTCATTTAAAACCATTACACGGCTAATAGTCGTATCGACGACTTTTACGCGACTGATAACCGACTAAAAATGTTTTTATATGACGTTATATAACTTTTATTTAATTAAAAGTCGTATAAGGTGGGCTCTTTTCGCGTCGTATAAACGTTATTATAACGTTTATACGACTTTTTTATTCGACCTAAAGTCGTAACCAAAACGTTTTCTCGACCAAAAATTGGTTGTTGGGTTATATTATGCACGAGCTTAAGCCGCCGCTATATTATTACCACATTCTGTGTACCGTTAACAGAGAAAGAAAAATGTTCAGGTCACAGTAAGTTGCTGGGCTCAGGGTGGTAAGGTAAACAATCCTTGAACTCGAGGCTTGCAGCCACGTGATTTCCGGGTGCAGTGGAGTGCGTTGCATCGATCGCCCGTGACCATGGCAACATGCGAGGGCCAGGCGGCCGTCGCTGCAGCCAGCGCACCCGGCGCCGCCGGCGGCGGCGGCGCCGCCGTGTGCGCAAGCGTATGATATACCTTTGTCCGACCACTCCAGAAGTAGGGTAATGTTACGGTTCTTTGGCTGAGCCTGTAGCCTACACGGATTGATGAATTTAGGAACAGAAGATGACCTAAGATTTTTAAACTTTCATTGTAAATATAATCTTAGTCGATATTTTAAATTCAGTTGGTTATTTCATTTTAACTATATGATATTTAACAATCTAATACGTATTTTGACAAAATAAGTATATATTTTGATAGGTGGAAAAAAGTATTTCCTATTCTAGTATGTAGGAAGTTTTCATAATTTTCCTGTGCATACTGAAACAACGATTACCAACATTTGGAGTAATATTTGAGAAACATTTATAAAGCATCTCGCTTTGTATTTCGAGAGATACCTCTATTCTATCAAATTCGACAATAACGTAGTGCTTACTGTAAAAAGTAAGTAACCGGAAAAATATATAGAAAGTACCTATTATTTTTTATGAACTTTGAATACGACAAGTGTATTACGTTTTGCTAGCAACCCAGAATACTTCAAAATTCGGCTGATTATAATACATATAAAATAAATAAAATTTTCCTAAAGTCCAAAAAAAAATTTTTATCGGGTGTCATAACCCTCATAAAATTTGGCAAAAAAATATATAAAATTAGAAATATAAATAACATTTTGCGCTTTTCCCAGAAATGTGATGGGGGAATTACTTTTATTTACATAAGGATGTAAAGGTGCAGGTCGTCGAATATCGAAACCCTTGAAAATGAAAAAGTGTTTTGTGGTATAAAATCTTGGTATTTTCTATCAAATTGTATTTTTTTAACTAAGACAGAATCCCAGGTAATAAGCGTATTGCCAAATGTAACATTTTTTTTTGTTGCATGTTAGTTATTAAAGTTATTGTGATAAAACGTGCATTACATTTATGTACTTCAGACAATGTCAAATACATCAGCGAGATGACACAGCTGCTGCGTCCCTCATACAATACCTATAAATGTGTTTATAAATTCTTACAGTTTACTACATAAGTAAGTAGGTATGTTATGCTCTGTATTTTTATTGCATCGAGTTGAGTGAGCGCAACGATCGTAACATTGGCAATTTCTTATCAATGACCTTCAGCACGAGACGACGCTGCAGCCTGCAACTTGCATAACTCTACCTATTCGTGAAATATATACGAGTACAACACAAGTGACTCTAAAAAGATGAATATTTGTTGCTATTTCTAAATAAAAAACGTTGGTTTACTCGGCTCTCCTAACCAAAGGTCTGGGGGTCAAACTTGACCAATGATTTTCTTTTCATCTACAATGAAAAAAAAACATTGTGAGGAAACATACACGTCTGATTTTTAGATGTAGTTTCGCGTGTAAGTCTTAAATTTGATTTCACCCCAATCGCGGGTGATGCTTAGTGAACTTCAGACAACTACAGAAAAATATAGTTAGTAAACCGTGTTTTCGCGAAAACAAAACTATGAATAATTCAAGTGGTTCAGTATCGATCTTGATGAAATTCGACATAATATATGTAGAGTATGACTATCATTCCCATAGTAGCTGATAGCACCAGATCAAATAGTTTGTAGAGTATTATAAATGATCAATGGAAAAGAGACGTTTTTTTTTAAATACCTACCTACTAACGTAATTATGTGAACTATAGTCCCACTTGGCCGCTTTTTTGAGACTATTTTCACTGTTTTTCAAAAACATATCAATGGAAATTTTAATGTTTAACCTTTGTTACTGTGGTTGATAAATAAACAGAAGTGGCCGTGACCTCAGCTCGGTCATCGGGTTGAGGGCGGAGGCGAGAGGGTGAGGAATGAGGAGACACCCGCTAGGGCGGTGCCATCAATAGCAACGTTATTTCAGCTTACTGTTTCTATCTGCTGCTAAGTCTTTTATGAAACAAGCAATTGCTGGAGATTCATGCCACTTGTTTACGGCATAAAACAGATTACTACAACTGTTGCGAGTGACGCGTCGTGCCCCGCGACCTCCACCAAGGTTGCGCCGCACTTCCCTGTGTGCTCACTCTACTCATTTGCTATATATACCGTACTACCTGTGCACTGTGCAACACTAGTTGTGCTGTATTACTGTACATGTATTTAGGTATTTACCTAGAGACAAGTTGCAAATTATACTGTTACATACACTATTTTCCGGGTTCGCAAAGCAACTACCTAACGTGATATTCATTGTCACTAGCTAGGTATGAATTAAATTGTTTCTGTAATAATATGTAATGTATTTATAAATCTTTCGATACGTTCTATAAAACGTATGTATAAGTATGATAGAGAATGTAACTGTATGTATATGATGTTATTAAATTAAAGTGGTTTCAAAATACTGAAAATAACTGTAAGTAAGTAAGGCAGGAAAGTAATCAAAAAGCCTTAGGTATTAAACAACAAAAGCCGTTATATACAAAGTGTGAAAAATCCTCTCCCAAAACTTAAACGGTGGCTCCTACTTATCGTATTGAAAAACTTTTATCAAGAAACCCATATTGATTATTGAAAAACAATTTAACATTTTGTACAAACCAGTCAGCCTATCGGCCAACTTTGTATAGGAATTCTAAGTTTTTTTAATTCATAAGGGTTTCTTAGAGAAACTTGTTTAAAATTAAGGTATTTTTACATACATAAGTAAGTATATTATTGTAATATAATTAACTCTAGAAGCAGGCAAATACATCCCTACGCACAGTAGGAATATAATTATGTAGGTATTTAGCTCATTATCAGAAACAATGTAGCCATGATAGATACTAGATATAATCGTCATTAGGTACTATATGCGTATATATCAGCAGGAAGTAATTTGATCTCGGGAAGGTTGCGGTGATAACAACTTATACGCATAATTGTTTATTCCAAAATATGCCTAAATGTTTCCCATTTACATTATATCGTAACAGCGATTACTTTCCATAAAACGATATGGGAGTTGGTATTCAAAACGGTTAATTTTATTGCAATATTTAAAGAAATTACACATTAGCTGCGCTGAAAGTTAAGCGTCGCTCATAAATAAAACAATTTATAAATTAAAAAACTACTACATAATTAAGTTTCTAAATGTTTTTCTACATACATATAAGTAGTGTATATACTTTTTAGTTACCTGCCTTAAATATTTTTTCTTTAAATATAAATCAGTGTAGGGCTACCTAAGATACCTACCAAAGATTGTATCAAAAATTTGATTTTATGAGAAAAAAAAGTGTTATGTTTTGACGTACAATTTGGGATCATCTTACTAGTAATGATTTTAGTTTGTCGCAATTTTGAAGACCCATCCACATGTTTTTTTTTAATGTTTTAATGGTTTGTAACAATGTTAATTTAAAGTATTTTTTAAAGCTCAATCTATGAAAAAAAAGTGAAAATGCTATTTTTAAATAAATAAAATAAATATACGGGACAAATTAACGCGGTGAATAATAATGAAGTGAATACTGTATACATGAGACAAGGCTGTATAGCCTTAGAAGCCTTACCTTTTCCTTATGGAAATACAGTTGTCTTTGGTTTGCCAATCTGTTGACAACTGGTCACTTATAAGTCACACAGGGGGGTGAGGTAGCCTTCAGAGAGCGGCAGAGAGCGTCTATACTGTATAATGTCCTTATACTGTGGTTCACACCGACGGCGAGAACTCTCTCTCCACTAGTTTTTCGCGACGACGAGAGCTATCAAAAACACTCGTAATATTCGCTAAGCGATGCTCGCTTGGCGATAAGAACACGCCGAGAGACCAACCAGCGGTCTTTCTACTCTGTAGTGCGAGTATCGTCCGTCGTGCTTGCATACTCGCTTATAGCCCAGCGACAAAACTATCGGAACTACACAGACACACTCGCTTCTCGGTGTTTGCCAACTCGTATCTAGTTCATAGCTCTACTCGTTTCTCGTTTATCGTTGGCGGTGTGGGACAAGTGCCTTATACAAAACATTCAAATGTTCACCAATAAGTCGCATTTTCCTTAATAAACGCAGGTGACGGAGAACTTATAAACAACTTATCGTACTGAGAAACCCGAACACGATTAAATTAAACTTACGTCTCACAGTACTGGGATACTTCGTACAGGATCCCAATCCCATTCGTGTTTTTAAGGCGAGCATCGTACAGTGTAAACTCGCGGAAAATCCGAATTAAAAACAAAAACTCATCCCTCTAAAATCTGTTCATGTCAGATTCCAGAATTTAGTGTGACATGGGAACTTCATTGATAATGTAATTGACGTAAAAGTTTAGTTCTATAAATAAAATTCTGTTTTGTTTTAAATATAACATTCCAGGGTGCAACTTTCCGTGTGATCTACGTACGGTTGTTGTAACTACAAACATGCACTCATGTTTCGTTATGTCTATCAGGCAATCTCTTGGTCTGATACAAACTGCATAGTTAATTATTAGAGGTGATGAAAAAATTTAATAAATATCTACTCATAACAGTTATATCAATTTTTATACACTTAAAATAATAACAACGTAATAACATTAATATAACAGAACAAATTGGTCGGTTACTTTTCTAGAGCACTGATAAAGAATGACCTTGCAACTTGCAAAGTTAAAGAAACTATTTTCGTCAACAATTGCTTTTTGATTTACTTTTATTTGACTACCTCTTTCGAGCAGGACTTCAGAGTGCCCAGATAGTCCTAAAACCGATGACAAATAATTATTGAAACTAAGCTGCCTATCACAAAAATAGACTAGTTTTAATAGCATCTATTAGTGCAAAGGGAGGCTGTATGCTCACCACTCAGGGATACCCGCGAGGGATCCACCCAGGGGTGTCCCTCACACCTGCACCCGCACCGCTGACATTGTGAGATAAGATACGGCTATTATTTTGTCACAGCTATCGGTTCAATGTCACAGTGACCTCAATGACACGGAATGACGCTTCGTCACCACACATCGGCATCGTTTTGACCTTGCGATACTTATCTAATCTTCCATTTGCGAAAATGTTTTAGTGGGATTATTTTTTAATACGTAGGTATCTATGTATAACCTTCCTAGGTAAGGAAGTATGTACATACAATTTTACAGTTTTTTCATATTGTGGTATTTAAAAATTTGTAATTTATTAGCAAAATAATTAATATAGTGATAAAATACATCAAAGAGAAATGAAGAAAGAATGACCTATTTGTACAAATTATTAGAAAATCTTACTAGGTCATCACTGAGATAGAGACAAATATGTACCCAATAACTGCATTTATTCACGTGCAATGTCTTTGTTTGTTTACATAAGAGATATAATTATGTCGTTTAATAAACTCGGCCTTCATCAGTTGCCGTCACCCGGAAATTGCTATACAGCATTATAAATACGCCGTTACAATTTTCCGAAGCAGGAAGTGTGAATCTGTCGCTAAGGTCAATTAAAATTCTGATGTACCTGGATGATACTCGCGATACTAGGTTCATAGCGACAGAAATATCACCTGTTCAAAATGTTATCATTTGGTGATGTCGAAAACCAGCTTTAGTGTCCTGTACCAAAAGAACAACAGGATAATATGTGAATATATGTACAATGATTTAAAATACCTGTTCTGATGGGACATTTTTAAGTTACGTTTCTTCCCATTGTTTTCTCGTAGATTAAGATTACGGAGATAAATTATCATGCGATCCACTGACGCCCATTACAGATACTTTGCGAGGTTTGATTTAACTAAGAAATCGAAGTATTGAAAATCTACAACTTATGAATAAGATAATAAAAAACATAACCCAGACTTTGCTGTCGTGCAGCCGAGCCGGGAAAATAGCAGTAGGTTTGAGATAGAATTGTCGCAATGTAGATAAATTGATGTTACTGAAACACAAAACGAGGTACATAGCCCTGTCTAGTTTCTTATCTATATTTTTTCTATATTATTTACTTTCAGTTGTAACATATGCTACGTGTATAACCGTACTCAGATACCGTACTCAAAAATCTTATTATATTAATGTAAACAAATCTGTCTACGTTAATAGATACTTAGACTGCTCATTGCACTTGTTGTATTATGAAATGTTTACATTTTGATTTTACTTACCTAGGTCTGGAATGGAACTGGAGGGTTCCTCAAAAGTCGGTGGCTTGTGCATCCGCGGCGGCGGCGGAGGCGGCGGCGGCGGCGGGCGCATGCACTGGATGACCGAGTGCGTGGGTGCTGAGCCCGGTAGCCGAAACTCCTTGCCCGGCACCAGCGGTGACCGGAACTCCTTGCCGGGCGGCGCCGGCAGCTCCAGCCGCCGCACCGCCGCCGGCTCCAGCTCATACCCGCCGTCCGCGGGCTCGCGTTTCGGTGACAACTTTGGGTAACACTGCATGTCCCCCAGTAATACTACACAGTCCGAACTTCCTAAAAATGTTTAATAGTCCTTATAATTTTGAAAATCGAGAAACTTTAAAAACTCAGTTCGACGTCCAAAAAAATTAAATTTATACAAAGTTTTGACACATCGTTATTTATTAATACTCAAACGCGAAAATATTTTAAATAATAGTCATTTTTTTCACAATACAAAATATTGTAGTGAGCACGTGAAGTCCTTGGGCGGGTGTCGAGCGGGTTCGTAGCGCGCGTCCGTACGCTCGCGACTCGTTCGCTCGCAGCGACCAACTTTCTCTCACTGGCGTAGCGGGCGGTCGCGTTCGGACGAAAGTGAATCTGCAGCGGTGCGGGCGCCCCGCGCGCTCTGCCGGCGCCCCAGGTGTCCCGAGCCCTGCGCCCTGCGCCCTGCGCCCGGACCACCGCGCTGCCCGCCCAGCCCGCTGCACCGAACCTCGGCCATCATCCGACTTCAACTGAACTTTAACCTTAACTCTGACCTCTGCTTGAGTGCACTGCACTTCACGTACCATCTTTATACCTTTTTAATAACTGCCTAGGACAAGCTAGGTTTACTTCTTCTTAACTGTCAATTTTAGATGTTAAGCAGTTTTAACTGAATAAAACCTTCAGCGTTTTGTTATCTATCATAGGTTTTGTTAGTATAAAACTAAACCTATTCTGTCCGTTTATCCATTTGTTTGATCTATTAGTGCAATGGCAAATCGTTTAAACGATAATTTAGTAACCAGTTAAAATAATTAAACGGATATCTTAATAAATAAAAAGAGTAAAAATTATAGAAACACGTTACTTTTAATTTATGTTTAGTTTGTCGAAATCATAATATATACAGTAGCCAAACTTAGTATATAAAACGATAAATATTTGGTACATAAACCCAACAACCGGACAGCTGCAGTTAGCATCTCGAAATAAATAAATAAAAAATATTTTTTTAGGTAAAACAACAAATATATTGTGGTGGCACTTGGTCGCCTTTTAGAAGAACTTTATCGAAGGTCCTGTAAGGAACCATTAAAGATCGTGTTCGTATGTATAGATTACGCAATCATTAAAACAGTTAATTCTAGATTTTTTACAATTTTTAAGAAGTCCTTTATGGCAATCAAAGCAGAAGCGGCTCAGAACCCTTACATAAAAACTTATTCGTAATTTCAAAAGATCTGAATAATAAATAAATCAATTTTAAAGGGTTACATAGAATCAAGTATATAATACAGGAAAAATGTTGAAAAAAATCCGATCTTTAAAGTTTTTCAGTTTCCCATATTTAATCTGAATAGTGAATCAAGAATTTGTCTGGGAAACTGAAAAAAAAAATGTTGTAGATCGGATTTTTCCAATATTTTTCCTGTATTCTATATTTAATTCTAAGTAACCCCTTAAAATGTCAAACGCACTTTTTACTTTCGTTCGAGCGACGAAGGAGTAAGGAAGAATTGTCATGGCAAAAAAAATCGAACTTGAGATTTTGATGGGGATCGATTTTCTTGCACTTACAGAGCCCCAAAAAACAAAAAAAAAATGTCTGTGTGCGTGTGTGTGTGTTTGTCCGTCCCGGGCTCTAGCGTCAAGACCACTGGACGGACTTGGATGAAATTTGAGTTAGGGCAATATTTTAATAATATCTCCAGCCGTTTTTATTGTTTTTTTTTATATCGACATGTTTTTTTGCCTTGCCACGATAGTAAAAAAACACTTTTAATTTTTTTGCTCAGAAATGGCTCTAACGATTTTGATGAAACTTTGTACAATACCATATTTCTATACAACCTAGAACATAAGATCGGGTTCTGATACCTTCCATATTAACCGCAGTTCTTTGTTACTTTTTCTCAAAACTGACTGTTACTATTTCCATGAAACTTTGTATGTTTCTACAATTTTATACTGCCTTATACACTAGGTAATTCATTATTCCATGCAATATCGAAAAAAGGTACCTCCCATACAAACCACATCATTTGTTAATTTTCTATATTTTTTTAATAACGCTATTTTTAGGGTTGCTACCATAGTAAAAAAAACACTTTTTTTTTCTCAAAAATGGCTCTAAAGATTTTGATGAAACTTTGTACGATACCATATTTTTATACTACCTAGTACAGACAGCCACAAAGATATCTAAACCTCTCCGTAATACACCATGTATCACGAATAGATGTAGTAGGGGTTCAGATATCTCTGTGGGCCACTTTACATAAGATAGTTAGTTATTCTGAAAAAAATCGGGTTCTGATACCTTCCATACAAAAATAAGTTTTTGTTATTTTTTCTCAAAAATAGCTATAACTATTTTAATGAAACTTTTTACTTTTTAATAACTTTATATGGTCAGAATTATCGGAGAATGATCGTATAACCCACTGTCTGCCGTCAGTCTAGATTAATCTAGATTAACGTGAAAATCATCCATCATTCTGGCGTCAGTCAAGACTGATGGACCAGACTGACGCCAGACTGAGCGTGTAACCTGGATCTATCATTCGCTACTAATTATGAATGGTTATTGCTAATTTATGTTAACTGATGAAAATCTTGTGTATGTCAGATGATATAAAAGGATTTTTTTTACATCCTGTATACTTAGTGATATAGAACACGTTTTGTTTAACATTAGATTTTTTCACTCACTCTATACTTTCTTTTACTTCTTCGCCGTTACGCTCTGTCACTCAAAAGTAAATATTTATACTTGCAGCATAGATTGTTATGTACATATTGTCCTAATTTTTAAGGCTCCGTACATCAAAAGCAAAAAAGGAACCCTTATAGGATCACTTCATTGTCCGTCCGTCTATCTGTCTGTCTGTCAAGACCCTTTTTCTCAGGAACGCGTTCACGTTCAGACGTATCAAGTTGAAATTTATATCAAATACTCAAACCTGCAATCCCTTGAAACTGTAAAAAAATCAAACTTCTATGCAAACGCAATCAAGAGATATTTGGACACTCGCATCAATCAAAATCTATAGGGTACTTCCTGTTGACCTAGAATCACGAAAAGCAAGAAGCAATGCTTATAGAACAAGTAAAGGAAATGTCCGAAAACGATAAAAAAAAGAATTAAAAATTGTAATTGTCATTTGTAATAAAATTCAAAGCGAGTAAGTAATAATAATACGTAGGGTGTTCAGGAGTTCTTGTCGTATGATAAAATAAATTTATATTTTTGCTAAATAACCTCCGTTACTATTAATACCTTTGGTCAAACGCACAATCCACTCATTAATCCAACTGTCTCACTTTTTTCTTTAGGAATTAATTCTAGTTTTTTTCCGCAAACGTACTAAGTTATTGCTCTTTTGACAGAAACTTGCGACTCTTCTTACGTTTTCACAAAACGAAATGGATTTTCCAGTGCTTTAATGCCGAATATCTGCCAGAAATTGTGAAGTAGCACCCGCTTAATGTGTCGGTGCATTATCGTAATGTAGGGACCACGAACTGAGTCTTGATTTCTGTTCTCGATTATGTAGTTCTGTGATTGATTTAGGTAGACCTATCTCCGTATATCATTGACTAGTAAAGGTGTCTGTTTCTTTTAAGTATAACAGATTTTATTGACGAATTTTTATTTTAATAATCAAGGGTTAATAAATTATTAACCCTTGATTATTAAAATAAAACTTCGTCATACGTTTATCGGTGGTTTTAGATTTTGCCACGTGTGTCGGGGGCTCTTCATCCTCGAAGAACTATTTGTTGCTTTAGAATAAAGTTAATTGGAAGATCCTTATAATAAATGCATATATCATTGCTTGTGTTTATTAAAATTACATTATTTGTCCGGCCATGTTCGAATCGTTTAGCACAAATTGCGACCATTCGACTCGACGTTTCTTCTGATGCTCGTTGTTGTAAAAGGGGGGTACCCATAGAGTATTTTTTTTTACATTTAAACGCACCGTCATATTTTTGTATAAAGAAGAACAGGAATATTTAGGAGTTTCTCTAACTAGCGATAAGTAATTCGTTGATCTTCTCTTAGAGTTTTGTTGTTTGAAGCTGTAATTTCCACAGGCCTCTCTGGCCTCGGGTTGTCATCTAGCTCAAAATCACCACGATTGAACTGTAAAAACAACTGTTCCATATTCCTTACAGTACGAGCTTATTAACCAATACAGTAAACATCTCGTGAAAAGATTGTTTATATTGTCGAACCTGGCTTGAAATTTTATGGCTGATATGTTTTTTCGAAATAACTGAATCTAAAATGTATATTTTATTTTTGCAAATGTTTTGCAAATTTGCGAACTGTCGCGAATATTGCCAGAAATTATCGAATCATGTTAAGCTCACGAGTCACACACGACACAAGTAAAAGAGAGGACGGCACCGTGCACGATATGTATGGAAAAAATCTGTTACTTGTTTGGTTTATTGGATATTTTTCGATCCTGTGCAAAAGTTGATATCATTTGTACCTTTTTAGAAAGCTTATGAAACAAGAAACTTATGTCATTAATTTGTACACCAAGTTTACTACATTTTTTTCTAGTAATACTCAATTACTTATGGAATATTTATAAAAGATAATAATTTTATGCAACTTAAGACCGTTTATTTTTGAGACTTTGTGAGTTTTGGGCAAGGACCTTTTTTTAAAGTGAGCGCTCATTTTTCACCTTTTAAAAAAATATCTATTTAATGTTAACAGTGTAATGGTTTTTTCATAATTAATAGTTTTTGGTAACAGAAAATTTCTAAAAAATCTAAAATCTGTAATATCTCAGTAACCATACATTTTTGACTCCTGGTTAACTGGTCAAATTTTTTTGCAAATGACCTCTAGTATAACCCCTTTGAAGGATCACTTCGAATTACCAATCACCCTGTATAAACTTTAATGAACTTTTGTTTATTTAATTATTTAGATAAATAGGTCCGCGGGATAATGTTAATAGAACTGATAAGTTATAATTAGTGATCGGAAATTCGGATGCAATTATACCTAAAATTGGGGAGCTAGTATAATATGGACATGCCGTTTTGAATAGAATTGGAAACTATTGGCCATACATATGTAGTGTTAAATGTTTCACATTTTAGCCCCCATAACCTCCTAAAAGGATTACCGGTAACCCTGTGTATATAAAATAAGTTGTGGATATAAACACATAATAGCATACATAAAATTTTCAATAATATCAACATTCACTACAATCAGATCATTACAATTAAGAATCTCAACGCTTTTTACGATCCTGGTGTCCCGAGAATTTTTTCTATGAAAATCTATACATTTATTGGGAAAGACATATCCATACTATTCTTTCTAAAAACGAAATTACATCCGAATTTCCGATCACTAGTTATAAGTAATTTCTGTTACCTCAAAGCGACGACGGTCGAAGGGGGTGAGGAAGGGCAATGCTTATAGTTACCTTATAGCCCACAAACGATGATAATGAGCGAGGGAATCGCATTTCCGCGAACGCAGTGTACTCGGGTCTCTCGGACCGCCGCGGCACGCTCCGCTCTCTCGATAAAAATTATTCCTGATAACCATTGATACTCATATGTAGATAGCGCACTGAATATCTCTAATATACGTGCTTGAAACAGAAGCAGTTATCTTTATCAAAGATGAATTTATATTTTTTATCAGTTAACGTGCGTTTTCCCTTTGTTTTCTAATGGATAGTGGAAGAATTTTATCTGTTTTAAATGAATCTTGAAAAAATGCAGCTTAAGAGTTTCTAGAACATTTTTTATCTACGCTAACGATCTTTGTGATTCATAAGACATAATTACTCACTTATCAATCACGTAGGTTAACTGATTACAGGAGCGGTCATAAACTCAATAAGTCTGTCTGACTATAATCTTAGTGGCTATTACCGATCTCGACCGTTTCCGTGCTAAGCAGGCGCATTGGGCCGTTCGATGGTGCTGATTGTAGAAGATGGCAATTGATACGACTTAACCATGTGAAACGCTTTTAAGCGGCCTTATAACTTCTGACCACGATTGGCCCGCAGTCTCCACTCCACTAATCCGGACTTGGCCTCCGTATGTGGATTATGGCCTAACCTTGCCGAGTCGCAAGACACCCAGCAGTGGGGATGATCTGTATTGTTAACGTTAACATATTATATTATTTTATTAATAAATAAATATCTAGGAGAAATTACACACAGTCATCTGTCTCCAAACCAAGATTATACTCCTTAATTAAACCCTGTATAATGGGAGCCAGAGACAGATATGCATACATAGATACGTTTAAATACAATACACCCAGACACAGAGCAAAGAAATCGGCTCATTACATATCATTTTTACATAAAGTATATTTATCTTGCCCTGAATGAAAATCGAAATCACGACCCTCGAAACAGGTAGTCTGTGCGCTAACAACTGAGCCACTGAGTCAGTCGATCGAGTCGTATTAACTTGTTGACAGATATTGTGAAACTGAAAACATGTATTTCCTAGAAGTTGCAACAAATTCTTGATTCTCAATACATTTTTAATTTTTATGTTAGTAAATTTTCTAAATGCTTCATAGGGATAGATTGGGTGGCGCTGCAGTGAGGATCGCTAAGCCAGAGGTCACTGCCATAAGCAGAAGCCGCCATCGGCTTTTCGCAAGTATACCTCACTGGGAATGTTCTGGCTATTCGTGGCGAATCGAAAAATATCGTTTGTTTTCCTCTAATATGGTTAAGGGTTAAGGGTAGCGACGGCTAACTCTTGCGTTATTGTCGTGACCAGGTACTGTCTGTGTAAACTAGCCTTGTTGACCAAAACATAGTTGATAAAGTTTTTGTATTTCACTTTTAATTACTTTCATATTCTTATTTTATGTTTTTATATGGATAATAATTTATCTATACTATCCTATCCATGACCATGAGGGTGTGTGGTCACGAGACGCAAGCGGCTCCAGACAGTAGTATTTTGATGTTTATCATTCTATGTAGCATCGCACTTTTAAATTCGATGAAATTTCGCAATATTCCTTCAGATAGATATCATCAATATACCTATAATTAAAAACAAGTTTGAATTGTCTGAAAAAGCTACATGCATCCGATAAAGTAATGGAAAGACAAAAAGCACAGTAACATATTGCACTATTCAAGGGGTGTTATCTGGTGTTCGGGGCCCTGGCTTGGTCGGGTTCGGGAGTGGAGGAGTGAAAGTTGGCACGAAGGGCAGCGGGCCACGGCTGGGGTGCAGACGGTGCAGCGCGCATGCGCCGCGCGGCGCATTGCCATCATCCGCTGTGGCCATCACACCGAATGTAGTCTACGGGATATAAGACATTACATCTTGCAACCATCCTTTAATTCATCACTTTTTGTCGGTTATTTTTCGATTTTCGGAGGAATTCGTATAATGAGTAAATATAATTATATCCCGCACCTAGAATATCTACCATATAGGCAGTTTACATAAACACTGTTTTTAATTTATATTCGTTGCAGTACCTTTTGTTTCAAAAAAGTATATTTTAGATTTTAGCTCTAATTTTGGAGAAATACGCAGGATAGCTATGCAATCTCATGTCAGGTATCTTCGTAAGTGGCGTCTGGTTGAAGTTCCAAGTTGTGCGCAAAATTAATAATTAATTTGAATTGACTTGCTCAGTTATTTTGAGAAAAGCCAACCTTTTATAACTACCAAATTAAAATTTGGCAAAACTGTAAAACATATCTACCCATATCTTTAATTTTACTGAAAATAGGGTTTAAATTGTTATGATCCTCAGTTGTAGTAAATAAATTCAAAAGGGAATATATGAAATATACGTATATACCTCGTTATATCTTAATTATAATAACTCATCGTCGAACTAATCGTGCTACTCTCCAAAATTATCGGGTAAAGATCTTGTCATACGATGCAATTTTAAAATAGATAGAAATTAAATGATTATAGGTAGACTACGGCGGCGCGCAGTGTAAATGCACCCATGGCATTCGCCTCCGCCTTAGCCAGGATCGATATGCACCGGCGAGACATGTACCTACCTTGCTCCCCTGGTCCTTACCATTGGCGCGCCACCATGCTCCAATTACTGTCTGGTTTGTTCATCCTGCAAGCTACCTAAATATTTTACAGTCTGCAGTCTGTACCTATCAGAATCACTCATCATTTGATTATCTCGTCAAAATAGGAGGTTCAGATTTTCTTAAGATAACTTTTTAAAATAAACCTTTTATAATAAAAAAAACTTATTAGGGTCATTGGGGGGAAGGTGAAAAACGGGGTAAGCTGAAAAACGGGGTAAGACAAAAAACGGGGTAAGACAAAAAACGGGGTAAGACAAAAAACGGGGTAAGACAAAAAACGGGGTAAGACAAAAAGTCTCGCCTATCGCCTAATTCATGATGGTAATTTTAGTGCTGGCAACATTGTTCAGGCCGCAATTTTGTTACGTCTGGCCACTCAGTTGGCAGTTACCACTAGGAGTGCGTGGATGTGTGTTACGAATTAATTTGTGTCAGGTGGTATTTCTCATATAAAGTGGTCATTTTTATCTTACCCAGTCTCATATAACTTGGATTATCTTAGATCTATCTTAGATACAAGAAACTATTTCGAACTTACCCCGTCACCCTTTCATCTTCCCCCTGATTCATTTGTATGATAAAAGTATTTTATATGATCTTTTATTACAAATTGGGACAGCATTAACATAATGTTATAGACAGAATACAACATTAAATTGTTGCTTTCTTACCTCTTACATTTTGTTTCAACAGAAGTCAATTACAGTCTGTTTTACAAAGCTTTGAACACAACACTGCTCATCTCACTAAAAACCATTCGATCTTCCCCTCACTCACCCTACTTAATTAGTGTTCCTCACACTATATTTCTGGTGGACTTTACAAGATTTTCTATTACTACGTAAGGGACTTTTCAAGGTCGCTCGATAGATATGTCTGAAATATTTCTGCTCTAGGTCATATATTCAACTTAATAGTATAACATAGCCAATTAAAAACCCCGAGTTCAACGAAAACAGGTACGATGTTACTTTGATCATGAAAACCTTGAAAAAAGTTGTAGGATCTGATCACAAAAGCGGAGGTTTCTAGCTAATCTGGAAGCTGAGACCTCCTGCTGAGATTATCAAGGTCAGTATCAGATTCCCAAAATAGAGATTGCGCCACCTAAATACTTAGCGTTCTGTTCTACAACTGAAGTCTCTAAATGTACAGTGCCCAATTTCTTCATTAACTACGAAAAGAGCTAAATATCCTTTGAAACCCCAAATCAATTTCCACCAAACATACAGCTAAGAACCACCGCAATAAAACGTCAAACCTCATTCAAATCGGCTTATCTTACCATAGATAATTGGGGGTATAGTTGGGACCCACCCTATCACCAGAGGTATGGCCAGGGGTATTGTGGGTCCGCAGGGTCTGACAGCTACAATAGCACACAGTACATAGAAACTAAGAGGCTTCAAAATTATAAAACCTCTAGTTTTTGTTGGGCGTTAAAAATTTCACCTCTAAAGAAGTCGCTAGAAAATTAATAACTTTACGTCTTTCCTCCTAAATTAATAAATTTACACCTATAATCTAGAAATACGTAGTGGGTATACCGACCTCCTACGCATTTGAATACTGATTGTGAGATCAAAGAATACTAGGTAACTATTACTACAAAGACAGTAATCGTTAAAAGCTGCAGCAGTGGAATGCCCTTGCAAGGGCAGCCCAATGTCGGACTTTGAGTGCCAGTCGATGCCCTCCGCCCTCGGTGCCCCTCACCCTCTACGCTGGGCTAACACCGCGCTATTAGAGGAAGGCTATGATGTTTTATTTATGGCTCAAGAGTCAAGAATAAAATGGTACACTAAGTAAGCAATATGCCTTCATTATTTCAGATTGCACCTCTTTTAGATCGAACCCTGCTCAGGTTCTTCAAAGTAAATTTTCTCTGAACTTTTGAAGTACTCTAAATAACAACTTAACTTTTCTTTTAATTCGACTTTCTATTAGGAGTGAGTTAATTCGATGAAAAATAGCAATTATACATGGTATGGTAGCATTGATGTGTTTCGGCATGGACATAAGATAGCCAGTTCCCCATTGCATTAGAGAATCTTGATAAGCCCGCTTTCATCTTCAGCATCGTCATAAAATTAGCAGCAAGGTAGATGATGCCAAGGGCTTTCCCGTGGATAAAAAAATATATTCATGAAACTGAGACGCTTTCTCAAAACAAAAATGATCAAGGCATAGAGAACTTAATATCGTGCTTATGTGCTCCCTAAAAATTAGATCAAAATTTAGATTTTTACTTACATATGTAAGTAATATTTGGAAGTCAAAAACGGTTTTGCTTTTATTTTAGAAAGTTTTCTTAGATAACGTAGTAAAAATTTACGATTTCCCACTTTTCATCAAAAAAAATATATTAAAACTAGCTTGTGACCACGGCTTCGCCCGCGTAGACTAAATAAGCTGTTACACTATGCTATTATAATCTATAAAATATTGAAATAGTAAAGTCTGTTTATTCATCCGGGATTAATCTCAAAAATAGCTCAGCCAAGAGGCGAGAATGCCTCGAAGGGGACCATCGAGGGAGTTGGAAAAGACGTCAAAAAGGGAAGGAAAGGGATTGTCCGCGGAGCGGAGATTAGAAGAGTTTCAGAGCAGAAAGGTTTCGTCGAAGGGTAGTGACTTCAGAAACTAAGGGGGCATCAGAAAGAGAGGGATGTTTTCTGAAGATTTTAGACGTTATGTAGAAGACTTGACATGTTGACTCTTTGGCATATGTATTGACCTTTTCCCATTTTGTCATTTCGAAATTTTATTGCTATAATGTTTCGACGACTCGAAGCTTCGACGTTGTGACGCTTTGAGCTGCGACGGTTCGACATTTTGATATTTAGATTTTTGATATTTTGATATTTGATATTTTGATATTTTGATATTTGATATTTGATATTTTGATATTTTGATATTTTGATATTTTGATATTTTGATATTTTGATATTTTGATATTTTGATATTTTGATATTTTGATATTTTGATATTTTGATATTTTGATATTTTGATATTTTGATATTTTGATATTTTGATATTTTGATATTTTGATATTTTGATATTTTGATATTTTGATATTTTGATATTTTGATATTTTGATATTTTGATATTTTGATATTTTGATATTTTGATATTTTGATATTTTGATATTTTGATATTTTGATATTTTGATATTTTGATATTTTGATATTTTGATATTTTGATATTTTGATATTTTGATATTTTGATATTTTGATATTTTGATATTTTGATATTTTGATATTTTGATATTTTGATATTTTGATATTTTGATATTTTGATATTTTGATATTTTGATATTTTGATATTTTGATATTTTGATATTTTGATATTTTGATATTTTGATATTTTGATATTTTGATATTTTGATATTTTGATATTTTGATATTTTGATATTTTGATATTTTGATATTTTGATATTTTGATATTTTGATATTTTGATATTTTGATATTTTGATATTTTGATATTTTGATATTTTGATATTTTGATATTTTGATATTTTGATATTTTGATATTTTGATATTTTGATATTTTGATATTTTGATATTTTGATATTTTGATATTTTGATATTTTGATATTTTGATATTTTGATATTTTGATATTTTGATATTTTGATATTTTGATATTTTGATATTTTGATATTTTGATATTTTGATATTTTGATATTTTGATATTTTGACATATTGACATTTTGATATACAGGGTGTAAGGGACAGGTTTCCGAAAACTTTAAGGGCTTGCTCAGTAGACGAAACTGAACAACTTTCAACAAGAAATATTTTCAGGAAACGAAAAAAAAATCGGCTTGTCCATACAAACTGTCCAATCAAGTTTATAATTTTGTATGGAGAAGCCGATTTTTTTTTTTAGTTTCCTGAAAAAAAATCTTGTGGAAAGTTGTTCAGTTTCGTCTACTGAGCAAGCCCTTAAAGTTTTCGGAAACCTGTCCCTTACACCCTGTATAGATATTTTGACATTTTGACCCATTCTAGACTCATAAGTATGGCCTGCGCATTGATATTACCCTTTTCAACCCTCACTTTCATCCCCTCATGGAGCGAACTATAAAATATATTCATTTTAAGTTTCATCATTTGTTTTCAAGAATAGTTATGCCAAGTTATAAATTTATATTTTTTCCCATACAAATTGACACCCCCATTTGAACCCCTTTAGGGGGTGAATTTTGTAAAACCCTTCCTTAGTGGATGTCTCCGTTATATAAGGAACGCCTATGCAAAATTTCAAATGTCTATACCCAGGGATTGGTCTGTGGGTTGATATTACATATTTCAACCCCTGTGTCAACTCCTCAGGGGGTGCATTTCGAAGAACTCTTTCTTAATGGATGCCTGCGTTATATGAAGAACCTTATGTTGAAGTTTTAAGGTTTTAGACCCATAGGTTGCATTGACATTACCCATTTCAACCCTCACATTCACCCCCTCGCGGGGCAAACATGCAAAGTTTTATCAATCATTTTTAAGGGTAGTTGTAGAGAGTTTTAAGTTGAAACGCGCATAAAATTAGACTTTTCCCATCCAAACTTCCACCCCCATTTTAATACCTTCAGGGGGTGAATTTTGGGAAACCCTCCCTAATTCATGCCTCCGTACTATAAGGAAACTTTGTGCAAAATTTCAAGTTTCTAGAACCAGGGGTTTGGCCTGTGCGTTGATCAATCTAATTTTGGACCCCCGTTTCGTCCCCTTAGAAGATGAATTACGAAAAATTCTTTCTTAGTGCACCCTTGCACGTCATAAAGAAACCCTGTGCAAAATTTCATGTTTCTAGACCCAGGGGTTTGGCCTGTGCGTTGATCTATCTACTTTGGACCCCATTTTCACCCACTTAGAGGGTGAATTTTGAAAAATCCTTTCTTAGAGCACCCCTAGACTTCGTATGGAATCTACTTACCAAGTTTGAAATCTCTAGACCCAGGGGTTTGGCCTGTGCGTTGATCTATCAGTCAGTCAGTCAGTTTCCTTTTCTATATATATAGATTGGGTTATAAATACGGTTGAAATTCTATTATGTTATGAGAAATAATAAAGGTTTCGAAAAACAAATGAACCTCCAGCGATCTGTGGCTGAATGTAATACTACTGCGTTAAAATTAATTACCGAAAAATAAACACAGAATATACCTAACAAAAAAAATATTTAAAGAATAAACACAAGCTTAAAAATTACATTTACAATTAAAAAAATAAAAAATATGAACTTCCAAATAAAAAACTAAACTTCTCAAAAAAATACTAAACTTCTAAAAAAATACTAAGTTTCCGAAAAAAAATTTCAGCTAAAATAAATGTTTTCTTAAGTTCTGTTTAACGTAAGAAAACATTTATTTTAGCAGAAAATCTTGCCTTAGCAGAAATATGTGCCTGCTTAGATTGTTTTTTAGGGTTCCGTAGCCAAATGGCAAAAAACGGAACCCTTATGGATTCGTCATGTCTGTCTGTCTGTCTGTCCGTCCGTATGTCACAGCCACTTTTTTCCGAAACTATAAGAATTATGCTGTTGAAACTTGGTAAGTAGATGTATTCTGTGAACCGCATTAAGATTTTCAGACAAAAATAGAAAAAAAACAATTAATTTTGGGGGTTCCCCATACTTAAAACTGAAACTCAAAAACTTTTTTTTCATCAAACCCATACGTGTGGGGTATCTATGGATAGGTCTTCAAAAATGATATTGAGGTTTCTAAAAACTGAATAGTTTGCGAGAGAGACACTTTCAAAGTTGTAAAATGTGTGTCCCCCCCCCGTAACTTCTAAAATAAGAGAATGATAAAACTAAAAAAAATATATGATGTGCATTACCATGCAAACTTCCACCGAAAATTGATTTGAGATCTAGTAAGTAGTTTTTTTTAATACGTCATAAATCGTAAACCGCAATTTACCTATAACGAACTACAAGAACTTTTATATTATGTTACTTGCTGTTACGGAACCCTTCATGGGCGAGTCCGACTCGCACTTGGCCGCTTTTTTTTTTTTAATATGTTCCACCCATCATACTTCTATGGAATTATTACGTATTATAGTTGGATACGTACTGATTATACGTATTTTTTTTGGTCGGTGTACTAAACTACGGTTGGTCATTTATATCGTTACTCACCTTATACATTTCATAAACAGTGGTCCTTGTAAAACTATAGCAACATTATGGAAATACTATTCTTAATGATTCCGTGGAAACTCCTTAGAAATATTATAGTGAAATATGCCTGTAACATATTGTAAGTTTAATCTATTATTTATTTTATTTTAATGTAATGGATAAGCATGCATGCCAGCCAGCATGGGAACAAGCACGCAAACAACCAATCGACGGAGCCCCTTCGGGGCTCCTATCTGTGGTTTTCACATAAACCTAACTAAACACTACAACTGTGAAGGGAGGCTAAAGCTCGTCTCCGCATCACAGTCTCCGAACCTAAATTATCCGAGTCGGGGTGCTCCTAATTTCCGAGCTCGCTTCCTTTTTAGGATTTCCGTAAGAATTTAGTACGTATTCTGATTAGTAGAATTCTGATAAGGAAAATATCTTATTTCCTTGATTAACTACACAGAACGCAACCTTTTATGCAAGTCCCATCGACAGCGCTGGGTGACCGGCACTGAATGGGTGATCGGCCTGGCGCCTTCTAGCGGAAATTAAATGTTCTGCTTCAGAGCGCCGTGGGGTCACATGGGACCGCGAGTAGTTTTTGGTCAATAACTTGAAAACCATATTTTCATTTTTTGTCACATAGTGATCATTTACTTTTTAACCACTAGAGATCAACATTCACAATATATTATGAAAGCTACACTTACTGGAATCAGAAAATAATTTAATTTAAGAATTCTGTGCTAAGTACGTGCTAAATACTCAGTGAAAAAAGAAATACAATGAAATACGAGACATAAACTCATAGTTTTAACTTTATCAGGTATTTCTCGGCAAATAATTTTTTTATGTCACAGTTTACTGTGGGTAATATAGTTTACAGTGTTGTGTGGGTAATTCATATCAATTTTTATTGTCCAAAACGACGGTTGTCGAAAGCAAATTGGTAAATGGCAAGCTATGCAATTTCTCCGCTGCCTCGATTGTTAATAAGAAGATTTTCGACTTGGTTCCCCATTCATGGTTTAATATAATTATAGAACTGTACAACATCGACAAAGCAATTAGAGACTTCCTCGATGTAGGAGGCAATGGAGTTTGATCCTTAGTCTCAATGATCAGCAATTATCGAATGTGGTAGACAGGATATGGATAAAGAGGTGTAAAACCCACGGCGATTGTCTGAGTCCCCTTTGGTTTTAACTATCCCTGAATACACTCTGCTTTCTTCTCGAACTCTGGCAAGGGGTTTTAACTACAGAGGCCTCCATATGACCCACCTTTTCTACATGAACGATATCAAGCTTCATAGGAAAAGCTGCTGAAAATAACTTGTGTGATATTAATATTTAATGAAAAATGCTGTTTTATTTTAATTTAAGTGACTTTTATTGGATTAGCTACAATAGAATACAATATGTGCCTGCTTAGATTGTTTTTTTTAAATATGTTCCACTCTTCACACATCTATGTAATTATTACGTATTATAGTTGAATACGTACTATTTATAAGTGTTTTTTTGGTCGGTGTACCTCGAGAAATAGCCAACACGTTAAACGCCAAGAAAAAAATGCAATTCTATACCGAAACGTTTTTGCTGTCTTTTTGTTAATAATGATGATATATGTATAGATAACAATTATAAGTAAAATCTAAAATATGGTTTTCAAGTTATTGACCAAAAACTACTCGCGGTCACATGTGACCCCCACGGCGCTCTGTAGCAGAAAATGTAATTTCCACTAGAAGGCACCAGGCTGATCACCCTGGCCATTCAGTGCCGGTCACCCAGCGCTGTCGATGGCACTTGCATAAAAGGTTGCGTTTTGTGTAGTTTTGTGCTATTTTACTTTTTTATAGCATATTTTGACCGAATAACGTTCTATAATCAATTGCAATGGCAAATAATATTGTACCCTTAAAAAATTATGCTACAATTTCAACAAATTCCTATTTTCCATACACTGAATCAATGTCTCCTTTGGTTTTTCTTTCTAGAGCGCCACGCCGCCGGTCAGTTCAATTTAACAAATTAAAATAAAATTAAAAGTCTTGAACATAGGTCTGACTTGAGGTCACCGATGCCCCATGGCTTCGTGAAGTACATAAGTTGAGGTCATATGTGACCACCACCCCATTTTTTTTTGCAGCAATATAATAAAGGCACCAATGTTAAAAAGACGCCAGTGCAGATTTCCTAAGGAAACCCGGCGAGACCCTTTTTCGCAACTTTCAGTATTTCTTTCGATCGTTTTTTATTTTTATTCGCACAAAAGTTTTTGGAAACTTAGTAAGTAAATAAAGCAGTAAAAATATATTTTGGATAAGCTCATTTTTTATTTACATTTCGGAACTTTTATTACCACCCTTATTTTTGACCCGACTAAATGTTTGAAAAATTAATCGAAATATTTAAAAAAAATTAAGCATTCATATATTTGCCATACCCCGGACAATTCATACAAATATCGCGTTATTGTTTACTACATAGAAATTTGACACTTCTTCGTGTCTGTACACATCTAGGGCTCCTTGGTCATGCCGCCTTGTCGTAGGTTACATTTCTTCTTGTTATGGTTACCGTTTTTAGAAATTAATGTTTCCGAAAATAGTGGAATTTTTAACGACAGATGAACATAAACGACAGATTTTTACAATAGACATTTTTAATGCACTGAATATTATATACACGAGACAAGGCTGTATAACTTTAGAAGCCTTTGTGTCTCTCCTTAAGATAATAAAATTTTCTTTAGTTTACCGGAACCGGAAGACAACCGGTCACTTATCGGTCACACAGAGGGAGTGAGTAGACTTCAGCGAACGGCAGGGAGTGCCCATACTGTATAATGGGCTTATACTGTGATATTTACCTACCTACTATTAAACTAAAAGTCCACAAATAGTTCCTGTGTGTGTTACACACTCACGTAGATCGCTCGACTCTGACACACGAAAGAGGTCAACGAAGAACATCTCTTTAAAAAAGTCCTGAAAACTTTTACAGGCTTTATACGGCTATATCTATGTACTACGCATCAAGCTGGCGGTTTCGTTTCTAGAACCAGGAGGCACCGTGGGAGGGGTGCGAGGAGGCTCCAGCGTTCACGAGGCCGAAGCGCCCGCTGTCATTGACACCGGCCGAGGACGCCTCTCCAAGGTCACCAGCATCAGGCCCGAAATTGCTCTTTGTTACATAGGTATCTTCGAATTAACAAGTCAGTTACCTACAATTTATTTTATAACGTTACTCGTATTACAGTAAAGCAATTCATAAATTAAGCATTGTTTATCCATCTCTGATAGGCCTATCTATCCTTTGAAACTCGTTTGTAGTATCGCAGAAATGTCATGGAAAGGACAAACACATTTTTTTTAGAATTCACTATTTAGTTACTCAAATAAAATCAAATAAAAATATTATTTATTCAAAGTAGATGTCACTGTATACTTTTCGTAGGTCATTCTTTTTCTACCTAATACGGAGCTGCTACCACGCCCTAATGAATGAGGTTTTGTTTTACTAATAAAATAAATAGGGAACTAAGACACAAAAATATTTGTGCCTATAGAAATTACTGTCTGTGAGAACACAAAAATAAAAGTTTGATCATTTATTACCCATCATTGCTGTAAATACAATGTATAAATATTTACAAAAAACTGAAATAGGTATAAATAAAAAAACATAAAGGCATTTTATACTCTTTTCAGTCAACAGAACTGACTACGCAGTACGCAGTGCTGGTTTTCAGACCCTGCCCTTTCTCCGAATAGTATTGGATCGGAATTCGAAAGTAATGCATCGCAATTCTCATGGATCGTGTTTATGTTACAATTAATGTACAGGGTTATTTTTGGACCCCCCACCAAAACTTCACAATGGCTTCTAACCATGAGTAGAGCCCCTGTGAAGTTTGGTAGAGGGTCCAAAAATAACCCTGTATAAGTTGTGAGAGGATTTTTATGATCTAGTTACAACGTCTTTAATTCATTTGTAGGAGTGCTTTAAATTGTCTGTTTAATGAAGTACCTCTGTTTGGTACTTTAACCTGCTACTTATGTTTTATAGGATTATGCCAAGAAAATAAAGATAACGAAAGAAAAAAGAAAATAAAAAGTTTATTCAGCAACACCAACACAATAATGAAAAACAAAGTAATCAATCAAATCATTCCTCTTAGGGACTCAAGAGTTTCTCGTGAAGACCATGAACGGAAACCTAAAAAAATAAATTAGGCAACCTCTTATTACACGTATCAGTTTCCCTTACCCGATGCTGAAAATAGATGGAGATATTACTGAATTACCTACGAGTAGCACCTTTATCTACTTACCGAAATACATACATAGAAATTTGGAAATGTTATACACCTATCTATAGACTAACTCTAACTCTCTCTCCTCTCTCTCTCTGACTTTTAGGTGTCTAAGCGCAGTCTACGGCTCTACTACGTAAAATAGTTACATGCCTCCACTAACTACAACGTAGGCAATCCGTAGCGTGTTTTCGTGTTCTAGGTCAAAGACAAACGAACGACGCCTAAGGTCAGATAAATGTCCTCGAAGTCACCTTTGAAGAAAAAGTATATTTGTCCTGAAATTTTGTTAATGTATTTATACTGCCCCACTAAATAAATTAATTAACATAAGTATAGGATTACCTGAGATGACCTAAACTAGTATAGATCGATAGAAGCGATCGTAGCTAAGTGCAGCTTGCGTGGTCGCTGCGATCACGCAGGTTAACCGACTACAGACACGGCCATAACCTAGATGGCAAGGCACGTTAAGCCGTTGGTGCCGGCTGGACCGCGTTCCGAGGGCGCACTCTGACAGCAACGTTTTGTGCTCTCTCTTTCACATTTACGCGATTTATATTATGCTATCTTGTCAGAGTGAACGGTTGCTGTCAGAGTGTACCTTCTAAAAGCACTTCTGCTATCGCTAGTAGATGGCAGTCGTTAAGCCATGTCGGAGGCCCTATAAGCAGCTTGAAAACTTCTGACACTGGGGTTGGCCACTAGCCTCATAACCACAACCACACAAAAAGACAAAAATGTCTATTGTAAAAGTCTGTCGTTTATGATCATGTCTGTCGTTAAAAGTTATACAGTTTTCGAAAATATCAATTACTGAAAATGAAAAAATGTTTATTTCTCTTTTACATCTTACATATATAACATGTGGTTGAGATTTCCTATTAAGTATAAAGATACCTGTGCCAGGAAACCTCGCTCTTCCTTATCTACATATCTAGGCATGTAATGGTAAAGGTTTATAATGAAGAAAAAACTATTTACATAAAATAACAAAGTAGGTCATTTTGTATTAAATATCTTTAAACTAATACTAATTATATAATGACTAATTATATAGTGTGTGGTGTGTGTGTGTGTGTGTGTGTGTGTATGAGTATGTGATTGTTTGTCTTAGTTATATCCAAGAATTTCCTCCGTTTCTTCATACTGAAGTGATTTTAGAAAAAGTAACAGTTTATTTTTAACTTCATAACGATTTAGAGAGTATATACTTAGAATTTTATTAATATAATTATACATGAGACTTGATCGTGCAGTGTATTGACGTTTGGCAAAGGTAGTATTGACACGTTGATTATTAGCTACAATGTCTTTTCTTCTTTTTTTCTAATTTCTTCTTTTTTTCTAATTTCAAATATTAAAGATTTGTGTTTTCTTAGTATGGAGTGAAGAAAATAAAGTTTTCTGACTGTTAAAAGATCACAGCACACATACAGTTCACTAGTTGGAAATCTACGTTGCAGAAAGTACATAACTTTTAAGAGAGCTCTCTGAGATCTTTCAACTTCCAGAACGTCTACTACTAAAACGTTAACATAACAAAAAGAAGTTTAACCTACGACAAGGTGGTGTGACCAAGAAGCCTTAGCCTAAGCAGCCTTTGATACTCACACACACATTAACACGTGTACAGACAAGGAAAAGTGTCTTTCTCTGTAGTAAACAATAACGCGATATGTATTTGTATGAAGTTTCCAGGGTGTGGGTCTAACCGTATTCCCGATGTTTGGGAAGAGACCTGTGGTGCCCCTGCAGTAGGGACGTAATGGGTTGTTATCAATATAGATATTAGATACGTTTCTTACTACAAACAAACATATTATTACACTGCTTTTTTTTTTTTTTTTTTTTTTTTATGGCATAGGTGGCAAACGAGCAGACGGATCACCTGATGGTAAGCGATTACCGCCGCCCATAGACACCCGCAACACCAGAAGAGTCACAAGTGCGTTGCCGGCCTTTGATATGGGAGTACGCTCTTTTCTTGAAGGTTTGAATGTCGTATCGGTCCGGAAATACCGCAGGCGACAATTCATTCCATGGTTTGGTTAGTTTGGCTTCATTGTAATATTGTATTATACGTACATAGATTACTTTTGACCGACATGGTGCGAAAATATCAGTATTATTTTGTTGTTGTTATTTCCATAAATATTGATATGTATTAGAAATTTATTTATCTAGTAGCACATAGCCAAGTAGGTATTTTTCAGATCAACGAACTGACCAAGAAGTTCTTTTAGTGTAGGTATAACAGGTCAACGAAGTCTAGAACTTTGAAGGGGGCTGCAGCAGTCTGGTTGGTGCCCCTCGTCGGGGTGGAAGTAGGGTTACGGTGCATCGTACGAGAGGGCAACTGCAGATAACGCAGGCAGGACCAGACAGTCAATGTCCCGATGCACTCCCGCGCCCGCGCCCCTCCCTCGCGCCGCGCTCCCGGTTCCGAGGAGCCCGTATCAGCCATTTATGAATATGATCCACGGATTTCAACTTTCTTCCCATCCCATCAATCGTATTAATTGACTCAATGAAAAAAATCTACCAAAGTTGAATCTACTTGAGACTACAATATCCGGAAGATGCACCAATGCTCTAAAATAAATGCTCTACTCGTAAATAAGATAATCAAGTTTATCCTACATTTGTGAGTTATTTTTGCAATATTTATGTTTATGATTTCTTTTTAAGTGGCTTTCCTTTTGATGTAAGATTTGTGACATGATAACGCCATATTGAATAAATAGAATAGAATAGAAACTCATTTATTCAGTGTCAAAAACACAACACCTAAAAAGTACAATACTTATACCTACTTAGGCTAAAGTAAACAAATGTAGGTACAGCGCAGTGACACCAAAAAGGTCCCACCCACTCAGCATTAGTTGTAACAGAGAGGTGCTGCTACAACGCTGGTTTTCTGTGGAGCCTTGTTTTATATGTGTATGTGTGTGTGTGTGTGTGTGTGTGTATTGTGTTTGTGTTTTGTGGTATGTGACACTTCCTAGCCCTACGATCGGAACATTTTGGGATCGGTACAGAGTAAAAAAGTTAACTAACACCTACGACTAAGAAGAGTCACACACAACGTTACTTTTGCGTAATAATCGGTAGCGAAGAATAGGGGTAGTAGTAATAAGGCTTGAGAAATTAAAAACTGGGTTGTACGGGAAGTATGAGGGACTTTATTCCGTTCTTTCTCAGAATAATACTACTACCTAGTATAGTAGGGCATGTAAAGTTATAGCAACTTACAAAGTTTCATTAAATTCGATACAGCCATTTTTGAGAAAAACCAACGAAGTTCGGTTTGAATCAGACGTACAAGTACCTAAATCAGATTTAACACGGCACAGTTTCAAAACTTTTTTTATTTTCTGATGAGCTTACACTCAAAATTCATTTCGTGTTGCACTTTCGTGTTTGGGTCACAGAAATCTATATGTGTACTAATTTTTTACAGTTTTGATTACAAGTTGTGACAGACTCGGTGGCTCAGTGGTTAGCGTTCCTGACTACTGATCCGAGAGTCGTGGGTTCGATCCCCACCCAGGGCAAACATTTGTGTGATTAGCAGTTTTTTTGCTCTGTGTCTGGGTGTATTATCTATATGTATGTATTTAAACGTATATGTGTATGTATATCAGTCTCTGCTCTGGTTCCCATAGTACAGGGTATCCTAGTTTGAGGCCAGATGACCGTGTGTGATTTGTCCCGGTAATTTAACTTAATCGGTCGGACACTGTTAATTAATAAAGACAATCAATTCCTAGCAAAATCTCAAAGTGGGTTTTCTTGCCTTGACTTGTATTCGCTATCGCTCGCTCCTCAGTCCTCAAAAGTAAAATCGGTAAAAAATTAACACATAAAAAATCTAAAAATTCATTAAAATTGCAATATAGCAATTTCACGCCACAGAAACGTATGTGCAAACAGAATACGATAGTAAATACTTTACTACAAATTTTCTCAGTTATTTTATGTGCTTAAGATCAGTGTTTTTCAACCTGTGGGTCGCGACCCCCGGGGGATCGCGAAGCCTTTCTCAAGGGGTTGCTGGTAAAAGAAAATGTCTGTGTTTGTAGGTCCTACACTACAAATCAAAAATACACGATTTCAATGAGAAGGCTGGTCATATATTTTTTTAATAATTTGTCAAAACGTGGTTCTATTTTGGAGACGTTAATAACTAAGTCATTTTCTAATTGAATAAAATTAAATACGTTATAGTCTTTCAAATCACTAACATTTTGTATGTTTATGGCCCTAGAGGGATGCAAGATTTTTTTTACTTGTAAAGGGTATTAAAAATGGTTAAAAACACTGACTTAAACTTATGATATCGTTTTTTATGGAAACGTCAAAAGTTAAGGGATCCTGAAGTTCGTGTAAACCTATTCTGTGAATATTCAAGAAAGTAACAAGGATTGATTTTTAAGTTATTTTAAACATTACTTCGATTAGCTATATCTGTGTGGTTACCGTGATTGTTTTTTTGAAATACTGAATTGAAATAAAAAAACCGGCCAAGTGCGAGTCGGACTCGCGCACAGAAGGTTCCGTATAAATTCATATTCACACATGTTTTGAACTCTATATCAAATTCTCAGGCCTGCAATCTCTTAAAGCTGAGAAAAAATCAAACTTCTGTGCCAACGCAATCAAGAGATACGGCCGTTTGTGCCGCATATTTGGATACCTACTCGCATGGGAATCAAAACCTATAGGGTACTTCCCGTATACCTAGAATCATAAAATTTGGCAAAAAATAAATCACAAAAAATTGTGATGTAACAAAAAAATTGTGGTTTTCGGACTTTTCCCTTTACTTGTGCTATAAGACATTGCTTCCTGCCAAATTCTAAGTATACGGGAAATACCTTATACTTAGGTTTTGATTCCCATGCGAGTGTCCAAATATGTGGATTAACGGCCGTATCTCTTAATTGCGTTGGCATAGAAGTTTTTTTTACAGCTTTAAGGGATTGCAGGCCTGAGTATTTGATATAAATTTCAACTTGATATGTCTACGCGTTCCTGAGAAAACGGGTCTTGACAGACAGACAGACGGACAGACAGATGGACGGTCAACAAAGTGATCCTATAAGGGTTCCTTTTTTTCCTTTTGAGGTACGGAACCCTAAAAATAGCTAGTAGTATAACCTACCCATATAAAAAAAACCGACTGCATTAAAATACAATATATCCTATGTCCTTAAATGATGTCTATGTCAATCTGGGGACATAGACATCATTTAACGATATAGTGTAAAAAACACTCCAGGAAACTTACAGGTGTTCTACCTACTCATGAAACTGAACAGCTTTTCCGAAGGGATCCATACAGAATACGTAATAAAAAATTGGAGTTCTCATACAAATTGATCTCGCAAACAGTAAATTTTGTATGGACATTCCAAGAGTGGATGGATGTAATATGGATTTCTTCAAAATAGTTGTTCAGTTTTATGAGTGGAACCCGCAAGTTTTCGGGAGTAGTCTTTTTAGATCCTGTATAGTCTCTTTTCAATAAATAAAAAATGCGGACAAGTGCGAGTCTGACTGGCGCAGCGCGCACTGTGGGCTGGGCCCTTTATTAACATAATTGAGAATTTTACCATCTTTTTGATCATAGACTTCTCATAGGTTTTCTCGTAATTTATAAGTGAAGAACTATTTTTTAATAAAAAAAAATGGCTCACTAATTTCGGAGATGGTCTATTTTAGATAATTTTGAACTATTTATAATAAAATTATAAAATGCATATATTTGTGATCCTTATAACCAGGGTTCGGAAACCGGTTTTTTGAAAATACCGGTTTCGGTCATTGACCCCTATATCGAAATAATTTCGGTTAAGGTTTCGTTCAGGTTTCGGTTACCGGTATATTTAACCGGTTTAACCAAAACCGATATTTTTTCGTTCGAACGGAATTAACCGGTTAATTTGTAGAATATGCGACTTTGTAGGCATGTTTGCTGCGTGCAATCAATTGAAAGCGTGCGAGAAAGTGAGCAGAAGACTCGGGCAGTGACACCCGCACGACGTGCCTGTACTTGACTAAGTTTGGTTTTAACCGGTTAATTTAGTTCTTATTTCGGTTAGAAAACCGCTTCCTGATTAACCGATATTTTATTCAAATTTACCGGTTTAGCTGGAAACCGGTTTTAACCTGAACGGAATCGTTAACCGAAATTCGAACGAAATTAACCGGTATTTGTTAACCGGTTCCGAACCTTGCTTATAACAAGCTCTTTTATTTGATGTGTCACATGGTACAGTTTTTTTTTTAATATTCTGATTTGCCTCCCAAATTCAAAATTCATTTATTTAGGTTACACGTCCGTCTCTGGGTCACGGAAATCTATACGTGCACTAAGTTTTAACTTAATCGGTTCAGTAGATTCGGAGCAAAATGGTATTGATAGACGGACAGACCACCACACGGGTGATCCTTTAAGGGTACCTTTTTTCCTTCTGAGGTACGGAACTCTAAAAAATTAAATTGCCCGTATATTTGAAGAAACCATTTTTTAATGTTCAGCAAGCGTTCGAGGTGGAACTAATCAAATGATAAATTCTAGCTAAGAATTTTTGGTACAACTCCAATTAAAATTTCTGACTATAGGAGATTGTATGAAAAACACCCAAGTTTCTGAAGGTATTCTCAAAAGACCCTTTCTTTATTAACGTTCTAAGCTATAAACCTGCGTCATCAGTGTATAGGGATCAAATAATCTGAAAGGGTGTTTGTGTGGTGTTTTTGTATTATACACCTGTATATAGAATAATGATGTTGTAATATCCGGGACTGGGAAGGCGGAAGCTCTGAAACTGCTCGTTGCGCTGCTTGTGTCAAGGGCGCGCCCTTGGCCATGGACGCCCCGCGCCCCCGCGAGCTCCCTGCTCGCCTGCCCCATCGACCCTCACGGCTCCAACTCAATATATGGTTTCTTTATTGTATAATCTATAATTTATTACATTTAAATAATATCTCATAGACGATGAATCGCGGTGTGATATCGACTTGCTTACCAGAAAAAAACCGGCCAAGTGCGAGTCGGACTCGCGCACCAAGGGTTCCGTATAAATTCATAATCACAGATGTCTTGAACTCTATATTTCTTATATTTGAGTTGATTGAATGAAAGGTAATTTGCGGTTTAAGATTTATGACGTATTAAAAAAAACTACTTACTAGATCTCGTTCAAACCAATTTTCGGTGGAAGTTTGCATGGTAATGTACATCATATATTTTTTCTAGTTTTATCATTCTCTTATTTTAGAAGTTACAGGGGGGGACACACATTTTACCACTTTGGAAGTGTCTCTCGCGCAAACTATTCGGTTTAGAAAAAAATGATATTAGAAACCGCAATATAATTTTTGAAGACGTAGATAGATAGATAGATACATAGTATAGGTTTGATGACAAAAAAATTTTTAAATTTCAGTTCTAAGTATGGGGAACCCCCAAAATTTATTGTATTTTTTCTATTTTTGTGTAAAAATCTTATTGCGGTTCACAGAATACATCTACTTACCAAGTTTCAACAGTATAGTTCTTATAGTTTCGGAAAAAAGTGGCTGTAGCATACGGACAGACAGACAGACAGACAGACAGACAGACATGACGAATCCATAAGGGTTCCGTTTTTTGCCATTTGGCTACGAAACCCTTAAAACACCTACATTGATAAAATATCATCTCACTACACCATCTTATCTCACTTCTCATCAATTCACTATCAAAAATTTCATCATCGTATCATCACTTCATTTATTTTATAAATGTGAAAGTAAACACGCATCAGCAGCTCCATAGTGTCAAAAATACTGAATACGAAAATGTTGAAATGAAGGTGAACCTTTGACCTTACATGCACGGTAGCAGCCAAAACTTTTGGGGGGGTGGGTCATATTATAATTATTTTTTATTTTACCTGCACCTTTGCGTTGCGGCATTTTTTATCAGATAAAGTAGCTCAGATTAGCTACATTTTAAAAAGTTTCATGTAAATTTTACGCTCTCCTCTGCTTGTTCCTCGAGTATTGTAATTAACGAGGTAGCAGAATCCACAGCCCTTCTTGTATAAAAAGGCGAGCGTAGCAAGCCCGAAAATGTTTACTGTATAAATCAAAAACTTAGATTCCCTGCAATTTTAGGTAGTTTTAGTTAAATATTACACGCTCCTTTGTATTGCAGTAATTTATGAAAAAGAAAAGTGTTTTTTTTTAATTGATAAAAGAAAAAACTTTAAGTTTACCTGGATTTTAAGAATCAATTTACGCTCTTTTTTGCATGTCCTTCCAGTAAAGTAATTTATGAGGCAGTACAATTAATCTTCCTTGTGTTTATACATACATACATATAAGAAAGCGCGAGCGGCTTCTTTTGCGCATGTGCATCCAGTAATATTGTTCACAAACAGAAAAACCTACGGTCCTGATATACAAAAATGCGCGAGCGGAGCGAGCGCAAAATTTTTAAGGTGTTGGTTCATTATTTATTAAATATTCGTGAATTTTCTATTTTTAGAAGGTTTGGCAATTTCACGTCCACGATTTTGGGGGAATCTTGACCCCTATGACCCCCCCCCCCTCGGACCGCGCCTGCGACCTCATCGCTATATCAGCGCTGAAATTGACACGCATTTTTTACTGAATAGCCTTCCTGAACCCGACAGACAAACCTTTATGTTCTAGTAAGGAAGGCTTCGACATCTACACATTAATTCTCGTACGTAGCAGAAGACTCCCGTCCGCCCGGTCCCGTTGGAATCTATGTAAAAGGTAATAGAATTGCTACATATTTCTCAGGTATGAAATAATAGCGCGTTGTAAAAGCTAACAGCGTTATCTATTAGAGAGTATAGTGTAAATTCCGTTCATGCAATCACAAAACAAAATAGATAATACGCTTGAGCAAAACAGGCGATAATAGGTATATAGTTGACTGTTAGTCATCTGAGTTATTTTTTATCAAATGTTAAAATTGACTATTTGTTCTAAAAATATTTAAAATTCTATACAATGACGTCATTGTGCAATATAGTAGTTTGCATACTTATTACGGTTTTTTTTTAAATTAAATACTGTAATTGTAATTTGTAAGGAAATTAGGAAGGCGATTAAGTAATAATAATAATAAATTCTTTATTGTAACAAAGAAAGGTTGCAATAAAATAACTATTTAGTGAACAAAATTTCATAATTTACTTTTTATACAGTCAACTACATTGTACCTTATTACATAATTACACGGCTCCGGGTAGCCACGTCTCTACCGGGAGGCGAGAGAAGAGTTTAACCAAATAAATAAAAACATAGTGTAGGACATATTTTATTGTCCCCTGCATGTAAAGGGCATGCGCAGACGAGGGACTTTTGTCCGCAGAGTTACAGATACAGTAAATAGTCTAGAATCTAGATTCTCGTTTATAAAAAAGTTCGTCAGATAAATACGTTGCCCTTTTGTGGTTGTAGCACTGTGTATTGATGGCCAAATAAATCGGCCAAATGCGAGTCGGATTCGCGCATGAAGGGTTCTGTACCATCTTATCTTACAAGAAACTTCAAAAACACGTCACTTCTAACTCTGTGAGCATTTCAAGCGTCTACCTGTTGCCATTATTAAGATCGAGCAGAAAACGCCAAAGAAAATTACATTTCTAGCCCCGTTTAATTTTTATTATTTTATGTTACAGCGGTAATATAAATACATACTTTGTCAAAGTTTTAACTGTCTATCTATTAGGGTTCATGAGATACAGTCCACTGACAGACAGACGAACGGACATACGGACGGACGGGCGGACAGCGGAGGCTTAGTAATAGGGTCCGATGCGTTGGCCTATCTGTATGGAACCTAAAACGTGCCCTGCGGAAATTGCCTCGTCTGCGCAGGCACTTACAAATAACAAAAAAAATGTCTAGCAAACATAAATATTTCTTAAAATGTGAGATATATTGCTTGTTACAAGTGTTTATTCAGAACATTATATGATTTAGTTTAAGATATATTTATTACTCTTTGATCAAGCGTCATTTTTCTTAAATAGAAAGAAAGAAAGAAAGAAAGAAAATACATAACATAACATTTCTTTCCTAATATCTTCATAATGTTTTATCTACGGTAAAGGATTTCAATTTATTAAAACAACAAATTTTGTTTGTTACTTTTTATTAAAAATGGCTCGAATGAATTGAATTACACTATTTTGTACGCTAATATAACTTTGAAATGAAATGAAACGACTGTTTTTTTAAGCCTTTCCTTTTTTCTTGCCAAGGAAAGCTGGAAACAGATAACCAGGAATTAACTTTAAACATATCTATGATCAATATGTATTTAACATGTCAGTCAAGTATGGTCACACCCCGGACACTCCAAAAACATGTCGCTATTATAATATGTACTGCTCAAAAGAAAATAAAGGCCAGCAGGATTTTTTGTTATATCATTGTACGTACTTGGTTTGAATATGAATATCCGTGTAGTGCATCAGGCGGAAAAACAGGCGTAGTGTGTCATCCCGTATCAATTCCGGCAAGAAAAACGTATATAGTTCAGTTCCTACAGCTTAACGTGAACAAACAAAAAATATGTTCTAAATGGAAGCAAAAACAGCAAAAACCCACAAACTGCAAACTTTAAATCAGAGCCGAAGAACTTTTAAGATTTTAGAAAAAAAAATCAATTTTAACGCTGTTAAAAATTTTCTATAAGTCGTAGAGCTGCGAGACCATATCTACGCAAATGAAATGTTTTGCCATATTGATTTACAGCGTTTTTGCTTTTATTTGTTGCGTCGAAATATTCTTGCAGTTATTATATTGCGTACTTATCCTAGGACACTATGGATCGAGACGAATTCAGATTCACGTCGTATGTTTAAATCGGTTTACGGTTTACATATGCACAAATTCCGTTAGGTACTTACATAAATTCATCAAATAATAATAATTAATTAATATCCGGGACAAATCACACTCATAATCACTCAATTCTATTTTTCACTAGTAAATACAATACAAATAGATATTTTAAATTAATAGGGCAGTACTCACAAGAATAAGTGCTAAAAGAAAGCATTTTTGCAAAAAAAAAAACAGTGCGTTGTAAATATGGAGCCTGATGTCTGAGCTAGTCATCCTGTATTTCAGATCATGGTCTGCACCACCCGGAGCAGTTCAAAATGTTACAATGTAATTTTTATAACATCAAATACATAGCCTATGAGATTTATAAACCTTTGATTTTGCCATAGTTGGGTAAATAAATTCAATGAGAATGACTTGGTAATCGAGCAAACAATGACGGAGACACGCGGCAACAGGAGCTTTCAGCTCGCCCGTTACCCCTTACGCAACGATACACGTGCCTTTGAAAGCGGTCACAACGGTGAAGGTCGCTGGGAACGAGGCCCCCTGAATTTCAGGCCTGGGTTGACGACCTCCAGGCAAATCTTCCAGGGATCTAACCTTGACCTTTACTCGCGCAAGCGCTGTGCCTTTTACCCAGTACCCTGACCCTGTTATAAGAAGGACCTATTATGTACCGCCTATGTATTATGGAAATACAGTGACCATGACCATAGAAATACCAAATCATTCAAAGAAAAAAATATCAGAATTGTTTCAGGGACAAATGGGATTCCGGTAGTTGACTGCTAGTCATTTGAGTTACTTTTTATCAAATGTCAAAAACGGCATTTTGTTCTAAAAATGTTTGAAATTTTGTACGATGACGTCATTGTACAAAATAGTAGTTTGCATACTAATTAGGAAATTCTTATAATTAAAAAATTGAAAATATAGTGAAAATTAAAGTTATTTAGTTTTTCAACAACTTCAATTAAAGAGCTATTACGTTAATAATATTTCGTAATTTATTTTTCATGCAGTCAACTCCCGGATTCAAGTAAGTAGGAGATGAAATAAAGACTTTTTTTAGTCTGAGAGTAGGAGATAAGTTATGTTATATTATAAACTCATTCTATAATCTATAAATACCATAGATATATTTTATTTTCAAGATATAATGACCTTTTCATAATCTAGCAATCATATAAAATATCTGAGAATTATATACAGAAAAACTTAAAAATAATATTCGTCTACCTATTAAATAAAGGTCGACATTTTTTCTACGCGTTTATTTCAAACTTCATTAAGACGCAACGTAATTGAAAAGACGCTACAATGTGGTACACGGAAATTAACCTCGTCACTGCCTTATCAATTTTTTTCTTAATGGAAGTTATTAAGTATAATGAGAAGCAGGCTCACTTTAAAGTTTTGAAAGTTTCTTTGCGCATGCTGTATATTAAGAAGAACTTATGAATTTTTTTTGGGTTTTCCTTTATTTCTTGAAATGTATATATGTCTGAAACTTAGTACTTTTCCTGTAAAATATACCTAAACAATCCTTTATTAGTCTCTGTTTTTTTTTGTGTTTGCAAACTCCAAAGATAAGGGAGGGGCATAGTATTTCTTTAAACCTGTTTTTCCCCATTAAAAAACGTTAATTTATTAGAAAAGTTGGAATGTGTGTGTAATTATAGACCGTTCATATATGATATCCAAAAAACTGTAACTTGTTTGTCTTTTTTTTCAGTACAAATAGGGTATTAAAAGTGCGTTTAAAATTAACTAAATTTGAATAGAGAATCAATAATTTGTATGGGAAACTGAAAAAAATGTAGGTCTGATTTTTTCAATATTTTCCCTGTAATTTCAAAAACACTTTTTTAAAACCCTGTATTTTATTCTTTAGACGGAAAACACACTGGTCCGAAAATCGGACGGAAGTCGGAAGCGACGAAATTCGCATGCAGCAGCGTTCCGCAACAACGGATGGTTTTCGTCCGAAGCTGCGGTGCACGACGAAGGCACGAATTTCTGACCATCGGACAATTTTCGTCCGAATTTCATCCGAAGCTGCGGTGCATGACGATTTTCGTCATGCGTTCATTCAATATTCGAACGTGTATGTATATATGTATTTTTTTGACTCGGATACTTGTTGTTTTTGTTTGTAACAAGGGTCATTTGGTAAATCCCCACGCCCCAAGCACCCCGCAACACCCCTCGCGCACCGCTTTTCTACACAAAAATTCGGACGGTACTGCGTAGCAGCACAAAATACTAGATATAGAAGGTCCGCTCAATACGCTCACTAAAATCATAAGCATATACATGCTTATAGACGTATAGTCGTTGTAGGCAAGGTCACGATACTGTGCGATCGTGACCTTGCCTCGAACGACCGTATATTTCTATAAGCATGTATATGCTTACGATTTTAGTGGTTTGTATTGAGCGGACCTTCTGTGTCTATTTTGTGGTAGAAGTGTGGCATACCCAGCGAATCGCATCGTATCGACGTCCGTGAGCGCGATTTCGTCGTGCGAATCGCACCTTCGGACGAAAATGCGATTTCAGTGTGTGGAACCCTGCGATTTTTGTATACAAATCAACATTTTACAGTACAAAGTTTAAATTCGGACCATCGCATTTCGTTGCGATGTGCGTAGCAGTGTGTTTTCCGCCTTACAATAATGTTATAATAATAAAACTGTCATCCATGTCCTTGTCCTTGTTATAGTTTACGATGTAACTCATTAGCCGAAGTAGTTTACGAATGGCATAGAATTAAAAAAACATGGGAAACCTACTGTACGTGATTACCAGTGATCGGAAATTCGGGAGCAATTATACCTAAAGTTGGGGAGCTAGCATAATATGGACATGTCGTTTTAAATTACCAGAACGTTGAATTAACGTTTTTTAATGGCATACATTAAACGTTCAAATAAGATCAACAGATATTGAATGAGAATCCCAACGCTTTTTACGATCCCGGTATCCCGGAAATTTTTTGTATGAAAATCTCTAAATTTATTCAGAAAGGTATATCCATACTACTTATTCTTTCTTGGGAAAAAATGTATTGCCCCCGAATTTCCGATCACTAGTGATTACTCTACACGCCCTACAGTTTTGGCCCTACACCTACTTCGAAAACTAGACTATCTTGAAATTAAAAATGCTAAGCACGTCAAAAAACACTTTTTAAAAGACTTTTAAAAGTAAAAAGGTAATAAAGGTTATATGACATGAAATCCATAATTATGTAAAAAGTATGCTGTAGTTTGTAAAAAAATCGAGTGTTTTCTTAATCACTAACAAAGTGATTTAATAGTAATATATAAGAAAGTAGCGGTCGTGGCTCAGTGCGGCTTGCGTGGTCGCATCGATCACGCAGGTTAACTGACTACAGACATGGTCATAACCTGGATGGGTCTGACTGTGTTAGTGGCATTTATCTAGACCGTTTCCGTGCTTCGCAAGCCACGTTAAGCCGTTGGTGCCGGCTGCTATCGCTAGCAGTCGTTAAGCCATGTCAGAGGCCTTATAGGCGGCTTGAAAACTTCTGAAACTGGGGTTGGCCACTAGCCCCACAACCTCCACCAATCCGGACTTAGCCCCCGTGTGTAGAGTATGGCCTAATCCTTCCCGAGTTATGGGAAGAGACCCGTGCCCTGCAGTGGGGACGTAATGGGTTGTTAACGATAAGAAAGTACCATCTAAAATCTAAAATTAACTAAAATGAAATGGCACATTAGCCCATGCACTATGTCACAGCTTTTTATCATGTCCTACTATAATAATAAATTATTTGATTTGAAATTTACCTAGAGAGAAGCAGTGATACTGCCGTTTACAGATATTTTATATCCGTGGGCCGTCATTTCCTTTCAGATTGTTAAATTAGGTACGTTATCTCCCTGTACGTACGGTTTTATCAATTAAGATAAAATTATGAGAATCTAAAATATTTTAATTATGAACTGAGGTACTAACGTTTCATATCGTTATAAAGAAGCCTGCCCCATTTTCTATTTTTTTTGGCACCTTGCATCATAAACATCTATGGTTCATTCCAATAAAAAAAAGCAAAAGGTAAACAAAGATAGTATGCATCTGACATTGACATGTGTCATTAGTCATTTCCATAGTAAGTTTGTTTACCTTTTGCTTTTTTTTGATTGGAATGAACTATGTAATGTTGTTTTGGCTTCGCTTTATTTTGCCCGTATTACAAAATATTTTTACTGTTTTTTTTAGGTTTATATGCTTGCGAACTTCTGATATATATATTTTATATCTACAAACAAAAAGAAAACACTCTGTATGAAATAGAGGTTTGAAAATGACATTCCACCAAAGGCATGATACATATACACCCTATCTAATTCGCTCAACTTGGGGCTCTGAACTTTCTCAAAGCCACGTGTAAGAGGATACAAAATCTATTTACCGTTCGTTACAAAAAATAGCTACAGTAATATTATATTTGTATCAGAGAATATAATTGTTACCACAGTATAAGGACATTATACAGTATGGAAACTTTCTGAAGGTTACCTCACCCCCCCCCCCCCCTGTGTGACTTCTAAGTGACCAGTTGTCAAGAGATTGGTAAACCAAAGATAATTTTATTTTCATAAGTAGAGATGTAAGGCTATACAGCTTTGTCTCGTGTATACAGTATTGACTTCATTAAAAATGTCTTTTGTAAAAGTCTGTCCTTTAAGTTCATATTTCTGTCGTTAAAAGTTCTGCTGTACTCGGAAATATCAATTAATAAAGACGTCAACATAACAAAAAAAGTGTAACATACGACAAGGCGGTATGACCAAGAAGCCTAAGGTTAAGTAGCCCTAGATACACACACACACACACATTTACACTTGCACAGACATGAAGAAGTGTCTTTATGTAGTAACATGTAGTAAACAATAACGCGATATTTGTATGATGAAGTGTCCGGGGTGTGAATGTTACTTAAGAAAAGGCAAGAGGTATTTGGTTATATCCAAACACTTAACCCATATCCAATAAATGTTTACCCGACTGCCTTATAATATGGTTAATATTTTTATTCCTATAGCTAAATAATGGCTTAGAGACTCGTGTCAGCAGAACTTACCAGTGAAAGGGCCGGTTTCAAAAAAAATTGAAGACCGCTATCTTCCCTGTGTAACACTGACAGTACAGTAAATGAAATATTTCTAATTGGCAATCATTTTCTTCTTTTTTAGGCTCTACCTAGGCAAAACTCTAGAGAAGCGGCTTGTATTGGCAGGGTTCATCTATATGTCTATTACTCTTAAGTACTTAACTTTCTGTGAAAACGGTATAGTCCTGCCAAAAAGTGTGGGCGACGACGTTAAGCCTTCCGTTTTCCTTTTTCTGGTAAAAGGGACTACAATTGTTCTTCCTGCATTTACTGAGAACTGGAATTCGTTACACCACTATTCTATCCTGAAAAGGGCCTGTTGCAGTTGTTTTGAAATAGCAGAGGTATACCCCCCACTATTGACACAACCAGATCCAGGTTGGCTCCATTGAGCTCTTCAATCAGATAGTCAACCACTAGGGACCATTCTAGAGGAGATATAACTCCACTCTGCGGGCAACCTCGTGTTAGTCTCACTCCAGAATCCAGAGTGTCTCCCAGTAGTGTTGTTTTGACTGTCCGATTTGTCAGTATTGACTTAACTCAGTCAATTATAGTCGAGTCAATGTTCCGCATTTTCATACATTTCAGTATAATGTCAGTAGAGGTGTTATCAAAAGCTCCCTCTATGTCTAAAAAGGCGCAGAGGGCAATTTGTTTTTGATCTAGTGCTCTCTCTATTCTATCGTTCCGTATACCTGCCTTTCTGATAGGTATGTTGTTTCGCATGCAGAGTTCGCTCCAATAGGTAAGATTCCCTAATGTGCACAATAAAGACCTTCTCCATTGTTTCTAGTAGAAAAGAAGTGAGACTTATGGGTCGCTAGGACTGGGCTGTGACTTATCACGATCTCCAGCCTTAGTGATGTTACTTTTATATACATGACTTACAAACTCCTTAATTCAGAATGTTCAATGCTGCATGCTAATCAAAGTTTACCCAGATTGAAAATAGAGGAAGGTACTTAAAACATTGATTTTAGTCAGTACAAACTTTAGGGGCGATATCACTCGTGGCGCCAGAGTCAAACCCAGTGACATAGGGCTGCACTGAAAAAAATAAACATTAAAAAAAACTGAAAAACCGTTAATGTATACTGCTTTGCCGCTTACTATATGAGCCAACTGTGCGAAACAGTAATTGTTACTAGTCCGAAAACAGTTAAGGTATTAAATGTCTAAACATTAAAAATATACTCTTTAAACAGTAAAAAAATACTTAAAACGTTAAAAAGATTTACTGTTTAAAAGAGTAAAAAAAGGTTAATGTTTAAAACAATAAAAAATTTTAATGTTTAAAACAGTAAACAAAATTACTGTTTAGAACAGTAAAAATATTTAATGTTTAAAACAGTAAAAATATTTAATGTTTAAAACAGTAAAAATAGTTAATGTTTAAAACAGTACAAAAAATTAATGATTACTACAGTAAAAAGTATACTGTTTATAATCAGTTAAAATGTACTGTTTAGAACAGTAAACAATTGTTTACTGTTTGACTAAGAAAGACGATAGCTTCTAATGTTTTGCTATAATAGTCCTAACTGAGCATGAACAGTAGCGCGTACTGTAAGTGCACAGTAACAGGTATTGTGTAGAATAATGTTTTTTAAGGTCCTTGCACAGTATCGGGCACTGTATTTGCACAGTAACAAGTATAGTTAAGAACAGCGCTCTTAAATGGCTTTGCACTGTAGCGGGTAATGTAAGTGCACATTAATGGGCATTGTGAAAGATAGTATGTTTTAACGTGCTTGCACAGTAACGGGTACGGTAATTGCACAGTAACAGGTATGGTGAAGAACAGTGTTTTTTAAGGTCCTTGCACAGTATCGGGTACTGTATTTGCACAGTAACAAGTATTGTTAAGAACAGCGCTTTCAAATGGCCTTGCACAGTAGCGGGTAATGTAAGTGCACATTAATGGGTATTGTGAAAGATAGTATGTTTTAACGTGCTTGCACAGTAACGGGTACGGTAAGTGTACAATAACAGGTATGGTGAAGAACAGTATTCTTTAAGGTCCTTGCACAGTATCAGGTACTGTAATTGCACAGTAACAAGTATGGTTAAGAACAACGCTTTTAAATGGCCTTGAACAGTAGCGGGTATGTAAGTGCACAGTAATGGGTATTGTGAAAGATAGTATGTTTTAACGTGCTTGCACAGTAATGGGTACGGTTAGTGCACAGTAATAGGTATGGTGAAGAACAGTGTTTTTTAATGTTCTTGCACAGTACCGGGTACTGTACAGAGAACAGTAACAGTTACTGTAAAAGATAGTACGTTTTAATGTGCCTGCACAGTAGTGGGTATTGTAAGTGTACAGTAATAGGTAATGTGAAGAATAGTACGTTTTAATGTTCAATGACAGTCGTGACTACTGTCAGTGTACAGTAACACGTATTGGGAAAGATAGTACATTTTAATGTGCAGATACAGTAACGAGTACTATAATTGCACAGTAACAGGTATTGTGAAATACCATACCTGTTATCTACTGTTTACGAAACATCTGCTACTGGAATTACAGTATCAAACACTGAGAATACAGTACTTTTTGGAAGGTGCAATCGCCGCTTTCCTCGTAACTTACATGCGATTGCACCTTCTACAAAAGTACTGTATTCTCACTGTACTGTGTTTGATTCTGTAAGTCTAGTAGCAGGTATTGTGTAAACAGTAGATAACAGGTATGGTCTTTCACAATACCTGTTACTGTGCAATTATAGTACTCGTTACTGTATCTGCACATTAAAATGTGCTATCTTTCCCAATACGTGTTTCTGTACACTGACATTAGTCGCTACTGTCATTGACATTAAAACATACTATCTTTTACAGTACCTATTACTGTTCTCTGTAAAAAACACTGTTCTTCACCATACCTGTTACTGTGCACTTACCGTGACTGTACTTGTTACTGTATCTCCACTGTTCTTCATCATACCTGTGACCAGCACGTTTTCACAGTATCAGATACTGAGTAAGTGTAAAAAGCAGATAATACTAGCAACCTGAAATAAATTCAACATTATTTAGTTTCAGTTATTTATTTAATAAAAAGCAATACTATAAGATTCCATTTTTTGAAGGTACCGAACCCTAGAATACACATTTGGTAACAATAATTAACTTCAACAATATTCAGAAGCATGACTTACTAAAATTAATGATTAACTTAAGGAGTTTCTCTTGTTCTCCTGGTTCTTTAAGAAGATCACGAAAAAAACATTTTTAGCCCTAACCTCCTTATCTACGTGTGGACTGAGTAACCAGTAGCCACGTCCGATTTGAAAAATAATAATAATTTAGTAGTAAATGAGCTAGTTTTGTTGAACAAATTCTAGAATTTATAGTACAAGATATCAGAAGTTATTTCAATTTAAAGGTGAATCCTCAATCCTAACATATAAAGTTAGTGATGAGTGCAAAAAGACCACGCCTGTAACTTTAAGAGCATATTCTATTCATCAAACTGAACAACTTTTCCCAAGGAACCCATACTGACTAAATTTAAAAAATGGACTCTCCTTACTAAATTGGCTGATTCGCAATAAGTTTGTATGAACAGTCAATTGGACTTCAGTATGGGGTCTTTGGCAAGAGTAGTTCAGTTTGATGAGTAGAACATGCTCTTAAAGTCCCGAGGGTGGTTTTCTTACACCCTGTAAAAAAAACATACATATTTAGTTTTAGTTGGTTTAAGTAGTATTTCTGTACTGGTAATTACAAAAAAATAGCTTGTACTGCTCAAAAGTTACAACACTGAAAAACCTATGATTGCGCTTTTCCGTGAAAATAATTTGTCAATACGATAAATCAGTACATTAATACATAATTTGTTATTACCAATACATAAACAATACTTAAACTAAATAATATGTGTTTTTTTAAATTATTTTTATGTTTTAATTAACTTAACTAAACCGAAATCCAAATTAATCAACACTTAGTAGAAATTTATACTAAATATTTACGAGTACCTACATACAGTTTAACACTACTTATTTTGTATTCGGTACTACAAAACACAGATGTACATTCATTCATCATCTAAAAAATAAAGTATACAAAATTGACCCCTGGACTAAACCTAAGTAAACCATTTTTGGTAACCATTTTTAATTAGTAGATATACCACAGTCACTCAATAAACTTAAAACAGATGATGAAATTCTGTTTTTTGTAACAACATTGCAAGGAAGGTTGTAAATAGCTCTTTCTAGAAATTGCCACACAGGTAAACACTCACTAGGATACTCCAAATTAAGAGCCCATATGATCTTAAAACATGTGTCTACAGTTTTACTGATGTTTGGAAATTCATAGATAATGTCATCGACTACGATGTAATGTGCTGTTATTTTTTTCAGAGGACCTGCAACAACCATGTATGGTTGGACGGTTATACCTAAAGCTTTGTACTTGTCCTGTCGCTTCAATCGCTCTTCCAGGAGTTGTCTTTCCTCTTCAATGTGTAAAATGAAGCTTTCACGCACTTCTGCCGCAGACAGTCTCTTCTTTTTCAAGTGAACCGGTCCAATCATGTGCGGAATAAGAAGTAATGCTGCTAAGTTGCTTCTTTCCAGGTCTTGATCTGAACAACAAGAATGAAAATAAGTGTCAGAAAATGTTTATGATATAGGTCGATATTTTTAAGTGCCTAGAAAAAATGTTTTAAGTACAGTATCCGCCGTATCTGTCTTAAATAATAACAAAAAATAATTAAGACCCTTATTTAAAAGTTGAAAATAAATATCAATTTTCAAATGACCGTAGTCACTTTACATTTGATAACATTTAAGTATTGACGTAAAAATATGTCTGAATAAGCCGCCATGTTGGATTATATGTGACGTAATATATTGTGGGAAACCTCAGGCTATTGAAGATTTGTCAAAATACCACGAGTATGTACACGATCTGAGCGAACGGATAAACTACTGTTAAAATATTTAAAGCTTTGCCTTAGTTAGGTGTAAATAAATATATGTTGATACAGTATAACGTATTTCCAATATAACTAACTGACCTTGCGCATGTTGCTTCAGTTCTTCTATAAATGGTGATTGTCTTGATGTTGTTTTCGTTACACAGAGTAATTTACTCTTAAGCAGTGGTAATTTATTTTCCAGTGAATGTTTATTTTGGGGATACCACTGATCAAAGTCTGCAGTGAGCTGGAATCAAGAAACATAGTTGAAAACCGCTAGAATTTTATGACTAAATAACATATAACACTCATAACAGTAAAAACATTACCAATTCGTGTCCCCACGAGCGCTTCAAACAGGGGAATTCTTGGAGGTAGGAACTTTTCTCATTTGAGAGAACACGTTTCTTACGTTGCTTGTTAGTTTTTTGCCATTTTTCGGCACATAACGCGTAATCGTCACAAGAACAACGTAACCACTCTAGGCATTCCTCATCCTCTTGAGTGGTATGTTCTTGACTCGTATCTGATTCGTTACATGTAGAGGTCGACGGTTCTGGAGTCAAAGTCTTATTTAGAGAGCGTCGTGCTCGCGGTTGGTACACTTTGTGTCTTCGGTACTTAGCCTTTAAATTTACCACTGCGTCGAAGAGGCGGCCGTGAGCTCTATATAGCCCCGCTTTTGGTTTAGTGTAATAACGTGCTAGATTTTCTGAAGGAAACAACCGTTCTGGAAAGTAAAATTACACCAAAAGGAAATGAAATGAAAGGGGTCAGAATTTTTTACCATATGAACAGGCGAGACAGTTACTTACTTATCTCTTGTAGCCAACTTAAATAAGTTTCCGCAGTTACAGGTGCCTTAGGGTCTTGTCTCACAATTTCCTTTGAAATAGCTCGTACCAGTAGTTTCCGATATTGTTCTCCTAGTGTCTTTTCTTGATTGTGCTTAAGTAACAATTGACCATCTGGGGTGGTGTGTAAGAGCAGAGAAAGATCCTGAAAAAAAATGCCACTATCATCCTTCTGGAAGAATTGCAGTTACTTGGTTATTTGAGGGTAACTAAAAAAAATAAATTTTGTATATATTTTTTACTTACACAGTGAGTATGTGAAGACACAGAGATCGAAGATTCTGATCGTGATGACGTACTTGGTGATGCTTGAAGGGATTGAACTGGGGACGTCAAACTCGGCGTCAGTCCATCCAAAGAGTTACCATATTTTGAAATAATTTCTTCTACGTCCGCATCTATTTCCAAATCCTTGCCGCACTGAAAATGTGATACCAATCAGTTTGTAAACAATGATATGCAGGTACATATATTTTTTTTATGTAAGTATAATAAATAATTAAGGTATAGAAGGTTTTTTTACTTTAGATTTTTGGGCTCTATTCGTGCAAAACAATTGAACCCCATCAAAATGTCAAGTTCGTTTTTTTTTTCTCCTCCTTTGTCGATCGAAAAATATTTTTTCTGCCCCCTTATTGACACTGATTTATATTAAGTACCTTTTCTTTGGACACCTTCCAGTCAGACAGAGCTTTCTTGAATTTAGCCTGGGGCCCTATTGCAGGAATTAATATCCTCACTTGTGCATCATCCAGCAATTGTAAGGCATATATGTCCACTTCATTTTCTGAAAACATAATAATAATTTATTACTATACTTAGGTAATAATTGGGAATTTTTTAAATGTGTATAATATGTCCTGTTCTGTAACAAATATAATATTTACTGAGGGAAAACACATACATAGAAATACATTACCGCCATTGGTATCAATAACTGATTTACTGCAAGATAAATTATTGCACACCAAAAAAGTACAAAAACAACAAAATATTTAAATTTACATTTAAATAAAAGACACAAATAGTACAGCTTAATTCCAACAGAAATGTATTCCAGCAGACCCAGGTGAAAGAGAATAAAAGCAAATAATAGGAAAAATATTAAATAAATTTAGAATTGCTAGGTAGGTATATTAATAATTTTTTAATATTATTAATTTAATTAATTATATAAGCATTTACTTCTTCACATCATGCTACACAACCACTTGGAAAGCGCTCCAAATTGCTTTCGTGAGAGTAATTTTTACCCTGACAGCAGGATAGCTTACTCAAAAAAGCGGCCAAGTGCGAGTCGGACTCGCCCATGAAGGGTTCCGTAGCAGCAAGTAACATAATATAAAGTTTTTGTAGTTCTTTGTAACTTGAATGAAAGGTAAATTGCGGTTTACGATTTATGACGTATTAAAAAAAAAAACTACTTACTAGATATCGTTCAAACCAATTTTCGGTGGAAGTTTGCATGGTAATGTACATCATATATTTTTTTTAGTTTTATGATTCTCTTATTTTAGAAGTTACGGGGGGGGGGGGGGGACACACATTTTACAACTTTGGAAGTGTCTCTCGCGCAAACTGTTCAGTTTAGAAGAAAATGATATTAGAAACCTCAATATCATTTTTGAAGACCTATCCATAGATACCCCACACGTATGGGTTTGATGAAAAAAAAATTTAAATTTATTGTTTTTTTTCTATTTTTGTGTGAAAATCTTAATGCGGTTCACAAAATACATCTACTTACCAAGTTTCAACAGTATAGTTATTGTAGTTTCGGAAAAAAAGTGGCTGTGACATACGGACAGACAGACAGACAGACAGACAGACAGACATGACGAATCCATAAGGGTTCCGTTAATTGCCATTTGGCTACGGAACCCTAAAAATCAGTATTTTTTATAAGTATGAAGAGTTTTTTTTAAATGCCAAAGACATGTCAAGTAAAATCTACCTTGATTTTGGAACAACTTCTTGTTTTACTAGGAAATCGTTCCAAATTCAAGGTAGGTAAGGTTTACCTGAGAAGAGTGCACCTTTCACACTTTATGGTATTTATACTATACAGTTCAGTTATTGTAAGGAATTGCAATAAATAGGTAATTATAATTAGTACAGCATAAGTAAACACCATTAACATGCAAATAATGTAGGTAGCATATTTCATAAAATCTGACAAAGATGAATGGAATACCAGCATTAGTACCCGCCTCCAAATAGGTGTACACCAGTCACCAACCCAAGCTACTTATACAAAAAATGAAAGTATTAGCACAGAATACCCAATAGTACAGTATTACACTGAAACAATTACATTTAAACACCCACACACTGGATAGACGTACCTCAAGTGCATTCTGTCCATAGCTAGCGACCAAGGTCTGAACCCGTGGCAGGTATCGCATCAGTCATGTAGGTACTGGGTCAATGGAAAAGAATTACAAGTCTTTAACTTGCTAGAACTGAGCTGGCGGGCGTAATACATCTCACGACGACTGAAAGTCGTTACCTATGTGCTTAGCTAATGACAACTTGATAAAACTTTTCATTTAAATAGGTAACTAAACTAGGCATATACTTCTAACGTATTTGTATAATATATATAAAAGTATGTACAAAACATCTACTGAAATAAAAAACATTTTGATTTGATTTAATATCATCGTACCTATCCAATTATCCAACACATGCAGGCGGCAAAGATGACGGCCGGGTACGTGGTGGGTGGCGGGAATTGCGTTTGATTCGTTTCAGTACCTACAACCTACAACCTACAATACAATTATTTGTATTGTATGAAAAGTTTTATCACGTTATTCGGTCGGAGACCAGAGTGTACCCCTTAGATTCGGCACGCTAACTAATAATAAACATAATTTAGGAAAGCACTTACCTTTAAACACATCGATGTATTTCTCAAATCCCCATTGAAGAAGAAGTGACTCTACTGATTCTATATTCATAGTTTCTATCTTCCAGATTAAACACTTGCAGGGAAATACTGACTTACCGAATTATTATTTTCTTTTATATACGTATCTATATCGCTTTTATATCGCACGCACGCGCAACACAGAGGAGACAGCAACAAGACTTCTATTAAATACTTGCGAGCTTACGACTGCGTCTACGCCGCTCGACGCTCGCACAGAAAATGGAAGCTTATGGAAGCCGGAAGGAAGGAAGGAAGCGGCCCGCGAGCGAGACGGCGTGCGGCCTGTAGGGATGTGGGCACGCGCAACATACAGATAGTATCGATAAATATTCTACACGGTGGCGGTGATTTATTATGACAGATATAAACATCACAAGGCTGTTGTTCGTGTCAAATGTGACAACTTATGTTGTACCACTTTTAACTTTTAAATTAAAATAAACACAAAAAAATGTTGGACTCTCCGTACAAATCGATCGCCCGGTTAAACCATTTTTGTATGGAGGATCGAATTTTTTGTTATTTATTTTAAAAGTGTATAAGAAAAGTTATCACATTTCAGTCAAATAGTAGCCTGGTGATGTTCAAATCCGCCGTCAAAAATCACTTTGTAATGATGATTATACGTACTGGGTTATAAATATCGGCAAAATCTTAAGTGTGGCTTTTACTCATCAAAGTGAAAACTTTCCCCAAGAAACTCAAGGTCAAATAGCAAAAATTTGTTGGACTCCTCATACAAATCCGTCAGCTGATTGATGAACTTTATACGTGAAGTCCAAACTTCTTTTTTACAGTCACCAACCAAAATTTGTCGCATGAGTTTTGGGACACCTGCAATACAAGTTATACTCTCTTAATACCCGTGACTGCGCTACGTTTTGTCACAGAATTGAAAACATTCAAAATTTAACCCCAATTTTTATGACTGTTAAAATGTAGAATAGCCAATAACAATCAATATACTCATACTATTTTATTTTTCGAATAATCATATCGTCCCTCGCAGGACTAACTCTCCTATCTCATAACCTTGATTATTTGAGTTTGGACTTTATCTAACTGAAATAGTTGTTTTTAAAAAATTACGAAAAATGAGATAGGAAGTTAGTCGTGCGAGGGATGATATATTTCTTGAGATAATGTCCATGAGCTGATCGGCGAGCTGAGCAGATGCAAGCGTGCCGGCTGCCATATTGATGGAGTCTGCTTAAATAACATCAGTTACGCAGACGACATGTAGCTGCTCAGTGCGTCGATCTGCGGTCTCAGGAGACTCGTGGCTGTGTGTGATCAGTATGCTGCTCAACACGGCCTAGTGTATAATATTAAGAAAAGCGAAGTCATGGTTTTTGGGGCCGGCGGTAAATATCCAATTAACGTACCACCCATATTTCTAAATGGTGCTGCACTGCAGCGAGTCTACAAAGTTAAATACTTATGATTACCGCCGACCTCAAAGACGATGATCGAGATATCGAGAGGGAGCGAAGGGCGTTGAATATGAATATAAAAACCGCGCGTCATAACTATACCGTGAACCAAAAGTACGCTATTAAAGCCTGAGATTTGCTCAAGCTCAAAGTATTACCTACCACTTGCAGCTTCTGTACGACAGTGCAAAGTATCGATATTGATACCTAGTCGATAGGCATTTGAAGGTACGTCACTAAAACTAGTGACTAGCTAGGTACTTTCCCAAACTAGGTATAATTTAATGTACAATCTGTTAAATTAACTATATTGTTCATTAGGTTATACTTTTTGAAACATTAAAATTAACCGTTTTACAGCAATGATGACAGTTTATGTTTTGGAACAATTCGTAGAACTGTGCCATCAGCAAAATTAAACGTTTCGTGCATTTAGTGATAACGTTCGAACCAATAAAATTGACTACTTTGTTTTTTTTTTTAAATTCTTTCCTGCTATCGCAAGGAAAAGGCAAAGGCTTCTATGGCCATACAGCCCTTGTCTTGTGTAATACAGTTATAATTAAAGTCTGTCATTTTATATTTGTCTGTCGTCAAAAGTCAGTTAATGTCTGTTGTTATGTATCAGTCAGTTCTTCAGCAAAATGATAACGCTTTTAATGAAGATTGCATGGACTTCTTGAGAGCAATCGAAATACAGTCCACACACTTTTATTTGATTATCCTACATAAAACAAAAATTACAAACTTGCTGCGAGTTCCCGCCAAAAAGTTCCTAATTTGTTTTAAAAAAAGACGACTTAAAAGTACGTGTACAGCATCTACTTAAATTAAAAAAATGACTGACTGTTTTATTCAGTTTTTTTATGGGTACCTACTACCTATCATTTAAACGGTCAGCAAAATATAAGTATTTGAATTTTACATATGTATACACATATGTATTGGGCCGGCCAAAATAAATATTGTAGTTGGTCAGCAAATTATGATCAGCAAATATTTCTTAATCAACCACCAATTAATGATATACTGGACAGCTCGTTTTTTTTTGATATCCAATTAAATACAGGGTGTAAGGGATAGGTTTCCGAAAACTTTAAGGGCTTACTCAGTAGACGAAACTGAAAAACTTTCCACAAGACATTTTTGCAGGAAACGAAAAAAAAATCGGCTTCTCCATACAAAATTATAAACTTCTTGATTGGAAAAATTGTATGGAGAAGCCGATTATTTTTATCGTTTCCTGAAAAAAATCTTGTGGAAAGTTGTTCAGTTTCATCTACTGAGCAAGCTCGTAAAGTTTATGTAGAAGAAATTTAATTTTATTCAGCAAATAAACTTGTCAAGCAAAAATGGGTGCAACTATTACCTTAGTATTTTTTTTATTAACAAAAAGTGTGCATTTATCACACACAATACTACACCAAGCGTTGCGTCCAGCAAGCGGTTTTTTCGGGATAAAACTATTCTTTATTATTCCCCGCAGTATATCTAAGCTTTTTATAAATCATTTATTTCGGACAATTTGAAATCCATAATTTGTTATTAGTTACAAGATTTCTTAAAAACTATGTTAGTAAACAAGGCTGAAAAAAAATAGATTATAATATTACAATATTTTTCACTTTGCGGCCCGTTTAGACGGTGCCACATGTGTCTTGGTCCAATGACCGACAAACGGACCATCAAATCTGTCCGCCACAGTAGCCAGGAGGCTGTTGACGCTGTCGTGCGCCCACCACCACAGGGAGGCTACTCGCTTGCTCATCAAGAACGGGAAGTCATCCACGCGCGCCTTCGCGAACATCCCTGAGACTCTGTAGTAGCGCGGCACGCGTAGGACGCTGTAAGCTTTCTAAGTAAAATTGATCCACAGGCTGCAAGTATAAAATGACTGACAGTATGCCCTGAATAAGTTAAGTTTAACCTGTTTATGAATTAACATGTTACTCCTCACTGCCAGCGCCCTACGCCCCACGCCCCACTCAATATCCACGTCATCAGTTTGCGTTTCGGTACCCAGTGACCCAGGTATTTGAATTGCGATACAATTTTGAGAGGAGTACCTCTGATAGTAATCGGCGGTATCAAAGGATATTATTTGGCACCTGCCCTAAACACTAGCAACTCACTCTTATCTGCGTTATACCTGAGTCCATGGGTCTCCGCATATCTTTCGCAAATACCTAGTAGTTTTCTAAGGGCGCTGATCGAGGGGCTGAGCAACACCATGTCATCAGCGTAGCTTATGTTGTATACAAACGTGCCATCTACGACGTTGGGATCATCCGGCGTGATGCAAACCTGCCTCCAAGGGTAGGACGCAAAGAAAGACCGCATCCCATCCCAATTTGCTAACTTGTAGTGCCACACACGACGGCGACAAGCAATTCGCGGTCGCGGCGGGCACGTGATTGGCACCGTATTTCGGATAAGGCAGTGATCCGAAGAGCCGAGTGAGGCGCCAATGGATACTTGGTAGCCGTCCGGATGAGAAGTCAGCAGAAGGTCCAACAGTGAATTCATGGGATTCGCGTGGGCGAAGTAACTAGTTGTGTCAAATCATAAATAAATAAATAAAAATAGTTTATTGCATGAAAACTTACAGCAACATAATCAGTTTCTAAAAACTTCTTTTAAGCAGAGTATTCTGCTTGTGTCAGAAGTTTTCGCTCTTCTATAACAAATGCAATTTAAGTAAAACATTAATAGAACAAAAAATAGAATATCATAAGTGTAGTGCGTATGTGTGTGTGTGTGTGTGTGTGTTTGATTCTGTTAATTTTATTATAAAGGAAAACTGACTGACTTTTATAATTACTACTAGCAAACACAGTTTTAACTATACGCGTATCCACAATATCTTTTCTTCTTTTCTTTAAAATATTAATGTCATGATGTAGTGATTTATGTTTCCGAAGTAATAAGTGAAGCATATATAGTTTTCTTACTGAAAGTAATTTAATCTTTATTTAATATAATCATATGCCAGGGCGAAGTCGTGAACAGATCTCCCCGCATGATCGGTCTTGCTAGAGCCGAGCCATTCGGCGTGGTGGGCATTGAAATCGCCGAGTATCACGATCTCAGCGGATGGGATCTGCTGCTGCACAGTATCTGCAGCCATTTGGACGTGCTCAATGAGTCGGTCAGTGTCGGCATCGCCGGTATGCGATCCATATAGGCACGAATAGATGCGGGGATGGTCATCGCCATCTACACCTTCAAGGTTGCTGAGGCGGCGATAACTGATATCGTCTCTGACGTAGACGCACACTCCAGCCCTAGGCACAAAGGAGTGTTCCAGTCCATACCAAGGGTAAGAAAGGTATGATGTGTCCGCTGGAGACGATATCTGTGTCTCAGTCAAGAAGAGCAAGGCCGGCTTTGCCGTCTCAAGGTGGTGGTGAACAGCATTAATGTTTGAGTGTAAGCACCTGATATTGCAGAAGTCCACAGCCAGCGTGGCAGGGGGTGCCGTGGTGTGTTTGCCCTTGCCTCGTGCAGTTGAAAGCGCGGTTTTGTCCCTCCCCAGAGTACGACGAGGGGCTGCCTGGACGACCAGAGAGGGATTCTCCAGCGCTCGCGCAGCTGGTACCCTCCTAGGGGTAGCGTATTTGGTAACTGCGCTATCATGATGGGGGGGGGGAGAGGGGGTTGGGCCTCTGGTACCCTCACTCACTCGGCGAAATACAACGCAAGCGTTGCTTCACGCCGGTTTCCTGTGAGGCCGTGGTATCACTATAAATATATTAGAAACTACTAAAGGGAGACAAATCATACGATTTTATTTAAAAAATATACTTTGTGTAATAGCCAGTGATCGGAATAGGTAGACTGTATTTACCTAAACTTCTACTAAATATTTTTCGGGACAACTGTCCCGGGCTTTGGCAAAATCTACTGCGCGAATTTTTATGCGGTTTTACAGTGTATTGCTGTAAATATACTTAAAATCTCGTGCATTTTTATCTATACACGTCACCTAGAAACCAAGTTATTAATAATATTTTTATTTAATGAAAGCGCAAAATAATCCAATTCCACGCAGACGAAGTCGCAGACGGAAAGAAATAACATTAATTCGTAATTTACTTATGTGATATCCGGAAACCTGGGACAATTGACGCGGAAAAAAATGTTGTCCTATGGAAGTCTCCGCTCTGTTCCTCAAAGTTTAGGTAAATATAGTTTATCTATTCCGATCACTGGTTATAGCATACCATTATACCACATAAAAACCTGCAAAATTATAATACTTATATGAAGTTTTCTAGTTGAAGCTTGAACAATATTTTTTGGGAGCACATGTTGAAGCTGTAACACGTAAAATGTTGGTGAGTTGTAAAATCCGTGCCTGAGTTAGTAAATTAGGTGGTGATGTATGAATCAGTTGGACAAATAAATATAATCGTTGTTTTTTGCTTGAAAGCTTGCTGCTCTCTTTGGAATATATTGTTGGTGTTGTGAAGAAGACGAATAAGTTTACAAGAAGCTTTCTCAGTTTCCCGTTGCTTAGTTATGAAATTATAAAATGGGTTCCATGGCCAAAACAAACATTTGTGTCTTGATTTATAATTCCCCCTTATAAACTTGTTTTTCTCTGCTGACTAAAGTGTTAAATCTTGCTGACCAATTATTATTTTTTGCAGCGCGAATGTTAACTGAGCAGACACATAATTATTACGAGCTGACTGCATGATGGTTAAATTGCTAACAATATGATTTTTTTGTTTAATTAATTGCAAAAAAAATATTTACTTGCTGTCAAAATGATTTAACAGCAGATTTTTGTTGCTATCCAAATTCAATATTGGCAAGCCATTTAATTACTTTATTAGGGTTCCGTATCTCAAAACGAAAAAAAGAAACCCTTATAGAATTAATTCGTTGTCCGTCCGTCTGTCCGTCTGTCTGTCTGTCAAGACCCTTTTTCTCAGGAACGCGTGGATGTATTAAGTTGAAATTTATACCAAAACCCTTGAAGCTGTGAGCTTCAATCACTTCTATGCCAACTTCTATGCCAACATATGCCGTATATGCCGCAATTTGGACACTCGCGTCGGAATCAAAACCTATACGGTACTTCCTGTTGCCCTAGAATCATGAAATTTGGCAAGAAGCAATGTCTTATATATAGCACAAATAAAGGGAAAAGTCCGAAAACCAAAAATTCTTTGTTACATCACATTTTTTGTGAGAATTTGATATAGAGTTCAAGACATGTGTGATTACGAATTAATACGGAACTCTCGGTGCGCGATTCCGACTCGCACTTGGGTAGTTTTTTTATATAAATTCGTCAGTTAGTTGTACTGTCCTACCTGTTAAACAAACTGTTTCGTTCATTCGGTAATACTTTTTGAAATATTAAAAGTAACCGTTATAACAGTATTAATGAAGGTTTCTATTTAAGTTAATTATAAGCAATTAATAGAACTGTGCTGTCAATAAAATCATTGGTGTCGTTCATTTAGTGATAACGTTCGAACCATTAGAATCGACTGCTTTATCGCATTTTTTTTGGGATATCTTCATCAGTTAGTTATACTGTGATATCTGTTACATTAACTATTTCGTTTATTTATTTATACTTTTTAAATCATTGAAATAAAAAGATTTACGGTAATATCGACAGTTTCTGTTTTGGTTAATACGGAGCAATTAAAAGAACTGTGCTATCAGTAAAATCTGATATTTCGTTCATTTAGGGATAACGTTTGTACCATTAGAGTTGACTGCTTTTTCTCATAGTTTTTGTGATATATCTTCGTCAATTGGTTTAACTGTGCTATCAGTTAAATTAACTCTTTTGTTCATTAGGTTATACTTTTTAACACATTTGAACTAACCATTTTATAGTAATGATGAAAGTTTATATTTTGGTTAATTATGAGCAATAAATAGAACTGTGCCATCAGTAAAATTAAATGTTTTGTGAATTTAGCAATAAACGTTCGAACCATTAAAACTGACTACTTTGTCACATATTTTTTTTATATATATTCGTCAGTTAAATAAACTGTTTCGTTCATTAGGTTATACTTTTTGAAACATTAAAATTAACCGTTTTACGGCAATGATTACAGTTTATGTTTTGTTTAATTATGAGCAATTGATAGAAGTGTGCTGTCAATAAAATCAATGGTTTCATTCATTTAGTGATAACGTTCGAACCATTAGAATTTACTGCTTTATCGCATATATTTTTTGGGCTACCTTCGTCAGTTAGTTGTACTGTAATATCTGTTACATTAACTACTTCGTTCATTTAGTTATACTTTTTTAATAATTGAAATGAATCGTTTTAACAGTAATGTTAACAGTTTCTGTTTTGGTTTATTATGAGCAGTTCACAAAACTGTGCTATCAATAAAATCAATTATTTCGTTTATTGAGCGATAACGTTTGTATCATTAGAATTGACTGATTTATACTTATACTTTTTGTGATATCTTCGTACTTTGGTTGTACTGTGCTATCTGTTTAATTAACTGTTTCGTTCATTAGGTTATACTTTTTGAAACATTTAAACTAATCGTTTTTACAGTAACGGTGACAGTTTATATTTGGTTAATTATGAGCATTTAATATTACTGTGTTATCAATGAAATCAACTGTTTCCTTCATTTAGTGATAACGTTCGAACCATTAGAATTGAATACTTTATTACATGTAATTTTAGAGATATCGATGTAAATAAGTCTTACTGGGCTATCCATAAAATTAAATGTTTTAATCATTTGATGATATTTTTTAAAACAGTAGCTGTTACTGCTGTTTACTTGTAAATTATTATGAGTAAATCTTATTGTGTAACTGGTTGATTTGACTGTCGCGTTCATTTTCCCATACGGTTCTAACCATTAAAACTAACTAATAATACAGTAATAGTGACACCTGATTTTTATTCTTGTGATATCAATTAAAAGTAATGTTCAGCCAGTTAAAGTTACTGTTTTGTATTTAACTGTTTTACAAACATTTAGTGCTACTATTTACGGTTAGTTTGTCTTACTGAAAATTACTTTTCTGATACTGTTTTTCACTTTACTGTGTGTAGTAAGAAATTATTTTTTTCAGTGTGCCCTAAACCTGAACTCTGGATTATATTATTATATAATAAACGAATTAGGTTCTGCGGGAATAACGCTGTTCAGTAGTATCCACTACCTGCTTTACTAATTATATCATACCGACTTCAATTTACACCCAACTAGCAAAACTGTTCTGAGAAAATGTATTTTTAAAGATTTAGGCTTTTTAGAAGGCTTGTATGGGTCCTGGTTATGATAGTACATCTTATAAATATGACATGATAGCATATCATAAGATGTTTTGTTCTTAGAGAGTATTTGAACTTATTATTAAACATGCTTATTAGTTGTAGGACAAAAAATCATTTAAAAGTATTTATCAGATCAAATTCTTACAAGTGCATTTTGTAAGAGTTATTGCTCTTTATCCTTATTCACACTTAGTAGAGCATCTTAAGAGTCCATTCGTTCTTATTAAAGCCTACAATAGGGGAGAACGGGGCAATGGGAGTCAGTGGGTAATGGGAGTCACTTCAAAATCGGCTAAACCTTACGCGTCACAAAATAAGGCACTGTCGCAAGGGACCTAACTCTGCACCCCTCCCGCACTGAAAAACCTTTCGGCTAGAAAGATGCGCTAAGTTCGTCGGGAACGATACATGTGTCACACGGGAGAGGCTGATGAAAAATTTTCGGATTTTCAATTAAAAACGTGAGTATCAACATTTATTACATATTTTGTTAAAGCAATCTTAAAGTGTACTATGATTAATAAACTTTTTGATATGCCTTCAAGTTATCTGATTTTCTGATGACTATGCGTAATATTTCAAATCTTACAAAATAACCGTATTTGGGGTAATCAGAATCAGTTGACTTCCGCCGCTACTTTTATTACCATATCAAATAGATTAAACTTTTTATTGATTTCAGATGGCACGAAACTATAACAGGAAGATCTCGAAAGGAAGTTAGAGTGTTACAGATGCTGCATATATTTTTTCAGTTCATTTTTCAGTTCATAAAAACCTCACTTGTTTCTTAACTATGCTGAATAAGCAGCTTCTATTTGCATTTAAAAGAAATTGTTACTTTCTTTACTTAAGATTGTTGACTCTGACGCTGACTCTTATTGCCCCTCACATGTGGGTAATTGGAATCAAAGCTACTTTTTATTTTTTTAATTCTCATAATTTAATTGATAACAAAAGACAAAAAATAATAAGTAACTCGATAGATGATTGATTAGTTAAAGATGATTAATAAAAAATTTCAAATTACACAACTCATCTTATCTTACTTAATATTATAAATGCGAAAGTATGGATGTTTTTTTATTTGTTCTCTTTCACGCCGAAACTACTGAACGGATTTGGATGAAATTTGGTAGGTAGATAGATAAAGCACTCGGCTAACACATAGGATACTTTTTATCCCAGAAAACTGAGGAGGAATGCTTAAAAACTCAAAATTTCCACTCACTAGATGGCGCCACCTTAACATTTTCTTTCTCTCTGGATCCAATTATAAAGTCCACGCAGACGAGGTCGCGAGCGGAAGCTAGTAATTTCTAACTAAAACAACGAGTTTTCCTTAAGTGACTCCCATTCACTCCCTTTCCCCTAAGCTTTTAAATCAACTTCTGCTCTTACTAAATCTTTGTGTACATAAGCTACAAGACTTACATAGCTTAGGTGTAATTTGTCTTGTATAAGTCATATTAAAGAGTATAGGCATGTTATACAAGTTCTGTGAGACTTTTTTTTCTTACAAGTCTTGTAAATCATTTACTAAAGGTACGTATCAGCCATTGCTCTTTTATTACCTCTGTTTAGTTATATTAAGCGGCGATATATTTAAAAAAAAGGTTTAGAAAACTAAAAGATTCAAAAGAAGTAGATCATACCGAAGAAAATATATTAAAGAAAACCAGCCAAGTTCAAGTCGGACGAGCGCATCGAGGGTTCCGTACAAACTTAAGGCACTCTTATACCAAAATGACGTTTTTTCGAAAGCTTTTGACGTAAAACCATAGAAGTTTCAAGTCTGAAAAAATAACACTTATTTTTGATTATATTTCCTAAGATTATACGCCATCCGAAACACGATTCAACAATTTCGGCTCGAAAAAAATACAGGGTGTAAGGGACAGGTTTCCGAAAACTTTAAGGACTTGCTCAGTAGACGAAACTGAACAACTTTCCACAAGATTTTTTTTCAGGAAACGAAAAAAAAATTCGGCTTCTCTTCTAAACTTAATAGGACAGTTTGTATGGAGAAGCCGATTTTTTTGTCGTTTCCTGAAAAAAAATCTTGTGGAAAGTTGTTCAGTTTCGTCTACTGAGCAAGTCCTTAAAGTTTTCGGAAACCTGTCCCTTACACCCTGTATATCCAAAAATGGGTCTACCGTTACTTAAAACTTAAAATAGTTCCCAGTATACCAAGAGAAAAAAATTAAAAAAAATTATAACTACATATATTGCTTTCGACGATATAAAGGAAACTGCGCCATTAGTTTGAATACTTTCATTAAAAAAAGTACAAAACAACCAAAAACGTAAATACTTCGCGTGGGCCGGCCCGGCCGTGCGGGTGGAACTAGCGTTTATTACTGCGCAGGCAGATGAATGCGCAGTAGCTCTGTGCTACCTCACCTTAACTTTGCCGATGGAAAACTGTTGTTGCCATACATCGACATAGGTCACGGTTAGTTTACCAGTTTTTTGATGTACCTAACTACAATATTACGGTTTTCGGATTTTTGCCTTTTATCTTGTGCTCTAAGACATTGCTTCTTGCCAAAGGATCATGCAAAAAATCGTCCCCATCCCACCAACAGATTTCAAACGTAGTATCTTAGTTAATACAACTTGGCAGCATTATGATTTTTTACTATGACGACATCCCCTGCCGTAGATTTGGGGTTTTCTTGCACATCGAATTTGAATTATTTAAGTATTTACGTTTATTTTCAATTCTGTCGTATTAAGAAAAAAACAATAGATTTTTGGATTGAAAATGGTTTATTTTATTTATTACAAAAACATGGTAACACAACATAAGGGTATTGTTAAACCTTCATAGGTTTGTCTCAATACCGATTTCCAGCCTGATTCATTCATAAACAATAGAATTTAAAATGAAAGTTGCACAGTTATTGTTTACAATAAAAAGACAGTAAACGTATTCAGGTATCTGGTATAATGGTGGCAATGCTGAAAAAAGTTATTACAGAATATAGTGCGAAGTTAGTAATCATAACGTCGTTCGCAAGTTCGCAAGTCTGAGTCCAATGCTCCAACGCAATGCTGTTACAGAAATAGATCGGGAGCCAGCAAGGTGTATGGGCCTGAACGCTGGAAGCAGTCTAGCTCGAAAGAACTTTTTGTTTTCAATCGTTTGGCTCGAGTCTTACAGTCCAGATCGATCACTGAAGTTTTTTATGACGTTCAGAAAAACTTAAAAAAGTCTTATTTGGGCTTAAACATATCTCGACCAATTTTGGATCAATAATGTTAGTTACTTAAATTAGGGCTTTCAATCTAGTGTTAGTAATGTACAGTGAACTGGTTCGTTATTTATTTATTTAATCAAATTAAAATCCAGCATGACTCGACTATTGTTAGCAACGTGAACCATGCAGCAGTGGTTCACAATAATTGCACAGTCGAGTCTGCTGGTGAACATAGCCAGGATGGTGTTGGCACTGCCTGCACCCGCCGCACCAGGGACGCGCTATGTTTACGCATGGTTGCGTAGAAACAATCAACGCGCGCCTCCGCAAACATCCCTGATGCGCTGCAGTATCGAGGCAACCCCATCATTACCCTCAATGCATTATTGTACTGGACACATAGGGCATTGTACTGTGTTTGGGAATACTTCACCCACAGGCTGCTCTTGTAAAAACATGTGCAATATGCTCTAAAGAGCGATATTTTTACTTGTTTAGTGCAACGAGCAAACCTGCGAACTATCATATTAGCCCGAACAGCCAATGCCCTACGTTCCCATTCGATATCTGTATTGTCCTTAAGGTCGGAAGTTATCAAATGCCCCAGATACTTGAACTCTTTTGTAACGTTAGAGTTAGGTTGGGGCCCCCCCGTCGTGCTGCCATCTTGTCGTTGGTGGGGGGACTTGCGTGTCCTTATGACCTTCAAGGCTATGCCGGATAGGGTTACCCATACCGGACAGGCTTGAAGCGAGGGACCAGACAAAGCGCAGCACAGGAGAGGGCGCTTGAGACTATCCTTAGGGATATGTCTCGCGCCACTTCGGAGGAGCTCCCTTGGACCTTTACTGAAGGGTCCAATTAAGGGACGCTCGGGGGCGTCGATTTTACCGATGCGATAAAATTTATGGTTGAACCATTTTCAATCTATTTTTTTTTTTTTTTTTTATACGACAGAATTGAAAATCAACGTAAATAATTAAATAATTCAAATTCGATGTGCATGAAAACCCCATATCTACGGCAGGGGATGTCGTCATAGTAAAAAATCATAATGCTGCCAAATTGTATTAACTGAGATACTACGTTTGAAATCTGGTGGTGGGATGGGGACGATTTTTTTCATGATCCTTTGGCAAGAAGCAATGTCTTAGAGCACACCAGGGACCTCAACTCCGAGAACCCTCTCCTGCAACCGGTTGCAGTAGATAGTTCTGTTGGTCTTGCGTGGATTCCTGCGTGGTGACGCCTCCTTAGTTCTTACTTGCAGATCAAATCTTACCCATCTGTGGTCCGAGCATGAGGCTTCGTCAGACACGTGCCAGTTGGATAAGCAGTTCGAAATCCTCTCCGATGCCAGTTTAAAGTGTAAAGTCGATAATAGTCCTACTTCGTCTAGTGACTGAGCTGAGCCGACGTTCAAAATGCTCAGATTTTTTGGGAAAAGGTAGTCTACAAGCAGAGTTGCAGTCTGTCATGCCCCACAAGGAGTGGTGCGCGTTGCAATATGTGGCAACTATCAGCTCCAGTCCGTTGTCCTCGCAGTGTTATGAGCCTCGCCAGTTCTTGGGTAGGTGGGTCGTCGCCTTCAGGCATGTAAGCCGAGGCGACAATCAGTTCTGGCTGGCTCGAGTGCAGTGCGCCTCTGAGCAGCTTGACAACGCTCAGGTCCCTATGACAGAATTCTGTTAGAGGCTGTACAGGCACATTTTTCGTGACAAAAATGGCTGTTCTCGGGCTCTCTGGCCCATTGGAGGCAATTATCTTACCTCCAATGTTGGAGAGACCGCATATCTTCCCTTTCCTCTTGGATTAGGGAAATTGCCGTGTTATGAACCCACGGCTCTTGGATCAGGGAAATTGCCGTGTTATGAACCTCCAACCACTACTGCAGTTGAGCCGTGGCGGTCTGGCTGTGGTGGAGGTTCGCTTGGACAGCCCTACAGGTCGAGAAAGGGGACGCCCTCTTGCGAGAGCAAATCCCCTACCTCTTCGGAGTTGAGAACGAGGTTCTCCAGCTCCTCGGCACACTCGTCACCGCTCACATGCGCCACGGAGCCAAATGCAGCGTCGTGGGAGGCGTCTGAGGAGGTAGCTGGTGCCTCGTCCATGGGCTCAGTTCTGGGCTGAGCAGCGGGCTCGGCCGACACCTGAGCGGAGGTGTGAGCGCAGCACTGAGCAGAAAGCTCCCCGAGAAGCTGCGCTGTAGGCTCAGTGTGTAGCTGAGCGGAGGGTGCAGCTGTAGGGTGGGCAGTTGGCTCAGCGGGCGGCATCGTGTCAGCCAGGGGAGCAGCCGTCCTGGTAAAGGAAGTTTCTGTGAACCTTCCCTTTGGCCCCTGGAACTTAATGTAAACCGACCCCACCACAAAGGCGAGTCGGAGCTCGTGCTCCAGGCTGACCTCGACCAGGTCCTCCGGTAGGCTCCGGTCTCAAGGCGGCGATACCTTCATGGTCGTCAGATGAAGGTATCGCCGCCTTGAGATGTGGCCTTGAGCAGTCTCCACCGTGGGATTTGAGCCCATCGGTTTTGATAGTTCAAGACCTAAGCTGCCTTGAGTGTGTCCCAAGCGCCAGGGAGTAGGATGCCCCCCAGGACTCTATGCGGTAGCTCGTCCTGGCGACGAACCGTTAGTGCTTCACCTCCCGGTAGTGTGATGCTGGCGATTGTGGTCCGAAGCCAGTCCAGCGCTTTAGAGCCACCGCACCAGACTTTCAGGGCACCCCCTGCCAGGATGCGTTTGCCTTTGAAAACTGGGCCTTGATAGTTCGGCGTGGCTTCTGACTCAGCCACCACTCGGTCGGTGAGCGTAGTTAAGAGAGAGTTCGCGTCCTGCTGGCTTAAGCTGCTCGCCGCCGTCGCTGGTGCGACGGCCACGGCAAGTTCAGCAGACACAGACTCCGCGTATATCGCGCGCGGTTTACCCGTCGATCCAATCCTCTGATTTTTGCGCTCGACACGCGGAGACAGAGTCTCCTCAGGACGGACCCTCTTTGCGGAGGGGTGACGATCACCGCGTTCCCGTTAGATGCGTCCTGTGCCACAGCTCCTCTGTCGCTAGCCATCTGACGTGCCCCCGGTGGTTGGCGTTCCACAGGCTGAGTGAACTCAGCGGTGGTCGGCCTCCCGCGCCGGTGGTGGCAGATAACGTCGAGGGTGTCGCCTGTGGCACGTCTGAAGAGGTGTCGGCGTGTGCCTTGGCTCGGGCCTCGGCTCGCTTCGCAGCTCTGCGAGCTGTCCGCTTCATGGACTTCGTAGGTTTGGACGGAAGCTCCTTGGTGCCAGTTTCCTGGGAGGATGGCTGGCAAGATCTCTTCCGTCCCCCGCTCTTCCTATCCACTAGTGTCCAGCCGGCTTCAATCTGGCTTAACACTGCTGCAGTGCCAGGGGCTGAGATGCTCCCGGAGGAGGCCTAAGCCACCGTGCCGTGCCCAGAAAAGGAGACTCCCACTTCCATATCGGCGGGCCGGGGCGGTGCAGGTAGACCTGCACATCACCCCGGGCGGCCGGGAAGGTCATGTCTGTGCTGGGCGATTGGTAGACCGCGTGTGCAACTTGGTTGCCCTGGGTGTCCAACAGTGGTACGGGTTTCCCCGCTCCAGCGCTGTCGGAACTCACAGAGGTTGCGGTCACCGTGTGGGGCACGGTGAAGCTGGTCCTGGAGGTGGGCCGATGGATTTCTTCGTCGGCACGCGCCTCTTGTCGCGCTTCACCTTGCGCTTGGCCGTAGGGTGTGTCGGCTGCAGTGCAGATGGCACACTGCCGCTAGCCAAGACTTGCCCCGAAGGGGCAGTAGTTTACCTAGTAGGCGCAGATCGCCCTGAAGGGGCACGAGATTATCCTAAGCAGACTTGAGAAGGCCCTGAAGGGGCACTAGGCCGCCCTGAAGAGGCGCCGAGTTGCCCTGAAGGGGCGCAGGGCTGCCCTGAATGGGCAGCGGGTTGCCCTAAGGGGGCGGGTGGTTGGCCTGAAGGAGCACTAAGCTGCCCTGAGGGGGCGGGGGGTTGCCCTGAAGGGGCGACGGGTTGCCCTGAAGGGACGACGGGTTGCCCTGAAGGGGCAGGGGGTTGCCCTGTCCCCCCTGTCGTGCTGCCACCTTGTCGTTGGTGGGGGGGCTTGCGTGTCCTTATGACTTTCAAGGCTATGCCAGAGATTTTCATCTCTGCGCGGCGTCGGTTGGCGGCGGAGCCTACCATCTTATCCACCGCAGGGGGCTGGGTTTTCCTGTCCGAGTGCGCCCTGCCAAAGCGGCTGGGCGTAATTTTTCTGACCTTCACGCAGCCGGGCCACCTTCGGATGGCAGTCGCCGGTGGGGGACTGGAGGTAAAGGCTCTGCCGGTTTCCCAGACCCCGGCCATACGGCGAAACGGGAACGCCGTTGGGTTTTAGCCGGTAGGAGTCCGGCATAACCCGGTTGCTGCCCCTGCAGTGACTGGGTATCTATGAGGGATTTCCCAACGTAAAAAAAAGGGGGGTTGCCCTGTAAAGGCGGTTTGTGGGTTTGGCAAGTTGAACGATTTATTATATGTGGCCATTTTTTCAGTTTTTAAAAATTCACCCTCGTGACTCCCCACCCTCCAAGGAGCCCGTACCTCGGGATGTACACAATGACACCAGGGCTATCACGAGGGTATAGGTGCAAGAGGTAGGTACTCGCTGCGCGACATCAGGGACTCGAACTGCCGGGTCTGGATGGTCGATCCGATCACCCCGGGTTCCCAAGCAGTCTTGCCCCGTCAGAATGGCCGAGACCACGCCCCCCCCCGCACCTCGCCAGTGACCCCAGAAGGGGGACACATGCCCACTTCCCACGTGTTGACTACTCACGTGGGTACCGTTTTGCGTGAATCACGGGCCATGAGGCGTGTTGCCGAGGGTAGCTTGCTCCGACCCCCGTCCGACTCAACCGACTAGGATCCCGTTCTCCCCGGCTATAGGCTATAAGGCTTGGCCTTGAATTTATAAATTAAAGTAGAAAAAAATATTTAAATGTCTTCATTTCGAGGGTATTGATAAAAATATTAATGTTATACGTATAAATACATCAAATCAATTTGATTACAACTTAGTTTTTTAATTTTTTTTCTATTAATCCTATAAAAAAACAACAGTTTTGTTAAATATTTTATGAAATTTATTCTATAAAAAAAAGCAATTTAAATTAAAATTTATCAATAAATATATACAAATTTCTAATTAGTATAAAAAAGTATTTTTTCTATTTACTCTTTTATCCAATAATTTTGCAGTAAAACGAATATAACCTTTTATGTTGCTTATTTTCACTTTAGTAGCTATGCCTCTAATCTTTAATTTATCAACAAATAAAGAAATATTTCAATTCAATTCAATATACTTTAAAATAAAAATATACAAAAATATATCAATATTAAAAAATAAAAAAGACAATAAAGAGTATTTGATTTGATTGATAAATATATATATATATATATATATTTATATACATATAGGGTGTAACAGAAAGGTGTGATAATACTTCAAGGTTGGCTTTTACTCATCAAACTGAACAACTTTTGTTCTACAACTTTGTTGAAATCGCAAAGAAATTTTCGGACTTTTCATACAAACTTGGTTCGCCAGCTGATCGATTTGTATGAAAAGTCCAAAAAAATAATACGTAAGTTTTAATTTTTTTGTTTGTAAACTGGCAGATTTATCAGGGTAGGCAGTGCTTTTCTGCCTCTATGGACTGCACGCCACTGGGTGGTCGGTGGAGGTTGACCCATGTTTCGTAAATGGCCACTGTAGGTATGTATCAGATCTGAGTGCTCTACTTAGTAATATAATAACATTATGCAATAACGAATAAATATTGCGCAATAAAATTTCAAAACTAGGTGCTTAGTTAGTCAAATGAAGCTTGCATATACGGGCGAGTGCTGATTCTGCCTCGAGGAAGAGGAAACTCCTCTTCACATACCTACTTTACGAGTGCGAGGCGTAAGCCCAAGCCAGAAGCGGATATCTAGGTGGAGCAATGGTAGCTCCAGACTTGATCCCAAGTGCATCCTAAAGGTTCATTGGAGTTAGTAATTAGTTATAGTTATTATGTCGTTCAATGAGCCCACCTTTAGTCCTATCCACAGTTTTCCCAATAAATAAAATGACTATTCCCGGTAGGGTTAGATAGATAATGCGCCTAAAGAATGGACAGAACTTATATTATTTTGTATCCAATAATTAACGAATAACAGTTAAATAATTGACCACGCTGAATACGTTAAAAACAACCGACTTCAATCGCAACAACGCCAATTTTGCTATGTTTTTGTTGATTTTCTCAAAAACCGCTGAATCGATTTCGATAAAATAGAACAAATAGATGAAAAATTCAAATATAAAAATTATTAATTATTTAATTATTTTTTCAATTTAGTTTTTTTCTATTAATTATACCCTCCTGCGGCCCAATCCCAAAGATGGTACTATGAGGGAAGACCCAGTGTTCTAGTATTAGAGCTTATTAATGAAGTCCCTAAAACGCCCAGAACAAAAATTGTCTATATCTCGGTAACTACAAAAAATAAAGTCGTGTTATTTTGAGGGTACTTTAATATTGACTTAGACATGCCAGACAGATAAAAAAAACACCAAAATAATTTGTTCTTTTATTAGCACACTGGGCCACTATTCTAAATTTAGGCACTTTTAACTGTTTCAGAAATCCCATACAAAATGGGAACATAAAAATATAAAATTTCAAAAAAAAGCAACTTAATATCACTTTTTTCACAAAATAACGCTGATAACATCATTTCAGTTATAATATTTATTTTTGGTACATATAGGAACTTCAAAAAGATCTTAATCTAGAAAAAAGTTAACTTATTATCACTTCTACGAACAAAATAATAAGTTCTACTAACAATAGTCATTCGTGGAACAATTTAAAACAATTTCTTTTAAAAGTAAGACACAGAAACACATCGCAACATGTACATTTTATAGTGGACTTTTTGTCACAGTTACTCAACCGACAACGATGTTGTTTTTCAGTAACTTCCGGCAAATGACTTGACCCTTGGGTTCTCCTTATCTTTGACGGGATTGGTACAGTAGCAGGCCGTCCACGTTTTCTCCATTCTGGAATATTATTTTCTTCATCCAAATCCGACAATTCAAATGGGGCTGTATTTTCTTCAATTAAAGTTTCTGCCAATTCCATCTTGAAAAATCGTAACTGTAATATCTCTTTCCTCGTAGTGCCTTTTTCTTCTTCTTCTTTTTTGTACTGTATCCATGCATTATTCATAGTTAGATCTAGCATATGAGAATAGAATCTATTGGTCCATTTTTTTGTACGTACCCTCCCAGGACAGACAGCTAGCTGTCTGTCAGCCAAATCTACACCTCCCATGTATTTATAGTACATTTTTACTACTTCAGGTCGATTGACATACATGTACTGTTTTTCCTTTTTGTTGTATCTCCTGCAAAGATCCGAGTCTTCATTTGAAAATTGTGATGATAGTAACAAAACAGGCTTGTTATCGTACCATTTGGTGATTGCCATATTGTTATCACTTCTGACCAGAACTTGACTGCTGCCACGCCCTTTCTGTTTCAAGCTTTTGTCTGATTCAATCTCATTTCGTGCTGGTGCTGGAATTCTGTTCTTCATTAGCGTACCTGTACTTTCTATTCCTCTTCGTTTCAACTCTTCTACAAGTTTTTGACTTGTAAAATATCGGTCAAAATATACCAAATGACCTGGTACTAGCGCCTCCGTCAATTTTAAAACAGCTTTTTCCCCCTGGCCAAATTCAGTGTTATCGTACTCAGGATATGTAGTGGATCCTTGGTAAACAACGAAGTCACATACGGTGCCGTCTGAATTTGCTAAAACAAATGCCTTTAGGCCAACAGGATTCGGTTTTCCTGGGCAATATTGCCTGATACCACAAGAACCACTGAACGGTATCATCATCTCATCTATTGATATATGTTGGTCCTTGACCTCGTTGTTGCAGGCCTTGATAATTTTGTTCAAAAGTGGTCGGACTTTCCACAGTTTATCTAATTTACGTTCTTCTACAGACACATCATCATCAAAAACAAATTTCAAAGAGTTACGTATAGCTAAGAACCTATTTCTTGACATATTATCCGCCACAATTGCTACACGCCATTTCCTTTCCCAATACATTCTTATTATAGGGTACCCAATACATGCCATAATCAAGGACACGCCAATAAAAACTTTGAGCTCGCCATTTGTTATTAGCAGACTCTTTCCTGTTCTACTAACGCTTGTTTGATTCGTTTTCTCTACTATCATGTCTATCAGCTCATTATCGAAGTACTGCGTAAAAAAGTCCATTTTAGTAAAATTTGATCGATATACTTTTGGGTATGATGGCTCAGAAAGCATAGGAATGTTTTGAGGAAACTCTTTACAGTCCATGTATACTGGTTAGACTGGTCAGCAGAGCCCATCTGAATAGCAGACTGATTACTTGAACTGTTCCTACCGCGAGTACTCGTGCGCCCAGGTCGTGGAGTGCGCCCACGGCCCCTTCTGGAATATGCTCGACCACGGGTACGAGTATTTGATCGTCCACGAATTGGTGGTGGGCTTGCTGGCTCCGATTCTTCACTTGTACTAGTTTCAGCGTCTGTAGAACTGTCGTCCTGCTGATTTGGGACATACTCGTCGTCAATGTCGCCTCCATCGTCTGCAAATGGATCTTCCTCATCTTCTTCAAAATCAGATTGCTCAAGTATTTGTAACACTTGATTATCTTTTACAGCTGTAACAAAGACATTGTGTCAGCCTGACTGCCTAGAACTAGAACAAACCAACTGTTACAAAATATTATTTCCTGTTCTTTTCACACGATCACATTAATTAATTTGAATAAGCAGGATAGCTGGAGCAATGTGATAAAACAATATAAGATTTATATGCCCAGCATACTAGTATTAGTACAAAAGAAATTATCACCAAAAAACCTACTGATATTGACAATTATTCGATAAACTAACAGTATTAATATAAAATGCAATCATTTATCTCGATAACAAAAGAACTATGTAAAGTAAAACACAAAGATTTCAAGGATGTTAATAGATTAAACTTACCTCTCCTCGGTGCACGTGCCATTGCAACGACGTTTTTTGACAGAATGTCAAAGGTGCCCCCTCCCAGCAGATTCTAAGCAGTGATGCCAATATAACGAATATATCCATAGACTAACTGAAAACATCTACATGACGTGGCGCGTAATTCAAACATTTTATGTGGCCGTAAATATTAAGTTCTAGTATTAGTAAGGTGGGTCTTGGTCTCAAGTGGCTATGATAATACTGGGCTTTTACGGCATAGTGATTTTGTTCTATTACTAGTACTTTGAACCTCAGGAGGTTATAGTGAAAATTAATATAACCTTTTATGTTGCAAATTGTATTTACTTTATTTTTACTGAAGTAACTAACGGTTATGGAGAAATAGATGTAGGTAAACGATGTTTATGAGAAACAATTTTACAATTTGCTCATTATCTATTAATCCCACAATAAAAATGAATATAGCTTTTTTTGTTGAAAATTTTATGCACTTTATTTTTACCGAAGTAACTATAACTCTAACCTTAATGGTTATCGAGTTATCGCCCATCGTCAGCGAAAATAACTAAGTTATAAAAGTAGTCTGATTTTGGAACTGTGACCGATCCGCGTTATAAGACTGAACTTTTTGTATAAGGTAAAGTGTGTTTTATTGATTTACATTGGTTGCAGACATCTTATGTGTTTAGTCCCAAAACCGATTTTTTACGATTTTTGACCCCCGTCTGATTTGGGACGGTGACTTCAGCGAAAAAAAAAATTATGTGGTTGTCCAATGTACTTACTTTCATAACCAAGTTTCATTTTGAGTCTTATATGTTTAGGCCCAGATACGACGTTTTTAAATTTTTCTGAACGTCATAAAAAACTTCAGTGACCGATCTGGACTGTAAGAGTCGAGCCAAACGATTGAAAACAAAAATTTCTTTCGAGCTAGACTGTTTCCAGCGTTCTTATATGTTCAGGCCCTTGCTGGCTCCAATACTAAAAATTAAAAGTGGTTTTGAATAAGAATATTCATAACAAAAAATTAGGGTAACCAGTAGTATCGTTGGCCATCAACATTGTTGTTGTACATCAACTATATCTATAAAGTGCGCCCAATTCCACACTTACAGAAGTTTATAAGTGCACTGTAAGATTAAAAATAAAATATAAGACTGACTCGGTGGCTAAGTGGTTAGCGATCCTGACCTCTTATCCGAGAGTCGTGGGTTCGATCCCCACACAGGGCAAACTTTTCTGTAATGAGCAGAATTGTTTGCTCTGAGTCTGGGTGTATTATATCTATATATGTATGTATTTAAAAATATATGTGTATGTATATCAGTCTCTGGTTCCCAAGATACAGGGAATCCTAGTTTGGGGCCAGATGACCGTGTGTGATTTGTCCCAGATATTATTATTATTTTGAAACATGAATTTGGGCTACTCTGACCACTTCGCGCTAGGCGAAGTGGCAGGAGCTACTCCAGCAGAAGCACAGTCGGCTGGAGGTCAGTGCGACGAGGAGAGAAAGCGTCGGACAATCCGGGCATTGTCGAGGAGGACTGCCTTTTGCATAGCCGCTATTGTCGGTCTGCCTCGAAGTCCCAGCTACCTAAGGTTACGATCCAGAACAGCTGGAATCAAACCATTTACGGACAGGACTACAGGAATGATTTCAGTGGATTGCACTTGCCACACATCCGTAACCTCGTGCGCCAGGTTCAGGTACCGCAACCTCTTGTCGGCATCTGCTTGCACGAGGTTTTCGTCGTGTGGAATAGTGATATCCACCAAAAACACCCTTGACTGCGCCCGATCCATCAACACGATATCAGGCCTATTATGATCAATAGCCCTGTCCGTGATGATGTCTCGGTTTATTATTATTATTAATTAAATAAGTCTTGGGATACTTGTCAGACCAAATTTTGCTAGTCGGTTAGTTAACTATTCTTTCTCAATTCAAAATTACAAAGGCATAAAAACACAAGTTAATTCAGCTTAGATTATCAGATAAGCCATTTAAAGAATTTTGATTTATAATGACCCATCATCTTAATAACTTGAGGTGAAAATGTACGTTGAGGGCTATACAGGTGCCCGTATATATACATATAGCTATATAAGAACGGCACTGGTTGGCGTGGGAGGCGAGTGCAGGCACTGCAGGGGAACGAGAACGTTAACCCTTTGCAGTTCATTCGCCGTCTGGCCTCACCCCCGAGCCCACTAAGGCCACCCGGCTCACCCCTAGCTGACAAAATGCACTAACATACCTACAGGTACAGCGAGATCACTTGGTTGCCAGGTAAAACCACGATCAAAGTTAAAATTTCATTAGAGCTAATAGCCATAAAACATTATACCTATGTAACTTTATTGGAACTCGCAATGCATGATCTCGCATGCTTCTATACTCAACTTTCGACCGACTTTCAAAACAGAGGAGATATTACGAGTATACAACAAAAAATATTTAAAGGATGAAGACGATAAACGCATTAAATAATAAAGATGTGTAGCCTTGTACATAAATGTTGCTTTGGCTCTCGCTCGTAGTGTAGGTATTGGATGGAGCAGACAAACTAGGCCTTTTTAACCGACTTCAAAAAAAGGAAAAAAGGAGGAGGAAAGGAATTCGTCTGAATCTTTTTTTTTTTGTATGTTCACCGGTTACTCGAAGACGCCTGAACCGATTCGGAAAATTATTTTTTTTTGTTTAAACACAGGTGGTCCCATATAAATTTTATCGAAATCGATTCAGCGGTTTTTGAGAAAATCAACAAAAACATAGCAAAATTGGCGTTGTTGCGATTGAAGTCGGTTGTTTTTAACGTATTCAGCGTGGTCAATTATTTAACTGTTATTCGTTAATTATTGGATACAAAATAATATAAGTTCTGTCCATTCTTTGGGCGCATTATCTATCTAACCCTACCGGGAATAGTCATTTTATTTATTGGGAAAACTGTGGATAGGACTAAAGGTGGGCTCATTGAACGACATAATAACTATAACTAATTACTAACTCCAATGAACCTTTAGGATGCACTTGGGATCAAGTCTGGAGCTACCATTGCTCCACCTAGATATCCGCTTCTGGCTTGGGCTTACGCCTCGCACTCGTAAAGTAGGTATGTGAAGAGGAGTTTCCTCTTCCTCGAGGCAGAATCAGCACTCGCCCGTATATGCAAGCTTCATTTGACTAACTAAGCACCTAGTTTTGAAAATTTATTGCGCAATATTTATTCGTTATTGCATAATGTTATTATATTACTAAGTAGAGCACTCAGATCTGATACATACCTACAGTGGCCATCTACGAAACATGGGTCAACCTCCACCGACCACAGTGGCGTGCAGTCCATAGAGGCAGAAAAGCACTGCCTACCCTGATAAATCTGCCAGTTTACAAACAAAAAAATTAAAACTTACGTATTATATGTATTACACGATACTTTAACTTTCATTTACCGTTATGCCCTCCGTTTCCATTTAATTATAACAATATGTACTCAACTCGTAAACAGCGCCACCTACCGATTTTGAGAAAAGAAGCAGTACTAAAGTTGGTTAACAGAATCGTCTCATCGCATTATGTGACAGTGCTGCCGACTGGTGTCATAAGCAGACAACATTCTGCCTGCTTTCGCCATTTTTTCACAAACACAAGTACAGTATTTTATACGGTTACAGTGTAGCCGCTATTTATGTATATGTGAATAGATTTTGTACTGAAATTGCGCGTGTGTTGTTTAAGATGGTTGCAAGACAATGATGCTCTTTGAGTTTACAAAATAAGAACCATTTCATTTTATTTTTATTTTTTGTGAGTCCATTCTTGGAAATTATTTAAAATAATGCCATATTCTTTGTTTACTGGTTGCAAGTGTAACGAAGTTTGAAAGAAAATTATTATACCTAAATTAGCTTATTGCGTATTTGTTGATAATTGAAAATAGCTATTTCTTGTTGCTAAATGTTTGAGTAATTCAGGATAATGGATAACTTTAGCTACGAGAACTGTGCTGGAAATGTGTGTTTAGAGCTAAACTAAAAGACGGCGTGTTTTCGAAGTGAGAAATCTCAAATAATAGCTAAAGGAAGGTGTGTGCTAGAGTTTCGTTTATTTCAAATAAATTAATATGAATTAATAACTGGCTCCGCGAATTGTGTACACGGATATACTGTATTTTTTTCCGTGCATTTTATTGTCTAACAGTAAAACAGTTTGGAATGACACTGGCTTTAAATGCCTCGTTAAAATAGGTAGCACGATCTCTGTGAAAAGCACTTAGAGTCTTGTTTAAAGTTTCACATATTTAAAAAGTCGTAGGTAACGAGACCAGTTGAAAAGGCCAGTTAAAGTTAACTGATACACTAATGGTAAGTTTTCCATTTTTATATAAAATTTTATTTCTGCCTACCCTATGTGTAAACTCTGTGCACGCCACTGCGACCACCTGAGAAAGACAAAGAAAGAAAGACGACGAAGAGATTCACATAAAAATTGTGATATAACTACATTATGGTTTTCGAACTTTTCCCTCCACTTGCGCTATAAGACATCGCTTCTTGCTTTTCATGATTCTAGGTCAACGGGAAGTACTGTATAGGTTAGTACTACAGGCCTATAGGTTTTGATTCCAATGTGAGTGTCCAAATATGCGGTATATCTCTACAGTCGTATCTCTTGATTGCGTTGGCATAGAATTCTATTCTATTTTTCTATTTGGCATTCCACATCTCATTTAAGGAGTGATTTTGCCAATGTCAAGTGAAAGACACGGCTCTATGGGCACTTAAAGACGCGCCACGTGGTGGTTTGCTGCTGGAACTCGGAAAACGGAGTGGTCTCCTAAGTTAATTCTCTTCTTATTACCGCTTATCACTGAATCGAAATCACAGCTATTTCCCCATCACAAAAATTACGTTGGGACTACTCTAAAACGGAAATAATTAAAAAATGTACTCAGCAGACGTGTACTCGGTACAGAGTCCCGGCAACCAACCGTTGGCATAGAAGTTTTTTTTTCCCAGCTTCAAGGGATTGTAGGCAGGCTTGAGTATTTGATATTTTCAACTTGATATGTCTACGCGTGCCTGAGAAAAAGGGTATTGACAGACAGACAGACAGACGGACAGACGGACGGACAACGAAGTAATCCTATAAGGGTTCCTTTTTTCCTTTTGAGATACAGAACCCTAATAAAAGATGGCAACCAACATGGAAGATATCAGTCAGTAAGAAAGCTACCTGATCCAAGCAGTTATAAATTCGCAGGGTGACTAACTCTAGCTATCTTTAAATAGGTAAAGAGTCTCAAACAGGGGCGTAACTACTAAAGGGTTAGGTGGTGCAGTGCATCGGGGCCCTCAAGCTCAGCGGGCCCTCCGACCCTGACCAGCAAACCTTTAGCGAAACTCCCATATTTAGAATATAAATACATAATATAATATCAATATCAATATACTATAATATAACATTATAGACAACATTACAAAAGTTTTAGAAATCGCGCTAGCTAGCTGCGCTCGCGCTTTTTGAATGATCCCTTCAGCTCAAGTTGACCTAAAACAAAAATCTACTTACTAATCCAAGGCACTTATTTTTCTAAATCACCGATTCCTGTGTGTATTTAAATAATTCATTCATTTATTGTAATGATTGTGGTACTTTAAAATATGTACAGCAGCAAATATGTACTCTTTAATCCGAACACCCGCTAATGCAAAACTCCCTATCCCCATACATCCATCGTTTCTCAGTAAGTCAGTACTGAGTTATACCATGAACAGTACAGTGAATAGATCTACCCAGGTCACAGTGATCCAGTAGCGCCCTCCTTTGGTCTTATACCCCTTTACCTCGAAATAATAATAATCCCTTGGAGCTCTGGCAAAGTTTAGGTAATGATCTAAGACGTGATCGTGATGTGTTTCGTGGCCGGGTACCCGGCGCCGGGTACCCAGCTATCCGGCCGATTAGACCGCCGGGTACCCGGAAGCCGGGTGCCTGGCAAATCCATTACCCAGGTACATGTCTAATTTAAATGTATATCAGTATATGTATATCAGTCTCTGGTTCCCATAGTACAGGGACTCCTAGTTTGGGGCCAAATGACCGTGTGTGATTTGTCCCGGATATTAAAACAAATCTCTGACTTCCTATAGAATCAAAATTCAAAACCATTTATTTCTTTACGTAGGTACATTAAGCACTCTTATAAACGTCATATCATTTTTCTGGAGGAATATTCCAAATGTCATTATCATTCAAATAGTCTTATAGTATCCTCTTGAACAAATAAAGCGTTTTATATGTTTCTTAAATTTACATTCTGGTAGTTCACACACGTCATTCGGAATTTTGTTATAAAAGCGTACACACTGCCCCACAAATGATTTTTTCACCTTACTAAGTCTCGAGAAAGCTATGTCAAGATTATTTTTACTTCTCAAATTACGGTTATGTCTGTCACTATTTTTGAAAAACAAGTTTAGATTTTTACGAACGTACATGATATTTTCGTAAATAAACTGACCGGCAACTGTTAGAATATTGATTTCCTTAAATCTATCTCGAAGTGATTCTCGGGATCGTAGTTGGTATATAGCTCGGACTGCTCTTTTTTGTAGAATGAAAATGGTTTAATGTATGCTGCGTGTCCCCACAGTAAAATGCCATAAGATATTACACTGTGAAAGTAACTGAAATATACTAATCTGGCAGTTGTTACATCCGTCAATTGCCTTATTTTCTTGACGGCGTAGGCAGCCGAGCTAAGCCTCCCCGCTAGAGTTGTAATATGTGGGCCCCACTATAACGTGCTATCTATAGTTATGCCGAGAAAAACTGTACTAGGAACAAAATCGAATTCGTTACCATTTAATATTACTTTATTATGAGTCTGTTTAACATTTGGCAAAGAAAACTTGATGCATTTTGTTTTTATCGCATTTAGTAACAGATTATTAGCAGTAAACCAGTCTAGTAACTTAGAGAGAGTGTTGTTCACTTCGTCAATTTTGATTGTCTTTCTACTTACTTTAAAAAGAAGGGAAGTATCATCAGCAAACAACACAATATTTGAAAGGTTTTGCACCATGAATGGCAAGTCATTGATGTACGTCAGAAAAAGGAAAGGGCCTAAAATAGATCCTTGTGGCACGCCCATTTTCACAGTGGACCCAGAAGAATTAACGTTCTTGACTTGTACCATTTGCATTCTATTATCAAGATAAGATTTAAGGAGACCGAGTGCCCTATCCCTCACGCCGTAATGCTCCAATTTTATGAGTAAGGTTTGATGTTCTACGCAGTCAAAAGCCTTAGATAGATCACAAAATACCCCTATTGCATTTTGTGTTTCCTCAAATGCCTTATAAGTATTGCGTACTAAAGCAACTCCTGCATCTGTTGTTGAACGCCCTTTGACAAAACCAAATTGTTGATTATGCAGGAGATTGTTCATGTTGAAATGCTGAACCATTTGATTTAACATAATTTTTTCAAAAACTTTACTAAGTACAGGAAGCACTGAAATTAGCCTGAAGAAATTAGATGGGTAAAAGCCAGAACCGCAGATCCTTCATTGAACTGAAGTAACTACGAAAGCAAATCGAATCTAGATCCATTGGTTCTTGAAGTTAAATCACATCCCAGATCCGGATCTTGTAAAAACCTTAAATCTACCCATTATTTATCATACTATTTTATTATAGTTTTCTGTGATAATACGAGTTTCAAATATTTCTCCGACATTTTAATAACGTTGTTTATTAAAGAGTTTCTTTATCAATAAATCGATTTTTACATAATCTCATGAAGTATCCACATCCCTACTACTGACATTTGATCTCCAAAGAATAATTGACAAAATAGCATCAAATTATTTTCGGCCGTAAATACACCATGCTGGATTCACACAAACCAACAAGGTTTGTATAAATAAAAATTCTGACAAATCTCTGAAAGTTTTTATTTTTATTTTCAATTGCCTCAGTACATTTATGACAACCTTGGTTTAAATATGTAGATAGTAACTAATCTAGTGATCACTAAAATAAAATATTCTGTTACGCCGGATATAATAATCTTTTTTAAGATACCTGTCAGAGATGATCCTATATTTAAGTCAAATAACGAGACGTACCTTAACGTGAAACCTTTAGTGATTAAATGTTACAACATGGATATTCAGATTGAAATAAGAAGTACAATAAAAAAAGTACCGTCACCATTTTAAAGGTACGTTTAATTAACATTCACCGTCCACTAGTGGACCTACCTAAAAGACAGTTATTGGAATTGGAACATAAGCTCCAGATTAGAATTATAGACCTCATCTGTATTAATCCTTATAATCATTTATCATTCATTCAATAATGTAAACATTAAGTGACGTTTTATAAGGTTTGCAGGGGTAAATGGGATGTGCGTCAAGAAGAAAATTCACAATTTAGAGGGGAAAACGAGAAAATTTACCATTTAGTAATTAATTTATATTTTTTATTAACGATTCATATCTCCTATCAATTTTACGAATATTTACAGGCGTAAGATTTGTGAAAAATATATGTCTATTCATCATTATTACAAGGCACTGAAAAGTTATCCGTTATTACCCCATCGTACCTTAGGTAAACATCACTTTAGCTTACAACTTAATATTTCTGTTCTCCCAACTTTTAAAGGTGAAATGGTAATACGGTTTTATTTAACAATCAAACAACTATCGTTTGATATATGAATCATTCGTGTAATATGAGTGCATTGCCTATTTTAGGGCTGGGGCACGACAGTATGGCCGGCCTGGCATTGTCTTTTGAGATCCTGACTAAATAAGAAGGTATAGAGTTCTGGATTGTTTTGTGTCGAAGGGCACTATTTAGGCAGAGTTTTTTGACATCAGTTTGGTCTCGAAATTCGCTGTGGTTTTGCTGGAACTATCTGGATATAATCTACTACGAGGTCCGTCCGGATCGCTACCACCATCTTACTCGCTAATCCTGCCGCTAAGCAGCAGTGCTTGCACTGTTGTGTTCCGGTGTGGAGAGTAAGACAGCCGAGGAAATTACAGGCACAAGAGGCATTTCATCTTAGCCCTCTAGGTTGGCAACGCATCTGCAATCTCCTCCGGGGTTGCAGGTGTCTATGGGCAGTGGTGATCACTTACCATCAGGTGACCCACTTGCTCGTTTGCCATCCTTATCACATAAAAAAAATAAAAAAATATATCTTGGGTTTTACTGAAGCATTCATTTTTAAAAGAACAATGGCAAACCCCCATATATCAATTTACCTGGATTATTTTTTTGCGTTTCGAAAACAGCCTCTTAAAGTATAAAAATAAAAAATACAAAAACTATTCAGGTGTTACTCCATAATATATTCTTTCAAGAATTAAGACTCTCTGAACCAGAGAAAAAAAGTTAAAGAGAATAACGGTGCTGTCAGAACTTACCCTCGGAACGCGCTACGGGAGCAGTTAGTCAACTAAACTTCTAAAAGAATTTATTAATTTCCTCCGGTTGCAATAACCATACTAATTTATTTAAAAATCAAGAGTAAATATTTAACTTATTTTTGTTTTCGTCTATATTTTATATACGTTCTACTTAGTTAGGTATGATCTTGCCATTATTCTTTGTACGTGGTAGGCGCTATTTCAGCAGTATTTATTGACATATAACACAATAATAGGGAATTTTCCACGGCTTTGTCTAAACTCAACTCGATGGCGCTGATCAACATTGGAAATAAGAAAATCTCATAAAAATCGGCAAAACTGATTAATATTACTGACTTATATCATAATAATGATGAATAGCTTTCGAAGATTACTTTTCATTGTGTAATTTTTTGTATTTTGATGAAAAAAAATATTTTCTTAATTTTTGATGCACAAAGTTTATCAGTATTGTTTTTGTATTTCTTAAAATAATTTTAACATGATGCAGAGTTATAAATTGCTTTTTAATCATAAAAATGTATTAAAATCAGTTTATTTTTGGTTCGGAAGAAGAACTTACATATTACATAGAAATCTGAACGCTCCCCGGTCATTTTTTCCGTTGGGCACTATTTGTCAGAATTTATTGTCATAAACAAAATATCTAAATTCTATGATGAGCCTGCCAAATGAACGCTCACGTTTCGTAAGTATGTTTCCGCCTTTATAGTCTTTGCGCTATCTCTTTTACTCTTACCATGTAAAACTCGAAAAAAAGCACGTTACTACTGCGTGGCGCATGTCATGCTACTACTTTTGCTGTCAAAAAATTGTCAAAGGAAGAAAAGTCAATCAACAGCCAAATCCATGAGATTTTCGTAATTAGTCGTTTATGTTTGTATTCAAGATTATATAAAATATGCCGAAGAACAAAGGAAAAGGTGGTAAAAACAGAAGGAGGGGAAAGAACGAAAACGAAACAGAGAAACGTGAGTTGGTCTTCAAGGAAGACGGACAGGAGTACGCCCAAGTCACAAAGATGCTCGGTAATGGCCGCTTGGAGGCCATGTGCTTCGATGGCATCAAACGTCTGTGTCATATCCGAGGCAAACTACGGAAAAAGGTTTGGATAAATCAAGGGGACATAATATTGATAGGCTTGCGAGACTACCAAGACGCTAAGGCTGATGTCATCTTGAAGTACACCCCTGATGAAGCAAGGAATCTAAAAACCTACGGCGAGTTCCCAGAGACGGTGCGCATCAACGAGACTGTGGTGTACTCTGTGGATGGTCTGGATGAGGACATTGAGTTTGGTGATGAAGTCAGTTCAGAAGATGAAGCAGATGCTGTAGACGCTATATAACAATCCTAGCTCTACTTATAATCTTACAGTAAGTTGTGAGAAAATATTTTGCTGTTATTCAATAAACAGTAACTTGTGATTCTAAAATGTTAGTTTTACCAAATAATTTCATACTTATTTGTATATTGTCTAGAAAACAATTTTAGACATTCAGTATTCTCAAAATAATAATATTTTTTGATTTTCATGAACCAATGCTTTATAAATCTCCATCATATAGCCCATCATAAATAATGTGAAATCTCCTGTGTTATGTCATTCCTGAATAAAATTTTAAATAACGATAAATACATCAGCATTAACAGGTGTTGTAAGGAATGTATATAAATAAAATAAATAAAAACTGCAAAAAAGTTTTTAATTAACTTTAGGGTAAGTATATAGCCTAAGTATATAAGCAAATCTATATATTTTTTTTTTTATTTGCAAAGCCTTACTTACTGCCAACCAAAAATAATTCGAGAAATTTGTGTTTCAGATATTTATTTACATTTCCATTTTCTTTTGTTTCTATATAAAAAATAAAAACTAGCTTAGAGACCAAGCGTCGCTCATTCAATCGGAGTGTTTATAAACTAAGATAACTTGTTTAGTGGTAGAAACATTTTGCAGGGTGTTGTTTTAGTTGATAGTGGCCTTCTAAGGGACAAATGACAATATTTGTTCTGAAAATATCTATAATATTTTTTTATAATTTGATTCTATTGAAAAAAATACATGCAAATTATCCTTTTCTTTTTTTTGATAAAAAATATTTAATGATACGTAATATTAGAAAGTTATTCATTATTTATTATGGTAATAGTCAGTAATATCAATCAGTTTTGGTGACTTTTTTAAGAGATTTTCTTATTGCAAATGTTGATCAGCGCCATCTAATTGAGTTTAGAGAAAGCCATGGAACATCCCCTATTGCCAAACATGGAGCAGGGCGGCACAATCTTCAGGTATGTAATTCACTTATGTGGCAAAAGGTGGCGCTATAAATAAAAATTCGTTCAAATGTCTCTAATGCTGGGGCCAGATTACCGCACGAATATTCGTGTCGCATTATCGCAATAAAACTTCGTCTTCGCTCTATGACAAAGTACAATGTTCACATCATGGGGCGAACATTCGCATCGCGTTGAGGTGAAGTATTCATACTAATAGTGCTCCTGACTACTGATCCGAGAGTGAGTTGTGGTTTCGATCCCCACCTAGGGCAAACATCCAGTACTGTGATGAGCAGATTTATTTGTTCTGTGTTTGAGTATATCTCTGTATATGTTATGTATACTGCTCATATGGTTGCCAACTTTTTTTTATTAAATATAGTATTTTCAAAACTGTTACCTCAAAAAATAAGGTAGGTGGCGAAAAAATGAAAACAAATATAGTATGATTTAAATTTGTGCATTATTATTTAAATTTATATTTTTACCACTCTGCGTCTTAATAATCATATCTTTATTTTTGAGGAAATATTCATATCCTTGAATGCAATTCAAATTTAAGTAAAAACACAATTAAGTAAAAATTCTGCTTTTATTACTGCATTTCGTTTTCATGATAGAAAATATGCGCTATGTAAATAATATAAATTGTTGAAATCTTAGGTAAGTCTGAATCATTTAAGAGAAAAACGTTTTGTAATTTTTTAGCAGTAGATTGAGTAGAAAATTTTTGGTCAGAAAGTACCAGGGATGTGACAACCCCTTCTACGATTAAGCGCTTAAAATAAAAACCCCTACGATAGCATATCCCAAGTGAGTCTATAGGTTACCAAATCGAATGGGAACCGTTTCATTTGGTTAACCCTTTTGATAGTGTAACCCGTTCATTAGGCTTATGAAAACTGGGTTTATAAGGGTATTTTTTCAAACGAGGTTCGGGCGGGGCCCGTGTCAAGGTCGTACAATGAGACATACATAATGCTTTATTTATGCAAACGAGAGGTGGAAGAAAGATGGTAAACTTTTGTAGGTGAAGAGTCATTCGGAATTCACTCCAGTTTAGCGCCACCTCCTCGGTGAAGCAGGAAGTGAAATGAAAAAAAAATTGGATTACAATTAAAATAAAAGATTGTTGTGGTGTGATTGGGGTGGTACGGTAATCCCGCCAGTTTTCGACCAATCAGTGGAGTTGTCAAGTTTGGAAAGCAAAAAACATAATTGTTTATGTAGCAATTATGTTGTTAAATTAGCTCTCCATATATGGTAAATACACTAAATTTCAATAAAACAAACAAAAGCTGTTATTTATGTTACTCTTACCGTTTTTGAATAAATCGGTAAAAATGCGCAAAATGCCGATTTTACCAGTTTTTGACCAGATGTTCCAGTTTTCGACCACCTTTGTCCAGTTTTCGACCAGAGACTGAAGCAAGGTATTTATACTTCATTCCAATCAAAAAAAAGCAAAACGTAAACAAACTTTACTATGGAACTGACACATGTCAATGTCATCTGCATACTATGTTTGTTTACCTTTTGCTTTTTTTGATTGGAATGAACCATATGTAAAAGTATTGGTGTTACGTAGAAAAACGTTTTAAAACAGAGTTTTAACAGTTTATATGTCGCAGGGATATGTTAAAATCAGTGATTTGATCAAATCACTAAGGGATTTGTTCAAATCCTAGGATATGTTAAAATAATAAAACCAATGACAAAATAAACATGTTAGAGCTGTTTTGAGTCGCGCTCGCGCATTGTAGTCAGATACCGCAAGCAACCCCCGCTTCACCACACCGCTTGATACAACTCGCTCGCTCGCTCTCAGTTGTCTCTTCCCATAAGTCGGGAAGGTCATACTCCACACATGGGAGTCAAGTCCGGATTGGTGGAGGCTATGGGGCTAGTGGCCAACCCCAGTGTCGAAAGTTTTCAAGCCGCCTTAAGGCCTCCGACATGGCTTAACGACTGCCATCTAATGACAGCAGCCGGCACCAACAACGGCTGCCTCGCGAAGCACGGAAACGGTGGAGATAAATGGCACTAACATTCAAACACATCCAGGTTATGACCGTATGTATACTCACTTAACCTTCGTGATCGACGCGACCACGCAAGCCGCACTGAGCCACGACTGCTTATTACCACTACTTAAAAACTTAAAACGTTTTAAATTCTACAGTATAATATTAATTTTATCATATCAGTTTAGTGATTTGATCAAATCACTAGATTCGTTTAGGGATATGATAAAATGTGTAACAGAAGTGTGTGACAATACTTCAAGGTTGGCTTTTACCCATCAAACTGAACAACTTTTGTTCTACAACTTTGTTGAAATCGCAAAATTTTTTTTGGACTTTTCATACAAATCGATCAGCTGGCGAACCAAGTTTGTATGAAAAGTCCAAAAATTTTTTTGCGATTTCAACAAAGTTGTAGAACAAGTTGTTCAGTTTGATGGGTAAAAGCCAACCTTGAAGTATTGTCACACCTTTCTACGCATATTTATTTTTAAGCATAACTACGGCCAAATGATATACAGGGTGTAAACCCTGTATATCATTTGGCCGTAGTTATGCTTAAAAATCCAACAGATTTTAAAGTAAGCAAGTTATAATGCGCTTTATGTCAGTGATATAAACTACATTATCACTTACTTATTTTAAAGTCAGTTGGATCATTATGGCATAACTACGGCTATTTAGAATTAACATTGAGTACAGATTTTTGTATCATTATGGTTCTAAAATGTTTCCTGTCTTAGAACCAAGGCCAAAGCCACTTTTGTAGTTATCTAAACTATTCAAAGTAATTATTTATCTAAATAAATAAAACCCAAGTGTAGCGATTATACTTGGCAGGTGGGCTGGCGAAAGCACTATGACTATAAAGTATGCGAAAGAACGCTGCTAGCCTGTGTAGACACCTTAATGTCAGATATTAGGGCACTTTTATTGTCATGCGGATTTGTGCCCGCATGCGTGCCGCCCGCAACCTATCGTTTCATTAAATGTTTTTATTGTCATGCATCATTGAAACGCAGCACACATGCGGGCCTGGCCCGGTTTGTGCCCAACCCGCATGACAATAAAAGCGCCCTTATTTTCTTTATTTATTTATTCGTTTATTTCAGGCACAAGGCACATAGAAATATATAAAATACTATACATTTAAAAATATACAAACACTATAAATACATTACAATAGATAATTAATATTACAACTAAGTAGGGATGGTTTTCTTCGGTTTGCCTCCCTGAAGCGTCGGAATACAACCCCCTCTAGCCAAAAGTCGGGAAAACTTTCTGGTGTTTGGCCGGAATCTGAAGTTTGAAGGCCACAAAATTGTTGGGCCTGTTTGACTAAAGGGTCTCCAGAAACACCTCTATTTCTCCCAGAATCTGACCCTTGCACGCAGTTTGGATATGATGAAAGACATCCTCCTTTCTTGTCTTCTTATCCAGGCGGGAGATGTATATGAGTTTCGTCGGCGCAGCAGCAAGCAGCGGAGAACTTGATGCTGGGGCTGTGCCTCTTAGGTTGCGACTACGACTACCTCGATTCTTCCTAGCTTCAACTAGGGTGAAGCCGTCTCTTTTTCTACCACTGATCCGAGAGGCTGTTCAGTCATGTTCTTATATCTGATAGTCACCCGCATACAGTGACGAAGATACGGGTAGTTATCATCATCAGCCAAAAGTTGTCAATTGTTGAACAAAGCCCTCCCCTATGGATTTCCACACCAACCACTCCTGGGTTGCCTGCGACCAGTGACTACCCGTAACTTTCACCAGACCATCGGTCCACCAAGTGGGGGGCATGCCTAAGTTACGTCTTCCGCGCTACTCGAGAACTTTAATGCCTCAACAGCCATCTGTTTTACGAACTATGTGCCCCGCCCATTGCCACTTCAATTTAGCGATTCTGTGAGTTGGTTACTTTAGTTCTCCTGCGTATCTCTAAATTTTGAGTTCGATCACTAAGAGAAACTACAAGCATAGCACGCTCCATAGCTCTTTAAATTAAACGTTTTATCTATCTTTGAACGACTTTAATACTTTTTATAAGGCCCATAGTAAGTTAACATATCTCAGTGGCTTATGTCACCACTTGTAACACGTTCTGCTCAAGTACCTTAGTATTGAGACACTGCAATATTTTGGACGTAAATATATAGGGTGACTTTAAATTAGTTCTTGATACGAAAGGCCCATAGTAAGTTAACATGTCTCAGTGGCTTATGTCACCACTTGTAACACGTTCTGCTCAAGTACCTTAATATTGAGACACTGCAATATTTTGGACGTAAATATATAGGGTGACTTTAAATTTGTTCTTGATACGAAAGGCTTATGCATGTGCTCATGATAACAAACAACTTTCCTAAAGAAACCCATAGTCAAATCGAAAAAAGTTTTGGACTCCATACAAATGGGTCAACTAACTGGCCAAATTAGTATGCTTTTTTTGCGATTTGACCATGGGTTCCTAAGGGAAAGTTGTTTGTTATCATGAGCACATGCACATCTTTAGGTATCAAGAACAAATTTTAAGTAACCCTATATTGCGGAGCTTTCCGGACACTGCCCAGCAGAATTGGATTCGACAATCGATATCACATCGATATATTTCTAGAAGTTGGAACTATCTAGCTGGAATATTTGTCCCAGGCTACATATCCGTCAACAACTCTAAGTATCATATCATAAGTCTCCAATCTTTAGAGGAGTAGGTGTGATATTATGATATATTTTTATCTAGCTTATGTTCATTTTAAGACACGATAGACTCTACTGAGTCTATCGAGCATTGTACCTTAGTTTTCCAACCTCTCAGATCTGTAGCCAAATTATTGATATTGGTAAACCTGTGGTTGCGTAATATTGCCCGTAGATTTTCTTGATCTCTTCCAACAGCTCAGACTAGGACGATACAATTCTGCCATCCTCTATCTTCAGCTTAGCCTGACAGAGCGTCATACTCATATGCTATGATATTGTTAGAGGACCGTACTCTGAGCAGTAAGAATGCACATTGTATACGAATAAGAATGACAAAAGCATCCGTACGTGCATTCACAAAGATTCCAGAGGCCTACAGATGCGAGATAGCCCCTTAAACATCGTAAAGGCATTATGATATTTTACTCCAAAGAATTTTTATATCGTCGGGGGAGCGGGGTGCATGTCTGTGTTTTACTCGATAAGCTCTTAACATCTTCGGGCTAGGGTTTACGGAACGGGACCTTTTTTTGAGAACCGGGAATTTCGGGACTGGCCTTCCAAAGAACCGGGATTCCCGGTTCTTTCGGTACTTTCGATACTAGTTAGTTTTTTTTATTAACGAAGTATATTTTTACCGTAAATAACTCCGCCGGTAATACGACAAATTAATTAAGAAAAATAAATAAAATTAGACTTTTTACTTTGGACTAACATTTTTTCAAAAAAAAAAAATGTCAATGAATGTGACAGAAAATTATGCTTCATATAATCATTATTTAAATTAAAATAATAAAATCTCAGTTGTGTTACAGCCAATTAAAATTATTCAATTCAATTCCATTTTTCAATTTCTTTTTTTATATTTATAATTCATTGAGCGCACTGAAATTTTTGCGACACTTATAAATTGGGCGTTTTTTCACTAGAATATGAATTTTCTCCATTATTATTTTCCAAAAAAATAGTGATGATGTTCTAATGGTGGAAGTGTCCGGGTATATATTTATATATAAATTCCACTCCGATGACAGTAGTGTGGTTATAAAACTGCGCTATAGGCATCATGTCGAACAGTTCCTCAGAACACATGCCGTTGTATAAGCGGTAGAACACACAGAGAGAGCTTAAGTCTCTCCGGAAGCTGAGGGGTTCTAGACCGCTCGTGAGCTCAAGGGCGTCGACAATTCTGATCGCGCGTCGCTGGGTGGAGTGGAGGGGGTCCAGCCACATAACCAGAGAGTCCGCTGGTTATGTGGAGAAGTAGAAGGCGCGGGGAGTGGAAAGGGCGGGTGAGGCGCAGGTGGGAGCGCGTGGAGACTCCTGCTTTAATCACGGTAAGCTATATGTAGTTTGCTCTCGCTCGAGTAGGGAATTCGAAAAATTTTTAGGTACCCTGAAAACGAAAAATATTGTTTCAATAAAAAAAAAACTTTTAGATTTAAAATTTTATCCTTTTTTTTTCAACTACCAGACAATATCATATCAACTCCCTGAGCGAAGCTGGGCACTCCAGCTAGTTAATAAAGTCTATTGTTCATAAATTTGAGAATCGAACCCACGACCCTCGGATCAGTAATCAGGAGCGCTAACAACTGACGTATCGATTCAGTCAAGTTTGTGACAAACAAATCCCATCCTATCGCTTTCACGCGTAACAACCCTGACTTTGCTATCGCGACCTTGCCTAGAACGACCGTATACGTCTATAAGCATGTATATGCTTAGGATTTTAGTGGTTTGTATTGAGCTGTCTCTCTGTGTTACTCTGTGGTCCAGCTGATATCATACTTAGGTGCTCCTGCCCAGAGATGTGAGCGGTATTCCATATGTGGCCTCACTTGAGCTTTGTATAGCTGCATGCGCTGTCTGGGTGTGAATTACCGCTTTGTTCTATTGGGTAACCGGTAACCTTACCCTCGAGGTGAGATATTCTCGGAGCAACAGCAAGAGTTGTTCCTTGAAACTGAGACGCTACGGTAAATGCAACTTTGTTGGCGGTGAACACGGAGGCTTGCGTCTTCGTGGGACTAAAATGAACTAAATTTAGTCTACCCCATTCGGAGACTTGCTCCAGAGAGTCTTCAACTTCAGACACAAGCCTTGTACGACTCCTCCACCCCGTGGGATGTTTGTTTGGCCTGTGTACTTGCGCATCAGCCGTACTGTCATCTGCATAGCAATGAATACCGCGTCACCGTGGCTATATCGAGGCTGACTGCCAATGCCTCCCCTTGACTTTCAATGGCTTCGGCCCAGCGGTGTTTTAGGCATACTAGAAGATCACCGGCTGACCGGCCATGATGAAACCCGTATTGGTAGTCACCAACGAGGTTGTGATCTTCCAGATATGCCATCTATTTAGACTAAAACTTTTAAGCTTTTAATTTTGTTCTCCAAATCACAGTGTCATTCAAGACTTGACTTTCGTGTGTGACTAAATGTACACGATTCACATACCGCGTAGGGACGAGTGGAACTGTGCGGTTCCCGAAACTCTCAAATCTGGTGACCTTATCTGGTTCACAGACGATTCCAAAAAAGAGGGTTTTGCCGGTGCTGGAGAATACGGAGGGGATTTGGAGATGAAGCAGTCCACAGCAGTCCTGGAACTCGAAGTTTGGGGTGCGGGAGGGATTGGAGGCGCGGGGTGCGGGATGGAGGATAAGGGGGGTTGAGGCTGGCGGAGGGGGGACGGGGGGGTGAGGCGCGGATTACATGGGAAGTGAGGCTTGTGATGCGAAGTTTGGGGGGGCGCGGGGGGTGAGGCGGGGTAGGCGCGGATTGCAGGGGGAGAAACTCGGGGTGCGGGGGGTGGGGCGCGGGGTGCGAGGGGTGATCAGGAGCGGGTTGCGGGGGTAAGGTGCGGGATGCGGGGGATGAGGCGTGGGGTGCGATGGTTGTGAGGAGTGGGGTGTGGGGGATTAGGAGAAGTGTACGTGGGGTGAGGCTCGGGATGTGGGGGGTGAGGCTCAGGGCGCGGGGGTGAGGGGGGTTTTGATGCGTGAGGGGGGTGAGGCTCGGATTGCGGGGGGTGAGGCACGAGATGCGGGGAGGAGGAGCACGGGGTGTAACTAACAAATGGTCTGGTCTTTTCCCATTAATCAGAAAGCTTTACATTGAAGCGTTATAGGTGATTACGACTCTAGACAATAAAACTCTTCGGTTAGGTCATACCATACTCCACAGCCGGTGTGAAAACATTTGGTATAATCAGAATGTCGAAATTCTATCGCTCACTGTCAAGCCTCGCCATTCGTCTCGTCTCGCCACTCGCGGACATGTGTGAACGTAGAGTGCGTTTCAACAAATAGTTCCTTCCTATGCGGTTATGTTGGCAGCAATATTTTCCACACACACTACATAGAACGCAGACACACACTAACAAAATCGGTATGTAGAAGCATCTTCGCATGTTGATATCGTTGATAGACAGGTGAGCCAACATAACGGCATAGGAACTATTGGTTGAAACGCACTCTACTATTTATTTCATGCAGAACTCGAACGCGTCGCACCTGTTTAGTCGCCATGGATTGGACCAATGATAAAGTGACAGATTTTCCAGATAACACACGTGCAGTAAATAATTATTCACTGAAATATAATAATCAATATCTGGAACAAATCACACACGGTCATCTGGCCCGAAACTAGGATTCCCTGAACCATATACACTATACATACATACACTTAAACGTTTAAAAACATACATACAGAAATATACCCAAACACAGAACAAACAAATTTTAATCTGCTCATCACAGTAATGTTTGCCCTAGGTGGGGATCGAACCCACGACTCTCGAATCAGTAGTCAGGAGCACTATTCGTACGAATACTTAGCGACGCGACCGACGCGAATGTTCGCCCTATAGTGTGGACATCAGGGATGTTGCGGATGCAGATTTTTTTAAATCCGCGGATGCGATCTTAAGTTTTTTAAAAGATTTGTATGGGTGCGCATAAATCAAAATAAAACGATACTAATCCCTAAATTTTTAATGAAATAATTAAATACTTAACAATCAAAGTTAAAATGGACCTTTATATTTGATAAAAATAGGGAATTTTCCACTGGTTTCTCTAAACTCAACTAGATGGCGCTGATCAACGTTGGAAATAAGAAAATCTCTTAAAAATCGTCAAAAATGACTGATATTACCGACTAATATCATAATAGTTATGAAGAACTTTCGAAGATTACTTTTCATTGAATATGTTTTTGCATTTTGATCCAAAAAATACTTTTCATAATTTTTTATGCACAATGCTTATCAGTATTGTTTTTGTATTTCTTCAAAGAATTCTAACATGATACCGAGTTATAAATTGCATTTTAATCATAAGAAAGTATTAAAATCAATTTATTTTTGGTTCGGAAGAAGAAATTACATATAACAGAGAAACCAGAACGCACCCAGGTTATCCATACTTGACCATGTTGGAAATTTATCGTTTCTGTTAATTCAATTAATAAGAATCTATGTTCAAGTGGCTTTTAATATATTTTTAAGAATATTAAATCTATTTTGCTACCTTAAATTCTACGCTGTTTTTAAAAATACATTGCCAAAGCTTAGAAACGCCATCCATTGAGACACTTATGAACGGTGTGACATACGTCATCTGAAAACTCCCTATTAACTTTGCTTGCTTTGGTGTAACGATATACTTTGTTACTTACTTGAACATATATAATTTGAATAAAAAAAAATTAAATTAATTCTTATACAATGTACAAAATGAAATTCCTGAAACTAAATATTACAATTATTAGCTATGCTGCCCTAGATCCGCATCCGCATAAAATCCGCGTTCAAAATTGCGGATGCGGATGCGAAAATTGATGTGAAAGCTAGCTCCGCATTTGTAATTCGTCGTAGAACGAAGACGAAGTTTTTATCGCGATAACGCGACACGAATCTTGGCGCGATAATAGCCCCAGCATAAAGAGAGAGAGACTGAACTATTATAGTTCATTCCAATAAAAAAAAACCGGCTAAGTGCAAGTCCGACTCGCTCACCGAGGGTTCCGTATAAATTTATAATCACACATGTCTTGAACTCTATATCAAATTCTCAGGCCTGCAATCCCTTAAAGCTGTGAAAAAATCAAACTTCTATGCCAATGCAATCATTTTTCTTGGGAACGTCTACACGTTCCCAAGAAAAATGATCTTGACAGACAGATAGACGGATGGACAACAAAGTAATCCTATAAGGGTTCTTTTTTCCTTTTGAGGTACGGAACCCTAAAAAATGGAAAAGGTAAACCAACTTAGTAGGTAACTGACGTTGACATGTGTCGGTTCCATAGTAAGTTTGTTTACCTTTTGTTTTTTTCTTGATTGGAACAAGGTGTAACTACACTATCCCTAAAGGGAAGTCTATCTATGTAGGTGCGCGTCAGGGTGGCGGGTGTACCTCTGTGGGGATTTTAGTATTTTGTAGGATAGTTACAATCATCTATCTACAGTCTACCTTACTGTATGCATTTGAATATTCTATAAATGTATATTTATTTCTGTAGGTACCTATAAAACATTTTCAAATGTAAATTGATAACTAAACTACATGTCGATAAATTATTCACAACACTTCGTTTCGTCCTGAGAATGTCAGTGTCTGACTGTGTCGGATGAGTGCAGCAGCGTTCCGATAAGAGCCGATAAAATAAGATCCGTTCTATAAGTTATTTATGAGTCCGGTAAACTGTCGGAGTCGGATGAGTGCACCCGCGCGCGCTCATACAAAATGTACAGCGACTGGATCGGTCTCTGACGTCTCATCTGTCGGATCTGATCGGATCGGATGAGTGCACCCGCGCCATAACTTCTAAACTACTTATCAGAATAATCTAACAAATGATTTATCATTAGAAGCGTCTTGTCTTCATTGTCCCCTGGTTATAGGCACAGAGTACCTTACAGCTCGCGTCACGTAAAAAGAGCGCTGGTAACGTACCTGCACAGTGAACAGTTTATTTTTTTTTATTTTTTTTTATTTATTTTATTTTAGGAAAACTTACAGACAAACTTAAAACTATGAATTAGGATACAATAGAATATAACAATGCCAATGAGAAGTTTCCACCAATAGAATTTCGGAAGATAGGAATGGAATACAAATAATATATCATATACATTATTTGTGGAAAATACAGGCAAGTACAGAGCTATAGATAGGACTACAAATAATTCGATAATATTCATCATTTGAAAAACTCGTTAACTAGAATTCTTCGCGATGCTAAGGCACTGGAGCTGAAAAGGTCTAGATCGATAGGCAAATTATTATAGTTTCTGGAAACGCGAATAAGGAAAGAATTTTGTCGGTAGTTAGTTCGAACAGATGGTACATAAAGCAAAGGTCTTCTTCTGTAACCTAACAGGTCAGTACGTATATTAATTTTACTTAGTAGTTCGGAACAATCAGTGGTGCCGGTTAATAATTTACATAGGTAAGTAATATCACTGATGTTACGCCTTACATCAAGCGGTAGGAAATGATATCGTTGACATCGATGTTTATAATCAAGAGATATTTGGCCGGTCTTAAAGTCTAAGAAACGCAGGAATTTCTTTTGTGCTCCTTCAATTCTAGATTTATAAACTTCATAACGGGGATTCCAGACTTGCGAGGCATATTCAAGATGGCTTCGCACATAGGCACAGTAAATAATTTAGATAGCCTTAATATTATCGAAATTAGCCGAGGTTCTCATGATAAATCCTAAGGCTTTGGTCGACTTTGAAATGATGCTATCTACATGTTTATCAAAGACAAGATGGGAATCAAAAATTATTCCTAAGTCACGGGCAAAATCCACCTTGGTGATATTCTGGTCGTTTAACATATACGGAAATTTAGTAAAGTTTTTCTTGCGACAAAACGTCATATAGAAACATTTTGAGACATTCAAATCTAATTTATTATAATGACAATATAATAAGAAATTATTTAGGTCACTTTGTAACGCCTGTGCATCAGAAGTGGTCTTAATTGTTTTTAAAATTTTCATGTCATCTGCGAATAACAATATTTTTGAGTGTAAGAAACATTTATTAATGTCGTTAATAAAAATAATGAATAAAAGTGGTTCAAGCAAGGAACCCTGGGGTACACCGGAGGGTATTGGGCCCAAGCAGACGTATATCCTTGTAGAACGACAGCTTGACTACGGTTTTCTATGTATGATGAAAACCATCTTAATAGATCGCCATGTATACCGGCATTTAGTAATTTAGACAACAGTACAGAATGATCAATACGATCGAAGCATTTACTGTAGTCTGTGTATATAACGTCTACCTGGTCTCCCCGATCAATTACGTCAGAAATAAACTCAGAAGACACTAGAAGGTTAGATGTTGTTGATCGGTTTTTCAAAAAACCATGTTGGTCGGCACTAAAAAATCCCTTTAAACTACTGTAGACTTGAT